>CAMTDV010001634.1:38514221-38563274 GCA_947069175.1 Scalesia atractyloides
CCACGTTGACGGAAAGAAAATTATATCCTTTGACGAGGATGACTGGGTCAACATCTAGGATCCTCACCACGACGGTCTAGTCATAACACTATTTATTGCTAACAATTTTGTTCGCAGGATTCTCATAGACGGAGGAAGCTCTGTGAATATTGTGCAGCTTGATGTGCTCAAGAAAATGAATATTCCAGAGACTGAGATTATACGAAGATCTTCAGTACTTGTTGGCTTCCGTGCTGAAACCAAAAATACATTGGGGGACATCAAATTACCAATATATGTAGAGGGAATAAACTCTATCCAAAAATTTTGTGTTATTGACAGCTTATCTTGTTGTAATGTGATTCTTGGCAGGCACTTGATCCACTAGATGAAGGTTGTTCTCTCAACATATCAACAATGTGTAAACTTCCAAATCCTTGGGGAATAGTGAAGATAGATAGTGACCAATAGGAAGCTAAGAATTGCTATACCTCTTCGATGAAGCCAACTTCAAAGACTAGAGCAACATAGCAATTATATAAACCTCCAAGGGACGTACTGGATGCAAGGGAACATGATATCAAAGAAGTAATATTTGAAACTGAGGATCCTAACATTAAGGTATTCGTAGGATCAGGGATCCTTCTTTCTATCAAAGAGGATCTCATATCCTTCCTCAAAAGAAGGAAATCCACCTTTGCATTGGAGCATGAAGACATGACATGTATTTCCAAAGATGTAATTACACATAATCTAGGTATAGACAAATATTTCAGGCTTGTTAACCAAAAAAGGAGGATATTTGCGCCTGAGAGAAATTCGTGTCGGTTCTCGTCATACGTTTTCGGGGTTTCAATCAAGGTTCTTTCTAGGATATTTTGGGAGTTGTTACACATGAGACAGCCAAGTACAAGGATAATGGTTCACCATCCACTGGTCTCGTCGCGCTACGCGACGATGGAAAAGAATCAGGGTCGCGCGATACGATGCCTCATTGTTCGCCAGAAGACATGTGGCACCACGTGGCAGCCACTGGCCAGCCTAGGTTGTGACTCATGCCACCTAAGCCCTAGACTACCCCGTCACGCTACGTGACGGTGATCTGCGAAGCTGGTCACGCAACACGTCGAGGCTGAATTACAGCTATAAATTGGACGAAAATTTCACATTTCAACTCGTTCATTTTCTTGCTTTCTCTCTCGATATACTAGTATAATACCCGAAGCCCCTAAGCCTTAAAACTCTGATCCGTAATCAGCATACTAACCTGAATCACTGGTACGATACCCTGTCCGATTGATCTGCAACGGATGTTTAAGTGCTGGCTGAATAAAGCTATACTTTGTCATCTACGTTGTCGTTTTGATCTCGTGATTATCGTCAAAGTTTGAATTGGGTTAATGCACTAATACGTGTTGCATTGTGTGTTTAACTATAGACCAGGAGAAGGTTACTGAAAACCTTAATTCTGCAAAGTGAGTCATTCTCTTCGTCTCAAATGATTTGCAAAACCCTAAATGTTTTTCGAGTTGTATGTAAGTGATTAGGTTTCTGTATTCTGAAGTTACTGCCGGTATGTGGGGTTTTGTATATACTACTAGTCCAGCATTGTTATTGGAAAAAGAGTTAGCCAATAGTGGTATGACCACAGTCACCAAATTGGGTGTGTGACAAATACTGATTTGAGTAATTGAAAGCAATAAACAAATGTAAAAGCCCTTAATGCTGTAACTATAACATTGTATCTTTTTATAAATTTAAATGAACTCACCAGTATTTTTGTTGATCAAATGTTTTTAAAATGCGTTTAAGGTGAATTACTATAAAGAGAAGGAAAAAGGCTATGAGGCACTCAATCTTAAATAAGTGGCTTTGTAACCTGAATAAAATGTGTTTTGTAAATTAAGGGTTTATCCCTGTGAAAATCCTTTATGTAAATATGCGTTTCATCCCATAGTTTATGAAATAAAAACTATGGTGTTTTGAAAACTCTGATGTCTTTCCTAACACCCGGTCCTGATGAAATTCCATTGCGATAATTTTAACAAACATCGGTACCACTTGTATCTGCTCACGACTCCCTCCCAGGGTAGGGTCGGGGGTTGTGACAGAAGGTGGTATCAGAGCCACTGGTTTAAGCTAATTAAGTATTGTGAATATACTTAAAATTTTTAGTCAGAAAATAAATGAAATAACTTCTGTGATCACTGTATGCTAACCAAATATTATATACGATTTTCGGAGTTCGTTGTTTTTATTGTTTTGGCTAACAGTATGAGCGACATAGACCTGTCCAATGCTTTTCAGAGCATATCTGTTAACAATTCAGATATAGATACAACTGAAGATCAAGCCGGTACACAAACCCGGTATGAAGCAGACAAAGATGAACCAAGGATATTTCAGGCTCAACCATTAGAAAAAGCACCCCCTAAAAAGAGGAGATTGGATTGGAAAGTAAAACAAGACAAAAGGAAAAAGAAACCCACAACAACAGAAGCAAGACTGTTGAAGGACCAATCGGGAAACCAATTAGTGGCGAAAGCTCAAACCCAGCACCATGCCACTACGTGGGAAGAATTAGACCAACGCCTAGCCAATTGTGATATATTTAGGTCAATAACTAATTAAATCGACCAAAATATGCTACCTTACTCACCAATACTAATGAATCCAGAAACCATGAACCTTGAACCAATCATGCCACAACAACCACTTCCAAACCCAGTTGAAGAATGGTGGAACAACAACTGGGCTTTTCAAAACCTAACGAATGATCCTTTTCCGTTTTACTAAAACTATCAATCTGCACCACCAGCATATCCCCCAATGAGCCCCGAGAATGTGGCAGAACTCCGCCACTATGGAGAGGAATTGATGGACACTGGAAACCAGATTCGAACCATGGGAGAGAATCTCGTCTGGAAATACGACGAGATAGACACCAATTCTGAAGCCACAACTAACCCTCTACTATATATATATATATAGGGTATATATGTATATGTATATATATGCATATATATATATATATATGTATATATAAATATTATATATATGTATGTATATATATATATATATGTATGTATATATTGTGTTTATATATATGTATATATATAGGGTATGAATCACGTGAGAACCACCTTTATTACGAGAACCAATGTGAACACAAAATAAAATCTAAAAACAAAATCAAAAAGCACTTAATTTTTTTAATATATTTTTTTAAAATCGCTATATTTCGTTACCAAAAAAAACTTTTTTTTCGAGTAACAGTTATCCATGCACATGTGCCTATATATTATTACTTCGACAAATTTCGTAATACATTATCAGTAGTAGACAATTGCACTTTAATTTATCATACCATCCGTAATACACTACTTTTTACATTACCAATATTAAAAATGCACATGTGAATCATTATGTATAACCATGATATAACGTGTTTTGATACAAAAAGTTTATGATTTTGAATAATGAAGTAGGCCCATATACATGTTTTTTGGTTAGTTATATCTAGTGGTTGATGATTTGGTCATAGCTATCATTTTATGATGTAATATGTTGATTGGATGGTATAAATGGTGTTGATATACATGTAATAAAGTGAAAATATTGGTAATGGTATTGTATTATGGATGGTAGGAGGTAACAGTATTGTATTATGAATGGTATGAGGTAATAGTAGTGTGTTATGGATGGTATGATAGATGAAATAGAAAGTGTATTCAAAGTAGTGCACCAAAACACCTTATTTCATGTTGATACATATAGATGCACATGTGCATTTCTAATATTGGTAATATAAAAAGTAGTGTATTACATATAGTAGTGTAAATGAAAGTGCAATTGTCTAATATTTGTAATGTATTATGAAATTTGTCAAAGAAATGATACATGTACACATGTGCATGGATAACTGTTACTCGATTTATTTTTGAATTTTTTTTACTATTGACGAAATATAGCGATTTTTCTAAAATAATATTAAAATTTTTTAGTTGTTTTTTTAGATTTTTTAGGTATTTTTGGTGGTGTTCACAATGGTTCTCTAATAAAGGGTGGTTCCTAACGATCCTTCTTATATATATATATATATATATATATAGGGTAAGGTTCATGCGAGAACCACCTTTATTGCAAATTAAAATAAAAACAATAAAAAAAGCACTCAAATTTTTTTTTTACGATTTTTTTAATAAAAATCGTTATATTTCGTTACCAAAAAAAAACCTTTTTTTCCGAGTAACAGTTATCCATGCACATGTGCATATGTATCGTAACTTCGACAAATTCAGTAATACGTTATCACTAGTAGACAATTGCACTTTAATTTACAATACAATCCATAATACACTCAATTTTACATTAAATGCACATGTGCATCATTATGTATAACAATTATATACCGTGTTTTGGTACAAAAAGTTTATGATTTTGAATGATGAAGTAGGCTCATATATATGTTTTTTGGTTAGTTATATCTAGTGGTTGATGGGTTCATTATAGTTGTCACTTTATGATGTAACGTGTTGATTGGATGGTATAAACGGTGTTGATATACATGTAATAAAGTGAAAATATTGGTATTGGTATTGTATTATAAATGGTAGGAGGTAATGGTATTGTATTATGGATGATAGGAGGTAATGGAAGTGTATTATGAATGGTATGATAGATGAAAGAGAAAGTGTATTTAAAGTAGTGTACCAAAACACCTTATTTCATGTTGATACATATAGATTCACATGTGCATTTCTTATATTGGTAACGTAAAACGTAGTGTACTACACATGGTAGTGTAAATGAAAGTATAAATGTCTAATGTTTGTAATGTATTACGAAATTTGTCAAAGAAATGATGAAAATGCACATGTGCATGGTAGTGTTTTATGAATGGTATGATAGATGAAAGAGAAAATGTATTCAAATTAGTGTACCAAAACACCTTATTTCATGTTGATATATATAGATGCACATGTGCATTGCTAATATTGATAACGTAAAAAGTAGTGTGTTACACATGGTATTGTAAATGAAAGTACAATTGTCTAATGGTTGTAATGTATTACGGAATTTGTCAAAAAAATGACGAAAATGCACATGTGCATGGATAGTTGGTACTCAAATTTTTTTTTTGAATTTTTTTTATTGTTGCGTAAATATAGCGACTTTTTCATAAAAATATTAAAAAAACAAAAAAAAATTGGTATTGTTTTTGGATTTTTTAGGTATTTCTGTTTGTGTTCACACTGGTTCTCGTGGTTCTCGCAATAAAGGGTGGTTCCTGACAGATCCTTGTCCTATATAGGGAGAGGATCATGAGAAAACTATATATAAATGAGAAAACTAAAAAACCAACTAAAAAAGCCTAAAAAACATACAAAATATTTTTTTTACATTTTTTTTTAAAAATCGCTACTTTTTATTAATAGAAAAACTTTAAAAAAACTTGTATTGAACATGTGCATTACATGTATATGTTGCACATGTGCATTATATGCTTAAAGTTAGCTTTAAAGTTTAGTTTAGCTTTTAGGGTTAGATTTTTTGGAGATTTAGGATTAGCATTAGGTTTTTGGATGGGGGGGGGGTGGTTTAGGTTTTTGGGGGGTGCGGGTGGGGGGTTTAGGTTTTTTCGGGGGTACGGGTGGGGGTTTAGGTTTACGGTTTAGTTTTAGGCTTTTTTAGGGGGGTGGGGGGTTTAGGTTTTTGGGGGATGGGGGGTTTAGGCTTTTGGTGGGAGGGTGGATTTAGGTTTTTTGGGGGGGGGTTTAGGTTTTTGGGGGGTGTCGGTGGGGGGTGGGTTAGGTGGTTTAGGCATTTTCGTATAGTCCACATATGCAGTACAACTTCTTTTTTGAAAAACTTATTATTATTGAAATAAAAATTATATATATATATTAGGATTTTTTATATAATAATATATATTCATAATATTTTTTTATATGTTTTTTTAATAGTTCTTTTTTAGTTAGCTTTTTTAGTTTTCTCATTTAAACTAGTTTTCTCATGATCCATCCCTTCTATATATATATTATATATAGTAAGGTTGATGCGAGAACCACCTTTATTGTGAGAACCTCGAGAACCACCTTTATTGCAAAATAAAATCTAAAAAACTCAAAAAGCACTCAAATTTTTTTTTCAATATTTTTTAATAAAAATCTTTATATTTAGTTACAAAAAAACCTTTTTTTTCGAGTAACAGTTATCCACGCACATGTGCATATGTATCATAACTTCGACAAATTCAGTAATACGTTATCACTAGTAGACAATTGCACTTTAATTTAAAACACCATCCATAACACACTCAATTTTACATTAAATGCACATGTGCATCATTATGTATAACAATTATATACCGTGTTTTGATACAAAAAGTTTGTGATTTTGAATGATGAAGTAGGCTCATATATATGTTTTTGGTTAGTTATATCTAGTGGTTGATGGGTTTATTATAGTTGTCACTTTTTGATGTAATATGTTGATTGGATGGTATAAACGATGTTGATATACATGTAATAAAGTGAAAATATTGGTATTGGTATTGTATTATAAATGGTAGGAGGTAATGGTATTGTATTATGGATGGTAGGAGGTAATGGAAGTGTATTATGGATGGTATGATAGATGAAAGAGAAAGTGTATTCAAAGTAGTGTACCAAAACACCTTATTTCATGTTGATACATATAGATGCACATGTGCATTTCTTATATTGGTAACGTAAAAAGTAGTGTATTACACATGGTAGTGTAAATGAAAGTACAATTTTCTAATGTTTGTTATGTATTACGTAATTTGTCAAAGAAATGATGAAAATGCACATGTGCATGGTAGTGTATTATGGATGGTATGATAGATGAAAGAGAAAATGTATTCAAATTAGTTTACCAAAACACCTTATTTCATGTTGATATATATAGATACACATGTGCATTGCTAATATTGGTAATGTAAAAAGTAGTGTGTTACACATGGTAGTGTAAATGAAAGTACAATTGTCTAATGTTTGTAATGTATTATGGAATTGGTCAAAGAAATGACGAAAATGCACATGTGCATGGATAGTTGGTACTCCATATTTTTTTTTAAATTTTTTATTGTTGAGTAAATATAGCGACTTTTTCAAAAAAAATAAAATAAAAAAACAAATGGTATTTTTTTTTGGATTTTTTAGGTATTACTGTTTGTGTTCACACTGGTTCTCGCGGTTCTCGCAATAAAGGGTGGTTCTTAACGGATCCTTGTCCTATAGTCCTGTAATTTCTGTGTTTTTGTGTACAGGATAAAAAACCTAAATTATATATCTATATAAATATATATGAAGTAGTGTATGTAAAATCTACGAAGCATAATATATAAAAAGAGTAAAAGTCGCAATGATCGACGATTTTGACAATATGCTTTGACTTGTTATGTTCATGATATTTTGATTATTTTATTATTTATTATGTGATATTAATACTTGAAATATGTTTGCAATTTAGATGTCGAATGAAGTTACTCAATCGGTCCAGAACAATCATGAAAACTCTTCCGATAAAAGTGCTATAGAAAATATAGTAGCTCAGGGAATAGCTGATGCAATACCCTTAATTACTGAAACTATTAGAAATCATGTGCCTATAGAAAACAATAAAGTTGTGAGTAACAAACGTAATCATAGCAATGCTTTTAGCCATAGTATCAATGGAGATAATGATATTTTTATCAAAGCTCCATTTCAAGTTTATATAGATTCATTGTAGGTTTGTAGTTAGATTATGAAGCTTTAATTATAGGTTTGCAGTTAGCTAAACAAATGAGGATCAGGTATCTTCAAGTTTATATAGATCCATTGCTTATTAATAACCATTTTAATGGCTCATACTCCGTAAAAGGTGAGAAACTAATCCAATATTTAGATATTGTAAAACAACTGGCAAATGCTTTTGATTCTTTTAGCATAATACGGTACCAAGAGAGGAGAATGCAGGGGCAGTTGCTTTGGCAAACTTGGGATTAGCCCTAAAAATTCTAGAAGACATAAAACACCTATTATTTACATTCTCTTTCCTGCAATTGAGGAGAATGATGTAATGGAGGTAGTAAAGGATACTGCAACAGCATCTAGTGATTTGCATTTGGGTTCAGGATCATGGATCCTTCCGATCATGAAGTTTATTCAAAATGGAGAAATCCCCATAGGGGAGAATCCTAGAGCCTTCAGGGCCAAGGTATCCTAGTTTATTATATTAGATAACATTCTATATAAAAGGTCGCTTGTAGGTCCCTATTTGTGATGCATTGAGAATCCTGAAATCCAAGAGGTGTTAAAGGATTTCCACGAAGGAGACTTCGGAAATCATATAGGGGTAAATAATTATTCTCTAGAATCCTTAGGACAGGTTACTTCTGGCCCACCATGAAGAAAAACGCAGTAGACTATGCAAGGAAGTGTGATGCTTGCCAAAGAGATAACAAAATCTTACACCAGCCAGCAGAGCCTTTATATCCCATAATTCCCTCTTGGCCATTCATGAAATGGGGTATGGATATAGTAGGCAAATTCCCAAAGGCATCAGGTGGAAAAGTCTTTATGCTCGCCATGACCGACTACTTTCCCAATTGGATAGAAGCAAGAGCATTTGTTCAAGTTAGAGAAAAGGAAGTTATATCCTTTATCCAAAGAAACATTATAACTAGATTTGGAATTCCTTCTGAAATTATTTGCGACAATGGATCCTAATTTATTGGGAATAGAACTACTAACTTTTGTGACATTTGGGGGATCAAGATGATAACATCTACACTAGTTCATTCACAAGCTAACAACCAGGCAGAGTCAAGTAACAAGATTATCATCAACAACTTGAAGAAGAAACTAGGATCCAAAAAAGGAAAATGGACTGAAGAGCTGCCGTATGTCCTTTAGGTTGATAGAACAACTCCAAAGAATGCCACAGGCCAGACTCCGTTCTCTCTAGTCTTTGGAACTGAGGCAATGATCCCTATAGAGATGGTGGTTCCTACAACCAAAACAAGTATCCGTGATCCTCAGATGAATGGTGAAAATCTGATGCAAGACTTAGATACTGTGGATGAGCTCAGAGACCTAGCAAAGATGAGAATGGCCAGTTATCAGCAAAGGATGGCTGGGGCATATAATAAAAATGTCAAGATTAGACGATTTCAAGTTGGAGACTTGGTGTTAAGGAAGGCATTTCAGAACACTACAAACCCATCTGATGGCAAGTTGGCGCCTAAGTGGGAAGGCCCCTATCTGATAGAAGCAGAGGCTGGAAAGGGGGCATACCGTCTACTAACCATGGAAGGTGATCTCTTACCAAGGGCATGGAATTCTACCCATCTCAAGAAATTATTATGTAATAAGGATCAAGGATCCTTAATGGATTCAAGATCCACACATCGGTAACATTTTATTTTGAATTTTTCTCAACTTTATATTTTGTTTGTTATAAGGAAAGGATGTTAAGATATTTAACATCCACTTTCACCAAGTTTTGAGTTTTTACAGAAACCTTTGGCATCATTTGCATCAACAGAGGTATAAGGGGTTGGCCATCTCTCTTCCACGTTTAAGGTATCTAATACCTTCTAAGGTTTAAAGGTTTTCACATTTCATACGAATTGGGTTTTGACACCCCGCCAATAGCGCATGATTATCCAAGTATGGTTCGAGACAATGGGACCAGTACACGCTTAGTGGCTGACAATTTCATTGTTGTTGGCCATATGTAGGATCTCAAGTATAATGGTAGATGTACCATACATCCATTATCCTAAGGTTTCTAACATTTTCACGTTAGCTAAGGTTTCTAAAGTTTTCGCGTTAGCTAATGTTTTGGCATTTTCATGTCGCTTAAGTGGGCTTGTCCCCAGTTTGGGCCAGACCCCAGTATCTTTTGGGCTTGTCCCCAGTTATCACGGGCTTGTCCCTAGTTCTTTTAGGCTTGTCCCCATGTTTTTGGCTTAGTCCCAAATTGATTTTAATCGGTTTTGGAGCTTTGAAGACTCACAAGTTTTATCAAAAAGGATCCTGGATCCTTAAAGTCTAACTAATAGTGACTAGTCTGTTTATACAATGGTACTGCTCAAGGATATAAAATCCTAACTTGCATTTTCTGGTATGCCTTATCTTTACTATTATTTATCTTATTAACTTCACCCTACATATTTTAATTAAGGATATGCAATTCATATATGTAATCAGATTTTTTCTAAAGTTGTTATGAACAAGAGTTGGCAAATTTGTAACAACCTAAATTTTCCAAGTTCTTATGAAATAGAACTGATGATTTCCACATATAATCTATGTGAATATGGAAACACAAACAAACCAAGTAAATCTTTGAAACAAACAAACAACATGAGATATAGTCGAAGGCTCGAAATTTTATTAAAAAACACCACCTTAATTACCAAAATTACCAGCCTGGGATTCACCAGCAATTTGTGGACCATCCACCCAGGCCGGATGGGGTGTTACCGATTGTTAGAGGAAGGGTGTCAAAGGCTTCATCCTCCATAAACATAAGGATCCCTCCACCTTTTCCACCCTTCATATTGTCTTGAGGATTATAGATCCTTAACCTAGCAACTATTGTTTGAAATTATTACAGACTAATTGTTCAAAAGAAAACACTAACAAAAACATAAGAAAGTGGGCTCATGCCTCTGCAACACTATCCTTCATTACCCACTGGTGCGGTCTCCACCGCTGCATCACCACCTTCACTTCCATATCCATCAGCCGTCTCCTTAGCCCCGCTCGAACCAGCCTCCATTGCCTTCACCGGCTCCGGCTCCACATCTCCGCCCAACTGAAGAAGGGTCTACTTCTAGGAGGCCACATCCCAGGCTGACCTGTCAAAGTCAGGATCGACAGCGTCTTGAGCCATCTTGATCCTAGCCTGGAGAATGGCACGAGACGCACAAAACTTGGCCTCATCAATCGCCTCCATCTTAGCCTTGTTAGCCTGCATCTCAGCCACTAGGATTTGCTTCTCCAAGCTTTTGACATCCTTCTCCAGCTTGGAGTTGGTCTTGTCCTTTACAACAACAATGGATCAAAGGCAAGCCAGGTTCTCCTCTGCTTCAGCCAGGTTCTTGTCATAGTGGGCCTTCAAGCAGGTGAACTTCAGCAAATCATAACACATAAAGTCAGAATTAGGGATCCTATACTATATGCAAGACTACCAATGATGGATCAAGGATCTTTACCTCGATGATGAACTCGTGGATTTGCCTCTCAACCTCGAAGTCATTCTCTCCATTCGTTTGGACCCTGCTTTCGCCCTGGTTGTCACTGTCTTGGGCTCAGGAAGGTTTTGGCCTTTTGCCAGATCCTTCTTGATGGATCGGGGGGGTGGGAGATCATGGTGTCGATATCGTCCAGTCCAAACTTGGAGGCTAACTTGCTGGCGGATCATTGAGCGCCTGTTCCAGAGACAAACATAAGCATTTCTGTTTCATACATTTTATTAAGTGCCAAATTACATTATACAAATATACACAAGTACTTACTTGACATTGTGCAGGACGCAGAGGCGTTCTCTTCAGAATCTTTAGCTTGAATGTTCTCACTGTAGATCAAGTGCCCAGAAAGCTGCAATCCTCTCTGTTGTTCCAGGGAGATTGGCAAGGCAGGAAAAATTGGATACTGCTTGCAAACAAAATAAAAGGATAAATCAGTAATAATAATAATAATAATAATAATAATAATAATAATAATAATAATAATAATAATAATAATAATAATAATAATAATAATAATAATAATAATCTCTAGAGTGGTTGTCTAAGGATCCTATATCCTACCCTTCAAGATCCATTTCTTGGGCTAACTATCCCCATGAGGAATAGAATCCCTTATCACAAAGAAGAATTGATACTTCCATGAGGAACCGTTTTGAGTCGTCTTGAGGATGGGGAGAGGCTGATGAGGCTTGGCCTTGAATAGGAAGCGATGAGACCCGTGGGTAACTAGAGAGTAGAGATGGGCAAGCTCAGAAAGATTGAAGTCAAGCCTTTCAGTTTTGATGATTTCTTCGATGGTGTACAAGACCCTCCAGAGCATCGGCATAGCCTGGTTGTAGGTAATGCCGGTCAGAGTGAAGAATCTCCGGGTAAGATCGGGAAAAGGGTAGGAGTATCCAAGAAGAAATGACAGATTTGGAAAACACACCTATATGGCTGAAACGTCATCGCTTCTCACTGAGGAATCGAACGGCCGGAAGATAGTGTCTGGTGGAAACAGGGGAATATACCCTCAATCTCTGGGTCAGTAAACTTGCAGAGCTCCAATGAAGGATTCGTCAAAAGGTTCTAACTTTGGGGCACATTATCCTTCTCTACCGGGTGAGGATCGAGTAGCCATCTTCGTCGTGGTCAAAGAAAGGAAGATGAAGAATTTCGAAGAAAAGAATAGAGAGAAAGTGTAATACCTGAATTAACTCTGGAATGAAGATATAAGAAAGGATCTTCTAATATTTAAAGGGATTTTGAGAGTTATCTCTACCCTAAATAGCGCAATGATAGTTATAGCTAGTCTCATCACTTATGTCAGACTTTGTAACGACTAGTTACATGCAGCAACGGCTAGTCCGGATTTGATGGCAATATGACAGTTGTGAATCCTTATCACAACTGCCATATTGGGGGCAATTGTTAGGGCATAGCTTTTATTAATTGTGGTTCATGTATCCTGAAGTGTTTCCTAGATCAGTTATCCTTAGCGGATGGTGTAGGGACTTAGAGGATCAAGGATCCTTATCATTACTTATGATTCCTAAAAATTGTTCTCTATGTTTTCTAATGTTCAAGTGCAGGTGATGAATGACGTGGACTAAGTCTCAACTGGAATTTCGGGCATAATTCGTTCAAGATGCTGCGCATGCTAAATTCCACAAACGGTCATGGAGCTTGAACGTGGTCTTCCAATAATTTCGGACTTTGTTGTTAGGTTAATTCAAAAGGGGTTGATCAAGTGTTAGCTAATAAGTTTATACGATCACACACACACACATACTCGCATACTTTGCAAACCAGAACTCTCATAATACACTTAACATTCGATTGTATTGTTTTGGTCAAAAATCTGATTAAGGATAATGTAACCAAACTTTGAATGTGAGGTTGAGTGCTTGAATGACGAATGAATGTTTGAACAAACTAGAAATGTAAATGGTGATGAACACAAAGATTTTTGTACGAGGAAAAAGCCCTTGATCAGCAATTGATCTCCGGCATAAAAAACCTCGGATAGTGAAAACTATCACTATCAACTATATTGAACAAATAAGATTACAACTTTGGAGATATTGAGCTTGTTACAATGATTCCTAGTGTGTGTGTATTCGAGAGAGAGTAGCAGAAATGTTGTATATCGAAAAAAGGTGTGTTCTATCAAGCTCAAAATCCCATTAAATATCTAGCTCATCTCAATGAACTAACTATCCGAAATTTCAGCCATGCACCCACAGTTTTCCACCAACGGTCATGACGCTCTTTGCACGTGCTGGAATTATAAGCATATTCCCCGCGATTCCCGGTTAGAACAATTCTTTCCTCGTCCAAGGCCTGCATTCAGATGTTAAACAAACTAGGAAACAATTGTTAATACGCATACATATAGATAAGGATCCTTGATCCTCAGACTCCCTGCTTCATATGCTAAGGATAAATGATTCAGGTTAAGTCTTAGGATAAATGATCCAGACATGCTAAAAATCAGCCCCTAACAATTGCCCCCAAATATGACGGATATGACATCAATCAGATTCGTCATATTTCCATTCAATGCGGACTAGCCTTTGTGATACAGAACTAGCCGTTACACCCTCTGACGTCACCGATGGGATAGGCTATAACCATCATTGCGATATATAGGATAGAGATAAGGTCCAAGATTTATTTAAAGATCATTCATCTCCTTTTAAAATCCTCATCCCGGAAGCATAACAGGTACTCTTTCTCTCTTTTAACTTCCATCTCTTTATTCTTCATGTTTGCTATTATGGCCAAGATGGCTACACGATCCTCTCCTGGTAAAAACCAAAGCGATGATGCAACCCCTAAGAGTCAAGACCTGCTAGCCAATCCATCCTTGGAGTTTTGCAAATTTACCGACCAAGAAATCGACGACCTGCGCCCCTGTTTCCCTCCGACGGCGGTTTTCAGGCCGTATGATGCCACCATGAAGAGCGACGCCATGTCCCCTGTCTGGGCATGCTTTCCTGTTCTACCTTTCCTTCTTGGTTACACATACCCATTCCCTAGCTTTACCCAAGGGTTTTTCACCCTTACCGGCATGAGTTATTGTCAAGCCATGCCGATGTTGTGGAGGGTACTGTTCACCATACAGCAACTTATTAAACATGAAGGAATCCATTTCACCCTATCCGAGCTTTCCTATCTTTACAGCCTCGTTACCCACGGTTCTAACCGATACTTGTTGAAGGCCAAACCTCACCAACATGTTCCCATCCTGAAGACCACTTAAAACGGTTCCACATGGAAGAATCAGTTCTTCTTTGTGCAAAGGGACTCTATTCCAGAAGGGAATAATCTGCCCAAGAAGTGGGTCTTGAAGGGTAGGATATAGGATCCTCGTATTAGATTTGTAGAAAGTTTCTTTTCCATCGCTAACTTGTTTTATTTTATTTGCATCCAGTGAGTAATTTTTCCTGCCTTGCCAATTCTCCTGGAACTGAAGAAAGGGTTGCTCTGTTCTGGAGTTTGGATCCAACAATTAGAACATTCAAGCCACAGATAAAGGATCCTGAAACCAATACTTCCAGCTCCTACACAATGTCAAGTAAGTTTTCTATTTGCAAACAATAAGTTTTGTTTAAAGCGAGAGTTATATGTATATATATATATATATGTAAGAAAATGAATAGAAAACTTATCTCTTTCTTGTAATGTAGGCGCTCAGAAATCCACCAACAAGTCCATCAGCAAGTTTGCCTTGGAGGATGTGGACACCATCATCTCTCCCCGGTCCATCAAAAAAGAATCAGGCAAAGGATCCAGCTTCCCAGAGCCAAAACCCGTCGCTGCTAAGGCTCGAGCCGGGTCCAAGAGGAAGAAGCCTACTGAGCCTTCTGATGACATTCCTCAGCTTGAGCAGCAGATCTATGATTTTGCCTCTGAGGTAAGGATCACTTATGCTCAGGTTAAAACGTTCGTATCGAGGATCACTTATCCTTCCCACTATTCTTGCAGAAAATAGCCCAAATCCAAGCTGTGCTGACCAAGCGCTTATCCGATACTAAGGACACAATTGCAGACCTCCGTACCTTCCTGACCGCCAAAGATAAGAAGATCTCCCAGCTGGAGAAGGAGGTCAATAGCTTGGAGAAGCGGATCATGATTAATGACATCCAGGCTAACAAAGTCAGGATGGAGGATGCTGATGAGGCTAAGGTTTGTTCAGCCCAGCCATTCTCGGAGCCAGGATCAAGATCGTGCAGCAAGCCTTGGATCCTTCATTTGACAGGTCTGAATGGGATCTTCCTGGCTGGAAGGTGAGGCTAGTGGAGCTTGGAAGAGAGCTGGAGCCTGAGCTTGATGAGGTGCCAACACCGGAGGCCGGTACTAGCGGTGCTAAGGAGGCTAAGGAGGGTGAAGGTGGCGAGGTGGTGAAGGCAAGGATGGTGAAGCAGCGAAGGAGTAGGCTGCACCAATGGGCGATGATGGAAATTTCTAGACATGGCCGGAGCCCATTTTTTTATGTCTTTTGGTTGTTGGTGTTTTGATTTCAAACAATGATGGTCTGTAACTAAACAATAGTTTCTTAGGTTTAAGGATCACTGATCCTTCGAACAATAGGGGGTAACAAAGGTGGATGGGTCCTTCTGTTTGTGGAGGATGAAGCCCTTTATGCCCCCTGCCTTTTATTTCCCTGCACTTACTAAACCGTTAGTATGGACACCCTTTGCTAACCCAAGTGGACGGGCCACGTTTTGCTGGTAGAAGCTTGGGTTAGCAATTTTGACAACCTTTAAAAAGGGTTTTTATAAATAAATAAAACTTTAGACTTTTGACTATCTTTGTTGTTGTCCCTTTCCTTTTTGAGTATGTTTATCGCTATATATTTTGGAAAAATTTCTGGATACTTAACTGAAAAATCCATAAGGTGTTAAAAAGAATACAAAGTATTTATGAAAACATATTGCTCCAGAATTGAACGTCTCATGATCAAGGATCATACATCCTATTGTCAAAGGATTAGGGTAACATAGATAAGCCCGAAATAAAGCAAATGCAAAAGAAAGATCATACCAGTGAATCCAAGTTAGGATTCTTTATCCTTTAATTTTACAATCGAAACAATACGGAATAGAAATCAGTAGAACTACAGGATCTAGGATCCTACTTATTAAGCTTTAAGGACCTGTTATAACACACAACTTGGGACTAAGCCAAACATCAATTTAATGACTTATCAGTAACTGGGACAAGCCCAAATATGAAACATGGAGACAAGCCCAAATAACTGGTGTAAACTGGAGTATGGACCCGAACTGGCATCTATCCAATCGTGAGCGACATGAAAATAGTCGAAACCTTAGCTAACGTGAAAACATTAGAAACCTTAGGAATGGATGTATGGTAGGTCTACCATTATACTTAGGATCCTAAATATAGCCAACAACAATGAAATTGTCAGCCCCTAAAGCGGGTACTGGTCCCATTGCCTCGAACTATACTTGGATAGCGTGTGCTACTGGCGGGGTGTCAAAACCCAATTCGTGTGAAAGGTGAAAACCTTTAAATCGTAGAAAGTATTGGATACCTTAAGCTGGGGATACACCCAAAGTCTTAAAGAGGTGGCCAACCACTTGATCCTTTGTAATAACTTCGAATCAAGAATCTCATATCCTTTGAGGATCCTTCGACCTTAATTGATCACTAGGATACTTAAGGATCCCTGATCCTTTACATAAAATACTTTTTTAGGTGGATAGCATTCCAAGCTCTTGGAAGAAGATCACCATCCATAGTCAGCAATCGATATGCCCCCTTTCCTGCCTCGGCTTCAATTAGATAGGGGCCTTCCCATTTTGATGCTAATTTACCATCAGAAGGATTCGTGGTATTCTAGAACGCATTCCTTAATACCATGTCACCAACTTGAAACCTTCTAACCCTTACATTTCTATTGTAAGCAGCAGCCATTCTTTGTTGATAGCTAGCCATCCTTATTCTTGCCATATCCCTAAGCTCTTCCACAGTGTTCAAGTCTTGAGTTAGAGTCTTGATATTTGCTTCAGGATCACGGATGCTTGTTCTGGCTGTGGGTACTACCATTTCCGTAGGGATCACTGCTTCAGCTCCAAAGACTAAGGAAAAAGGAGTTTGACCCGTAGCATTCTTGGGAGTTGTTCTATCTGCCCATAGGACATATGGTAGTTCTTCAGCCCACTTTCCTTTCTTTGATCCAAGCTTTTTCTTCAAATTGTTGATGATGATCTTGTTGGATGATTCTGCCTGGCCATTAGCTTGTGGGTGGACTGGTGTTGATGTTATCATCCTAATCCCCCAGCTATCACAAAAGTTAGTAGTACGATTCCCAATAAACTGGGATCCGTTATCACAAACAATCTCAGAAGGAATACCAAATCTAGTAATGATATTTCTTTTAATAAAGGATATAACTTCCTTTTCTCTGACTTGAGCAAAGGCTTCAGCTTCTATCCACTTGGATAAATAGTCAATCATAGCTAACATGAACACTTTTCCTCCCGGTGCCTTGGGAAGCTTGCCTACTATATCCATTCCCCATCTCATAAATGGCCAAGAGGAGGATATAGGGTGCAGAGGCTCTGTGGGCTGATGAAGGATATTGCTGTGTCTTTGGCAAGCATCACATTTCCTTGCATATTCCACAGCATCCTTCTTCATTGTAGGCTAATAATATCCTGTTCTGAGGATCCTTGAAAATAGTGCTCTGCCCCCAGTATAATTTCCACAATCTCCTTCATGAAGTCCTTCAAGACTTCTTGGATCTCAGGATCCTCAATACATCGTAGATAGGGTCCTGCAAGAGATCTCTTATATAACATCTAATTAATGATAGTAAATTGGGATACCTTTATCTTGAAGGCTCTAGGATTTTCCCCAATGGGAACTTCCCCATTTCGGATATAATTCAGGATTGGAAGAATCCATGATCCTGGTGTTGATTATGCATCATCCCTAGGTACGATTGCAGCATCGTCCATTATTTCCATTGTCTCACTCTCCTCGATTGCAGGAGTTAGAACATGGATAATGGGTATCTTCACATCATCAGGCATCTTCAATGAGGATCCCAGATTAGCCAAGGCATCTTTTCTGCATTTTCTTCCCTAGGTACCTGTGTTAGACTGAAAAAAGCAAAAGAATCCGCCAATTTCTTGACTATCTCCAAATATTTAATTAGCTTTTCACCTTTGACAGCATATGATCCATTGTAATGATTAGTGATCAATAAAGAATCTACAAATACTTGAAGATACCTGATCCTTATGTGCTTAGCTAATTGCAAACCTGCTATTAACGCCTCATACTCTGCCTCGTTATTAGTGGTTTGGAATTCACATGCTATTGATTGGGGTATAATGTCCCCCTGTGGCGATTTTAGTAGTAAGCCTAGTCCAGTTCCTTTGACATTCGAGGCTCCATCTGTGAAGAGTGTCCAAGGATCCTTGGTCTCCTCAAGTTGTTGTACCTGCAACTCAGCTTCTCTTTGTAGATCACTACTGAAATCAGCCACAAAGTCAGCCAAAGCTAGGGATTTAATAACAGTTCTGGGCTCATACTTAATGTTATATGCACTAAGTTTAACAGCCCATTTTGCTATTTTTCCCGACATCTCTGGTTTCCTGAGAACATTCTTAATAGGAAAGTTAGTTTTAACAACAATAGTATGAGTTTCAAAATAATGTCTTAGTTTAGTAGAAGCCATGATTAGAGCAAGAATAAGTTTTTCTAAATGAGAATACCTGGCCTCAACATCAAGTAAACTTTTACTTACATAGTATACCGGATGTTGTTGGCCTTCATGATCCTTAACAAGGATTGCACTTACTGCTTTACCTGAAACAACTAGGTATAAGGATAACGGTTCCCCATTTTCAGGTTTAATTAAAGCCGGTGATGAGGATAGGTAATCCTTGAGAGCCTGTAGAGCAGCTTCATGCTTCTCCGTCCACTTGAACTTCTTATTCTTCCTCAGAATATCATAGAAATCCTTACATCTTTCTGAGGATTTTGAAATGAATCTGTTCAGGGCGGCGATTCTTCCTGTAAATCTTTGCACATCCTTAGCATTGGCAATAGACTTGATGTTGATTATAGCCTTTATCTGCTCCGGACTTGCTTCGATCCCTCTCTTGGTCACCATATATCCTAAGAACTTTCCAGCTTTAACTCCGAAATGGCATTTGGAAGGATTCAGTTTCATATTGTATCAGTCAAAGATATTGATGCTTCTTCGAGATCCTTAAGGTGATCCTCAGCTCTTTTAGACTTGACCACCATATCATCTATGTATACTTCCATTGTAAGCCAAGTTGCTCTTTAAACATCATATTCACCAGCCTCTCCTCTTGGATGATTGCATTTCTTTCAGGAGCAAACTTTCTTCTCTTTTGGTGAATTGTCCTAAAAGACCTGTCAATGCCAAGTTTATGAGTAATAACATCCTTAGATATACCTGTCATATCTTCATGCTTCCAGGCGAAGGTAGATTTTCTTCGTTTAAGGAAGGATACTAGATCCTGCTCTATACTCTCCTGGATCTCGGATCCTATATACACCTTGGATTCAGGATCCTCAGGATCTAAGAGTAAATCCTTGACGTCCTGTTCTCTTTCCTCCAAGATGTCTCTTGGAGGATGCTTTGATTGCTATGCTTCCCTAGACTTGGAAGCAGGTCTCATTGAGGAAGTGTAGCAATTCGTTGCCTCCTGCTGATCACTATCTATCTTGACTATTCCCCATGGACTTGGAAGTTTGACACATTGGTAGTATGTTGATGGGACTGCCTTCATGTCATGTATCCATGGCCTGCCAAGGATAACATTACAGCAAGATAAGCTATCTAATACAAATTTTTTGATAGAATTCACTCCCTCTATGTAAATTGGAAGTTTGATATCCACCAATGTATTCTTGGTTTCCCCACTGAATCCCACGAGTACCGATGATCTTGGTATGACCTCAGATTCAGGGATGTTCATCTTTTTGAGGACATCCAACTAGATTATGTTCACTGAACTCCCTCCATCATTAAGAATCCTGCGAACAAAATGATTAGAGATAAACAAGGTAATGAAAAGACCATCATGATGAGGATCCTGAATGTCTACACGATCCTCCTCATCAAATGATATCACTTTTTGCTATGTGAGGGTAGATGTTCGAACTGGTCTCTCCTCGTTCTCCATCTTCGTCTCCTTAGCATGCCTTTTAGCCACTGAAAACGAAGTTCCACAGATATCAGAGCCCCCGGAAATAAAGTTTATGATTTGAGCGTCTGCTGGAGGAGGAGGAGGAGCTCTCTCAGGAACTTTCTCAGTATCCTGTGTCCTTGAACGTTTCCTTCCTAGCAATTCCTTCAAATACCCTTTGCTAAGAAGATAGCCAATTTCCTTCCTCAACGCATACACTCATCAGTAAGGTGGCCAAAATCCTCATGATAAGCACACCATTTGGATTTATCCTTAGTAGCTCCAGGTTTATCAGTTTTCCTTGGCCATCTAGCCTTGTCACCTAAATTCTGCATAGCAAGTATTAGTTCATGATTATCCACAGAAAAACAATAATCAGATATTGGAGGATAATCCTCATCGTCTTCGTCTTGTTCAACTGCATTCACATTGTGATTGTCATGTTTAGAATATGGCTTGGATCGATTATTCTTAAAGAATGATCCTTGCTTTTCCTGTTTTGAGGATCCTGAGAGTCTCTCCTAGATCCTTTTGTCATCTTCTAAACGAATGAACCTCAATGCCCTGTTTCTTACTTCATCTAAGTTCCTGCAAGGTGTCATAAAAAGGTCAACATAAAAAGAGGAATCCTTAAGCAAGCCCATTTTGAATGCCTCTACAGCAGTGGTAATATCCAAATTAGGAATTTCTAAGGATTCTTGACTAAACTTAGTGATGTAATCTTTCAATGATTCATCACGACCCTGTGTTACCCTATATAAATCACTAGTTAATCGTTCAAAGGTTCTACTACATGAAAACTGATTATTGAATAAATTAACTAAATGAGAAAATGAAGTAATTGAGTAGTGAGGAAGACTTAGCAGCCATTTAAGTGCTGATCCAGTGAGTGTGGAGCCGAAGCCCTTACAAAGACAGGCTTCCTTTAACCTTTCTAGAATGGGATTTATCTCTATTCTTTCCCGGTATTGTGCCACATGCTCCTCCGGATCAGTCATGCCATCGTACAGCTTCATGTTGGGGGTTTGAAAGCGTTTTGGTATCTTAGCATTGCATATAGGAGGTGCGAAACGAGACACCCTGTGACTTCCATCTGGGATCTCAGGAATGGGCTTAACCACTCCTGGGACGCCGGATTTCATATCCTTAAGCTTTTGAAGTTTCCGTGCCATAGCCTGATTGATACCTGTATCCTGCATGGAACCATAATTAGTACCGAAAGATGTAATGAAATTGTTACCTCCTGATTGGTTTGGAATCGGTATCGTAGAAGTGTATCCAAAAGTGGACACTTCAGGTGCAATAGTTGGACCAGATGAAGCAATAGTCTGCATAGGGATGAAGTCCCCTTTGTGAACTTCAGAATCCTTGAATATCTGACTTCCTGAGGATCCTTGATCCTGAAAAGCATTGGGTCCAGGATACACGGGTGCTGAAGGCCTTGAAGGATACTGCATGGATCCTTGACCCTGAGAGGAGGATCCTTGACCCTTGTTCTAAACAGAGGATCCTTGGTTCTGAGGAAAGGATCCTTGATTCTGAGGAAAGGGTCCTTGATGCTGGAAATAGGATTCCTTTGGTGCAACTGTCTCCAAATATCCTCCTGAACTGAGATAGCCTCCTTGATGCTGACACGATGATCCTGAAGATTGTGATGAGGATCCATAAGGCTGGTAATGAGATGCGTGTGGCTGCGTCATTGCCAATGATCCATGCTGCAATCCTATGGATCCTTGAGCCTGTGTCATCGCCATTGATCCCTGCTGGTAAATGGAGGGCTCTTGGACTTGAACACCAGGTCCCCTAGAATGTTGGATTGCTGATGCTGGAGAAGTGAAATCCAATGATCTGGGTATCAGCGGCGAGTGATCCTCCGTTGATATCTTTTGCTTTTTGATTTCATCATCCCTGAGGATCCTTTGGTTGGTTTTGTCCTACTTCTCCATGTAATTCTTCATCTGCAAAATCAAGGTAGAAACATCATTGTTAGCAACGGTAGATGAAGAAACAGTAGAGGTTTTTGATCCTGTGTAAACAGGAGTAGTTTTCTTCTGAGGATTCTCAGTATTCTTCTGATATGCAGGAGGAATATGTGGCCATGATGCACTAGGCTGAGATGTGGTAGCCGCTGATATGGCACTTAAAATGGATTTTCCCTGAGAAGCCATGTGATTGATGGAAATGAATAGAAATGAATGAGTTTTTAGAATTGAAGCACCGATTGCCCCACGGTGGGCGCCAAACTGTTTTGGTTAAAAATCTTATTAAGCATAATGTAACCAAACTTTGAATGTGAGGTTGAGTGCTTGAATGACGAATGAATGTTTGAACAAACTAGAAAGGTAAATGGTGATGAACACAAAGATTTTTGTACGAGGAAAAAGCCCTTGATCAGCAATTGATCTCCGGCATAAAAAACCTCGGATAGTGAAAACTATCACTATCAACTATATTGAACAAATAAGATTACAACTTTGGAGATATTGAGCTTGTTACAATGATTCCTAGTGTGTGTGTGTTCGAGGGAGAGTAGCAGAAGTGTTGTATATCGAAAAAGGTGTGTTCTATCAAGCTCAAAATCCCATTAAATATCTAGCTCATCTCAATGAACTGACTATCCGAAATTTCAGCCATGCACCCACGTTTTCCACCAACGGTCATGACGCTCTTTGCACGTGCTGGAATTATAAGCATATTCCCCGCGATTCCCGGTTAGAACAAGTCTTTCCTCGTCCAAGGCATGCATTCAGATGTTAAACAAACAAGGAAACAATTGTTAGTAAGCATACATATAGATAAGGATCCTTGATCCTCAGACTCCCTGCTTCATATGCTAAGGATAAATGATTCATGTTAAGCCTCAGGATAAATGATCCAGACATGCTAAAAATCAGCCCCTAACATGTACCACACTTGATCAACACCCAAAGTTGTAATCTTTTCGTGCAATATAGTTGATAGTGATAGTTTCACTATCTGAGGTTTTTATGCTGGCGATCTACCAGTGATCAAGGGCTTTTCCTCGTATAAATCATTGTGTTCATCATTTCAGTCGTCTAGTAATTCACTTTATCATTGTTCATCACCTAAGCACTCTACCTAACATTACAAGTTTGGTTACGTTATCCTTGACCGGATTTTTGACCAAAATAGTTAGTATTACAAAAAGGAATAAATTAACTTGGTTAGATTCGATGGAAACATGAGTTACAAACTCAAGGGACTCCCTTTGTAAACCGGACCCGAAGTATAAAAACATAAACATACAGATATCTTTTATTTGTAATTTACAATCTTTAATATTGTTAGATGATTAATTTAGGTAATCTAAAAAGTTTCAGGATGTATAAATATCTTAACAAGTTTCGTTAAGTTTATAAAAGGGAGAAACTAATTGTTTTGGTCAAAAATCACAACAAGGATAATGTAACCAAACTTTGAATGTGAGGTTGGATGCTTGGTTATATGAACAAGTGTATGAACAAAAATCAGAAGTAAATTACAATTAACACAATGATTTGTACGAGGAGAAAGCCCTTGATCAAGAGATGATCTCCGGCATAAAAAACCTCGGGTGATGGCAAATACCGATTACCAATTGGTATTAAGCAAAAACAATTACAACTTCAAAAATATTGAGCTTGTTACAATGTTGCTAGTGTGTGTATCAGAGAGTAGTGTAGGTCGCAGATGTGTGTGTTCGAATCTCTATCTTATTGAAGCTCAATATACCTTTTATTCAGCTAAAAACTATCCTTAACTAACTATCAGAAAATCGCGACAATATCCCACGTTCACCAACAACGGTCACGAACTCCTGGCACGTGCTGGAATAATGGCATATTCCCCTTGATTCCCGGTTGGTAGGTCATTTTCGAAAAGCTCCTGTAAAACTATGCCATAATACATTGGAAACAATTGTTAGCTAATTGGAACAATAATGAGGATCAATGATCCTTAGTCTTCCTGCACGTGTCTTAAGGATCCATGATCCAGACATAATGAAGGATATATGATCCATAAAAATTAAAATTCTATCCCTAACAATTGCCCCCAAACATGACTAATTAAATTCTCTAAGAATTAGTCATGTTTCCGTTAGAAAGAATCTAGCCGTTGCCACTTGGATATATCCGTTGCACAGTGTGACGTCATTTGATTTGATAACCTGCAACAAACATCATTATATATAGCATAGGGATAGAGATCAAATCTCTTATTTAAATCTGATCTCTGCCTTTTTATACGCATATCCAGAGCATCAAACAGGTATCCTCTTTCTCTCCCTATTCAATCCTCTGTTTTTCCATTGTTTTAATTCATGGGAAAAATGGCAACCCGATCCTCCCCTCTCAAAGATCAATCACAAGATCACACTCCCAAGAGCCAAATCTTCTGAAAAATCCTTCCGAGGAGCTTTGCCGTTTTACTGATCCCGAAATTGATCACATACGCCCCTGTTTCCCGGAGGGAACAGTTTTCAGACCCTTTGATTCATCACTGAGAAGTGATTGTGAATCAGATTTCTGGATCTGTTTTCCTGCTGCTCCATTCTTGATCGGCTATACATATCCTTTCCCAGTGTTTACTCAAACCTTCTTTACTCAGAACGGCATGTGCTACAACCAGGCCATGCCTATGTTGTGGAGGGTATTGTATACTCTGGAACAGTTGATCAAGAACGAGGGTCTAAGCTTTGGTATCACTAAATTCCCCAACCTGTACAGTCTTGTGACTCATGGGTCTTATCGATATCTTTTCAAATCCAAGTCCAAAATTCACCCCCACTGCTCAAAATCACCAAGAATGACACCAACTAGAAAACCAGTTCTTCTTTGTGAGAAAAGACTCCATTCCTCAGGGGGAGTATCTTCCCAAAAGGTGGAACTGGAAGGGTAGGATTTAGGATATGTTACTTTTTGTTATACTGAGGATAACTGATCCTGTTTCTTGTTCATGCAGTGACCAGCTACGCTACCTTGAGAGATTTACCTGCCACGCCAGTAAGGATTGCTGCCTTTTATGCACTTGATTCATCTGTGAGGACCTTTTACCCCAAGATCAAGGATTTAGAAGAAGATACCTCTACCTCTGTCATGATGTCAAGTAAGTATTTATATATAAGTATATGAAAATATTCAACAAAATAGATAGTTTATAAATACTTATCTGAGTTTGATTTGCATAGGTGCTGCCAAGTCTACATCCAAATCTGCCACCAAGTTTGATTTCGGGGAACTTCAAAGTATCATCTCCCCCCGCTCCATCAAGGCTGAACTGGCCTTAGGCCAAAGTAAGCCAGGAACAAGGCTCTTGCCTTCCAGAGCCAAATCCGGGAGCAAAAGGATGAAACCAAGCGAGCCAACCGAGTATACCTCCCAGATCAAGCAGCAAATCTCTGACTTCATTGCTGAGGTAAGGATCACTTATTCTTGAATTCCACTTGAACCTTGAGGATCACTGATCCTGAAAATTTTGTCTTATGCAGAAAATAGCCCAACTCGAAGCCCTCCAAGGAAAACTCCTAGCTGAAGCTGAAGAGGAGGTTGACGAGCTCCGCACAATTGCTGCTACCAAGGACAAAAGGATCTCCAACTTGGAAAAGGAGGTCAAGCGCTTGGAGAAGGAGATCTTGGTGGATCAGACCCGGGCTAACAAAGAGAGATTGGAGGCTGCTGACGAGGCGAAGGTTTCTGCCGTTAGGTCTATCCTCAAAGATAGGATTAAAATGGTTTAAGAGGCCATGAATCCTTCTTTTGACAGGGCTGAGTGGGATGTGGCTGCTTGGAAGCGGAGGTTGATCGAGCTGGGTGACGAAGAAAATCCTGAGCAGGCATCCATCCCGGAGGCGGAGCCAAGCAGCGTGATGGATCTGGCAGAGGCAGCGGTTGGTGGCAAGGGAGAAGGAGGTGAAGGTGGTGAAGCAGCCGTGGAGTAGGTTGCACGAATGGGTGATGATGGATAATTCAAGACGTGGCTGGAGCCCATTTTTTTAGGATTGTTGGTTTTTAGTGATGGTGTTTTTATGTTGAACAATTTATGGTATGTAACTAAACAAGTGAAAGAATCATTAGTAACTGGGGGCAAGCCCAACAAACTGGAGACAAGCCCAAACAACTGGGGACAAGCCTAAATAGCTGGGGACAAGCCTAAATAGCTGGGGACAAGCCCAAATAACTGGTGTAAACTGAAGTATGGCCCAAACTGGCATCTATCCAATCGTAAGCGACATGAAAATGTCGAAACCTTAGCTAACATGAAAACGTTAGAAACCTTAGGAACGGAGGTATGGTACGTCTACCATTATACTTAGGATCCTACATATAGCCAACACCAATGAAATTGTCAGCCCCTAAAGCGGGTACTGGTCCCATTGCCTCGAACTATACTTGGATAACGTGCGCTACTGGCAGAGTGTCAAAACCCAATTCGTGTGAAATGTGAAAACCTTTAAACCTTAGAAGGTATTGGATACCTTAAGCTGGGGACATTCCCAAAGTCTTGGAGAGGTGGCCAACCTCTTGATCCTTTGTAATAACTTCTGCAAAACTTAAAACTTGATAAGGTTGAATGTTGAAAATTCATCATCCGTACTTTATAATAAATAATAAGAAGTATAATAAGAATGAAAGCATTAGTAAGATGTTACCGAATAAAGAATCATATATCCTTTGAGGATCCGTCAATCTGAACTGAACACCATAGTGCTTAAGGATCCTTGATCCTTACATGAAATACTTTTTTAGGTGGATAGCGTTCCAAGCTCTTGGCAGAAGATCGCCATCCACTGTCAGTAGATAGGGGCCTTCCCATTTCGGTGGTAACTTGCCATCAGCATGGTTCATGGAATTTTGGAATGCTTTCCTCAATACCAAGTCGCCCACTTGGAATCTTCTAACTCTGACATTCTTGTTATAAGCTCCCGCCATCCTTTGTTGATAGCTAGCCATCCTAATTCTTGCCAAGTCTCTAAGTTCCTCCATAGTATCCAAGTCTTGAACTAGAGTCTCAGCATTCTTCTCAGGATCACGGATGCTGGTTCTGGCTGTAGGGACTACCATTTCCGTAGGGATCACTGCTTCAGCCCCAAAGACTTAGGAGAAGGGAGTTTGACCCGTAGCATTCTCAGGTGTTGTCCTATCTGCCCATAAGACATAAGGTAATTCCTCAGCCCATTTGCCTTTCTTGGATCTAAGCTTCTTCTTCAGATTGTTGATGATGATCTTGTTAGACGATTCTGCCTGGCCACTAGCTTGTGGATGGACTGGTGTTGATGTTATCATCCTAATCCCCCAGTTGTCACAAAAGTTAGTAGTACGATTCCTAATGAACTGGGATCCATTATCACAAATAATCTTAGAAGGAATTCCAAATCTAGTTATGATATTTCTTTTAATAAAGGATATGACTTCCTTTTCTCTGACTTGAGCAAAGGCTTCAGCTTCTATCCATTTGGAGAAGTAGTCTGTCATAGCAAACATGAATACTTTTCCCCCTGGTGCCTTAGGAAGCTTGCCAACTATATCCATTCCCCATCTCATAAATGGCCAAGAAGAGGATATAGGATGCAGAGGTTCTGCTGGTTGATGAAGAATGTTGCTGTGTCTTTGGCAGGCAACAAATTTCCTTGCATACTCCACAACATCCTTCTTCATTGTAGGCCAATAATATCCTGTCCTGAGGATCCTGGAGAACAGCGCTCTGCTCCCAGTGTGATTTCCACAATCTCCCTCATGAAAATCTTTTAAAACTTCTTGGATTTCAGGGTCTTCAATGCATCGTAGATAGGGTCCTGCAAGAGATCTTTTATACAGTATGTCATTAATTATAGTAAATTGTGCTACCTTAGTTCTGAAGGTTCTAGGATTCTCTCCAATAGGAATTTCTCCATTTTGAATGTATTTCAAGATCGTAAGGATCCAGGGTCCTGAATGCGACTCCGGATCATCACTGGGTAGAATCACTGTATCACCCACTATCTCCATTGTTCAATTTTCCTCAATTGCAGGAGTTAGAACATGGATAATATGTATCTTTACATCCTCGGGCATCTTCAGTGAGGATCCTAGATTGACCAAGGCATCTGCTTCTGCATTTTCTTCTCTAGGTACCCGTGTAAGGCTAAAAAAAGCAAAAGAATCTGCCAATTTATTGACTATCTCTAAATATTTGATTAGTTTTTCACCTTTAACAGTATAAGAACCATTATAATGATTAGTAATTAATAGAGAATCCACAAACACTTGAAGATACCTGATCCTCATATGTTTAGCTAATTGCAAACCTGCTATCAAGGCTTCATATTCAGCCTCATTATTAGTGGTCTGAAACTCACACGCTATAGACTGGGGTATAATGTCCCCATGTGGTGATTTTAGTAGTAAGCCTAGTCCAGTTCCTTTGACATTTGAAGCTCCATCTGTGAAGAGTATCCAATGATCCTTGGTCTAGTTGTTGCACTTCTAATTCAGCTTCTCTTTGTAGATCACTACTGAAATCAACCACAAAGTCAGCCAAAGCTAGGGATTTAATAACAGTTCTGGGCTCATACTTAATGTTATATGCACTAAGTTTAACAGCCCATTTTGCCATTTTTCCCGACATCTCTGGTTTCCTGAGAACATTCTTAATAGGAAAGTTAGTTTTAACAACAATAGTATGAGTTTCAAAATAATGTCTTAGTTTAGTAGAAGCCATGATTAGAGCAAGAATTAGTTTCTCTAAATGAGAATACCTGGCCTCAGCATCAAGTAGACTTTTACTTACATAGTATACCGGATGTTATTGGCCTTCGTGATCCTGAACTAGGACCGCACTTACCGCTTTACCTGAAACAGCTAGGTATAAGGATAATGGTTCTCCATTTTCTGGTTTCATCAAAGCCGGTGCTGAGGATAGGTAATCCTTGAGAGCCTGTAGAGCAGCTTCATGCGTTTCAGTCCACTCGCATTTCTTATTCTTCCTCAAAATGTCATAGAAATCCTTGCATCTTTCTGGGGATTTTGAGATGAATCTATTCAAGGCGGCAATCCTTCCTGTCAATCTTTGCACATCCTTAGAATTGGCAGGAGACTTGCATTCACCAAAGCCTTGATTTGTTCTGGACTTGCTTCAATTCCTCTTTTGGTCACCATATATCCTAAAAATTTTCCAGCTTTGACCCTGAAATGGCATTTAGACGGGTTCAACTTCATGTTGTATTCGTCAAGGATATTGAATGCTACTTCAAGATCCTTCAGGTGATCCTCGGCTCTTTTAGATTTGACCACCATATCATCTATGTACACTTCTATCATGTGTCCAAGTTGCTCCTTGAACATCATATTCACCAGCCTTTGGTATGTAGCACCTGCATTTCTTAAACCAAAGGGCATAGCAATATAACAATATATCCCGGTGGGTGTCATGAATGCAGTATCCTCTTGATCAGATGGTTCCATCTGAATTTGCTGAAATCCAGATGAAGCATCCATAAAAGTTAACAATTCATGACCCGTCGTAGCATCCACCATGGAGTCAATGTGGGGTAAAGGGAAAGGATCCTTGGGACATGCCTTATTCAAATCAGTAAAATCGACACAAACCCTCCACTTTCCATTTTTCTTTTGAACAACAACCACATTGGCTAACCATCTTGGATACTTGACTTCTCTTATCATACCTGCCTTTAGCAACTTGTCTACCTCTTCTTGGATAATTTCATTTCTTTCAAGTGCAAACTTCCTCCTTTTTTGTGAATTGGCCTGAAAGACCTGTCAATACCAAGCTTATGAGTAATGATATCCTTCGAAATACCTGTCATATCTTCGTGCTTCCAGGTGAAGGTAGATTTTCTTCGTTTAAGGAAGGATACTAGATCCTGCTCTATGCTCTCCTGGATCCCAGACCATATATACACATTGGATTCAAGATCCTCAAGATCTAAGAGTATTTCCTTGATGTCTTGTTCTCTTGCCTCCATGACGTCTTTTGGATGATGCTTTAATTGCTATGCTTCCCTAGACTTGGAAGAAGGTTTCATCGAGGAAGTGTAGCAATTCTTTGCCTCCTGCTGATCACTATCTATCTTGACTATTCCCATGGACTTGGAAGCTTGATACATTGGTAGTATGTTGATGGGACTGCCTTCAGGTCATGTATCCATGGCCTGCCAAGGATAACATTACAGTAAGATAAGCTATCTATTACAAATTTTTTTTTGATAGAATTCACTCCCTCTATGTAAATTGGAAGTTTGATGTCCCCCAATGTATTCTTGGTTTCCCTACTGAATCCCACGAGCACCGATGATCTTGTTATGATCTCAGATTCAGGGATGTTCATCTTTTTGAGGACATCCAATTGGATTATGTTCACTGAACTCCCTCCATCGATAAGGATCCTGCGAACAAAATGGTTAGAAATAAACAAAGTAATGACAAGACCATCATGATGAGGATCCTGAATGTCTACGCGATCCTCCTCATCAAAGGATATCACTTTTTGCTATGTTAGGGCAGATGTTCGAACTGGTCTCTCCTCGTTCTCCATCTTCGTCTCCTTAGCATGCCTTTTAGCTGCTGAAAATGAAGTTCCACAGATATCAGAACCACCGGAAATAAAGTTAATGATCTGAGCATCTGCTGGCGGTGGAGGAGCTCTCTCAGGAACTTTCTCAGTATCCTGTGTCCTTGAACGTTTCCTTCCTAGCAATTCCTTCAAATACCCTTTGCTAAGAAGATAGCCAATTTCCTTCCTCAACGCATACACTCATCAGTAAGGTGGCCAAAATCCTCATGATAAGCACACCATTTGGATTTATCCTTAGTAGCTCCAGGTTTATCAGTTTTCCTTGGCCATCTAGCCTTGTCACCTAAATTCTGCATAGCAAGTATTAGTTCATGATTATCCACAGAAAAACAATAATCAGATATTGGAGGATAATCCTCATCGTCTGCGTCTTGTTCAACTGCATTCACATTGTGATTGTCATGTTTAGGGTATGACTTGGATCGGTTATTCTTAAAGAATGATCCTTGCTTTTCCTGTTTTGAGGATCCTGAGAGTCTCTCTTGGAACCTTTTGTCATCTTCTAAACGAATGAACCTCAATGCCCTGTTCCTCACTTCATCTAATTTCCTGCAAGGTGTCATAACAAGGTCATCATAGAATGAGGAATCCTTAAGCAAGCCCATTTTGAATGCCTCCACAACAGTGGCAATATCCAAATTAGGAATTTCTAAGGATTCTCGACTAAACTTAGTGATGTAATCTCTTAATGATTCATCACGTCCCTGGGGTTATTTTATATAGATCACTAGTTAATCGTTCAAAAGTTCCACTACATGAAAATTGGTTATTGAACAAATTAACTAGGTGAGAAAATGAAGTAATTGAGTAAGGAGGAAGACTTAGCAGCCATTTGAGTGCGATCCAGTGAGTGTGGATCCGAAGTCCTTGCAAAGGCAGGCTTCCTTCAATCTTTCTGGAATGGGATTGATCTCCATCCTTTCCCGGTATTGTGCCACATGCTCCTCTGGATCAGTTGTACCATCCTATAGCTTCATATTGGGGGTCTGAAATCGTTTTGGTATCTCAGCGTTGCATATAGGAGGTGCAAAGCGAGACACCTGTGACTTCCATCGGGGATCTCAAGAATGGGCTTACCCACTCCTGGGATGCTGGATATCATATCCTTAAGCTTCTGATTGATACCTGTATCCTGCATAAAACCACAGTTAGTGCCAAAAGATGTATTGACATTGTTACCTGGATCCTTGATACTGAACACCAGACGCCTTGGAATGCTGAGTGGATGCTGCTGGAGTGGCGAAATCCAATGACCTGGCATCAATGGAGAATGATCCTCCACTGATCTCTTCTGCTTCTTGATTCATCAATTTCACGAAGGATCCTCTGGTTAGTTTTGTCCTGCTGTTCCATGTATCCTTTCATCTGCAAAATCAAAGTAGACAGGTCATTGTTAGTAGGTGTAGAGGATGAAACAGTAGAAGCCTTCGAGAAAACTGGTGTTGGCTTCTTCTAAGCATTATCAGCACTCTTCGCCGGTGTAGTGGGAATGGGAGGCAATGATGCACAAGTCTGAGATGAGGTAACTGCCGGCAGGACACTTGAAGCAGATTTTCCCTGAGAAGCCATGTGATTGATGGAAATGAATAGAAATGCATGAAATGAACGGAATTTTTAGAATTGAAGCACCGATTGCCCCACGGTGGGCGCCAAACTGTTTTGGTTAAAAATCACAACAAGGATAATGTAACCAAACTTTGAATGTGAGGTTGGATGCTTGGTTATGTGAACAAGTGTATGAACAAAAATCAGAAGTAAATGACAATGAACACAATGATTTGTTCAAGGAAAAAGCCCTTGATCAAGAGATGATCTCCGGCACAAAAAACCTCGGGTGATGGCAAATACCGATCACCAATTGGTATTAAGCAAAAAAATTACAACTTCGAAAATATTGAGCTTGTTACAATGTTGCTAGTGTGTGTATCAGAGAGTAGTGTAGGTCGCAGATGTGTGTGTTCAAATCTCTATCTTATTGAAGCTCAATATACCTTTTATTCAGCTAAAAACTATCCTTAACTAACTATCAGAAAATCGCGACAATATCCCACGTTCACCAACAACGGTCACGAACTCCTGGCACGTGCTAGAATAATGGCATATTCCCCTTGATTCCCGGTTGGTAGGTCATTTTCGAAAAGCTACTGTAAAACTATGCCTTAATACATTGGAAACAATTGTTAGCTAATTAGAACAATAATAAGGATCAATGATCCTTAGTCTTCCTACACCGTGTCTTGAGGATCCATGATCCAGACATAATGAAGGATATATGATCCATAAACATTAAAATTCTATCCCTAACACTAATCAAGTTAGAATTGAAGTTAATGGATGGTAGAAACTCTAAGGGTTAAACGGGTTAACTTGGAAACTTGTTTGTAAAAGAAATAAAAATAAATGTTTGGGGCGGGATCGAACCTGTGACCCCATGTACATCAAACGAACAATGTACCACTGGACTAAGTCCATTCGTGTGGTATAGTTCCAACTCATTTGCATTTAATACAAACTTAAACCCACCAATCTAAACCCCACTCGCACCACCTCTTATCGTTTCCACGCGCGGGGCGTGCCAGGCATGCACCTGGTCTTATGATGTATGTACAAAAGAAAAGAGGAAACAAAGATCGGCCATCACAGCATTCGAACCCAGGCTCTCAAGGTCAACAACAAGCATACACACCACTGGACCATATCCAGTTGTGGGTTAGATTTCTGGGATGCATTATATTTAAAATTAACCCGCAGATCCCAAACACACTTCATCTCTTTCGCAAACAAACAGAACGCAACCCGGATAACTTTTTGAACCCGACCAGATCGTAACCTAATGGTATCATAATGGACTAGCCGCGTACCTGTCTCATTCGGTTCATATATTGGCAAAAGAGGATTATATCATTTAAGGGATCATTAATAAACATAAATGAAACATTCAGTTTTGAATTAACATCGCCATTGAAGGTGACTAGGAACTCGAATGGGTTTTAAAAAAGTCGTTGATTTTAGTCCATAAAAACGACACCATGGATTCCTTATGACTTTTACACAAACCCACCTCTATTAATTTGAAGTTCCATCCGTTCAAATCACTGGATATTCAAGGATCAAGATTAGGACTCAACTTCTTTCATCGATATCTCCCTCAATCCCTATCCAAATCATGTAATTCTAAAGCCCAATGTTATTGTTTTTCTAAACTCTACAAAACCCCTCTAGCAATTTTCGTGATAAAGGGAATCATCAATCCGAATTGAAATCTTGGAAAACTAGGGTTCCTAGTTCATATATTTTGGGGCTTTTGATATTAGGGCCATGTTATATTAAAAATTGGTGATTGATTACTTATTTGCATAATATTAGAATAGCATGTGGAATTTTTGGACTTCCATTGGATTTATTATGGATTTTAAGAATTAGATATATTACAAGAAAACGTATAAAAATAGAATTTATCAAAATAAAAATGCATGAATAACTTTTTGATAAATTTGGAAAATAATTATTACATGGAACTTTTATATAAATCTCAAAATTTTTGGTGATTATTTATAATAACAACTATTTAAATTGTAGTATATAATTTTTGACATTTTAACAAATGTATTTTTTTTAAATAAAAAGGTAGAACCTAAATATATATCCCGGTTTTATAAAACCATGAGATTTATTGATTTGGCTAAAACTAATAATTTTAATATATACATAACATAAATATACATGAAATGTATCATTTGTAATACTAGGTTAATTATCGAATTTTAGACTTATTAATTTATAAACTCAATTATAGGTCTAACTATACAAATTGTGGTTAGGAATAAATTGAACAAATTTTACCTAGCCTACACTTGATATTTAACCTTAGACGTGTGTGTGTGCATATATATATATATATGTATATATTTAGGGTTTAATTCAATCTTGTCGCAACCACAATTATTTAGTCTAGGATATTAACCTAATCTTATCATTAAGATTATTATATATAAATTAGAGTATGCAAAGGTCCCCAGGTGTTAGGATGTAATTTTGTTGTTTCATTTATTGGCCGTTTAGTATATTTTCCTTATTCATATTTTTAGGATAATTCATTCGACGTTTCCCCCTTTTTCGTGCGGTAAATCTCATGGATCATATCTTTGCAACCAATGAGTAGATCTATTTCTCTCCCCTTTTTCGTCATTAAATATTTTTAAGGTGTCATGTGTCATTGTTACTATTGTTTTCTAATTTAATAAATAACATACAAAATCTATGTTTCATTATGTGTATCCTGATCATGCTTCCATTGTTTATATGGTATCTTGTATCTATTGTTGCATATACGTGTGTCTATGTGTTACTCGCTTTGTGTTACAAGTTTCGCATGGATCCACCTGTCTGACCGGTTCCTCACCACCGTGGGTCAAATTCGGTATCGCCATCATTGTTTTGCAGATTCGCTTTTCAAGGCTTGAATCTCATTATTTCTCTTTTGTCTATATTGCGACTATGGTTAATTGTTTATTGTTGTCCTTTGGTGATTATCGATATTTCTACAACGCGTGAAATTGTATCTTAAAATATATATTTTTAAATGATTTCTAAGTAAAATAAATCAAATAATAAGGCAAAGTTTTTTTTATTTAAATTTATATCTATTCACCAACATTATGTTGACCCAAAACCTTTTTACGCATGATACATGTACGTGACTTTGAGAGGGTTTGAAGTTGAAGACACGTAGGATGCGCCTTAGTAATAAATGGGAGAATTGTATATGATCTATTTACCTTTTGGATAATGTATAAATTTTTTTGTTGAGAATATTCTATGATCATGTGTGACAAATTAAATTTGGTGTCTTTAAATATTTAAACTTATGAAGTGTCATAAGCAATGGACAATCATCATGCCTCTTACCATATCTGTTGTAGGTCGGGGTGTAATAGATTAGTATCAGAGCCAATGACTATAAGGGATTGTTTTAGGTTATTAGACCCTTAGCCTTAGTCTATAGTTGATTAGGTACCTTATTTGCTTAATTGTTAATTTGTTTTAGCTTATAGATATTTTAAAGTACACATGACTAAAATTTTCTAATGTCACACACAAATGCATGTGAGTACTTTTAATTGTTATATGCTAACTGTTTTGTGTCTTGCGTTTTACTAAGTAACTTATTACTATAATATGTTTTAATTAAATGTCACACATGCAGGCACCTAATATTACATATAAATATTAAATATTCTAATATTATGTCCCTCTTGTTTCAATATATCTAACGTCTTGAATCGATTTTTTTTCCTTTTAACCTAATCTTGGTTTTGATTTTATTTTAGAGTTTCGAATTTCAATTAATATTTCATTCTCGTCAAAGTGAGTTCTTGTGACGGACATGTAGTAACTGGAAGTGTTACGTACCGGTAGTCAGGACGTCTTGTCTAGGCTGGTGTAACACCCCGATCGCGTAATACAACAACACGAGGCGGAAATATCGAGGAGTCACGTTACAAATTGCTCAGCCACAACTGGTACTAAATTTTTTCATTATTAATAACATTGTTTTACAATATAATGAATACAACAAATTGTCTATTGTTTAAAGAAGTCTAAAGCCCGAGTGCATTCCTATGTGTAGCATACTTGAATAATCATCAACCTGAAACATATGTGAAAAAGAGACGTCAACAAACAATGTTTGCAAGTACATAGTTTTGTTAGCCAAGTTAATGGCAAAAAGTTTAGTGTTGCAATACTTCGACAACTACGAGAGTTGTTGATTGAAAACGGACTATTTGTAGCCAAGGATTGGCAAAAGATTTAGTATTGCAATGCATTAACTTGATTATGAAACTTGTGACAAAATGAGTTTTGTATATGGCAATATGATTAAATACTAAGAAATTTTTATGCCATTGAAAATTGTACTTTGTTCTTTGTAAACATATTGAAATCGTCCATAAACTTGAGAGTATGTTATAAGAAATCCAATTAAGGATAATCAATAACTATACATAAATCGGTCAATACTTGCGTGAGTATATTAGAAATCAATCAATGATTTATCATAATACTAAATATCCTTCTAAGAATCTATCATACAAATCATGGAAGAATTCTTCAAGGATTTGGATATCGAACATTGAAATCAGTCGTACACAAAATCCTAAAGTGACTCGAATAACGCTACAAGAGTAATGCAATAAAAACACTTATATATAGGAAGTACCGGCGGCGTATCCACCATGTTCTTATGGTTTACACTTGTTTCGTTATCCTAATCACAACTAACCACATAAGTACATAATCGTCAACTTGTCAATTGTCTCGTCAAATACGCATTAAAGTACACAGAATCCAATCAAGGACTACCAATTAGTACATTAAACATTCCACAAATATCTAACTATAGAGATAGGTAGATGTAATGGGAATTATGTCTTGTCACTTGTCTCGTCAAATTGCCTTGTCAAATACGCATTAAAGTACACAAATCCAATCAAGGACTACCAATTAGTACTTTAAACATTCCACAAATATCTAACTATAAAGATAGGTAGATGTAATGGGAAATATGTCTTGTCACTTGTCTCGTCAAATTGTCTTGTCAAATACGTATTAAAGTACACAGAATCCATTCAAGGACTACCAATTAGTACTTTAAACATTCCACAAATATCTAACTATAAAGATAAGTAGATGTAATGGGAATTAAGTCTTGTCACTTGTCTCGTCAAATTGTCTTGTCAAATCATAATCCTAATGGTGATTCGGATAAGGCTACGAAGGGTAATAGAATAAGCACACTTATATATAGGAAGTACCAACGGCGTATCCACCATGTTCTTATGTATTACTCTAGTTTCGTTATCTAAATCACCAAAAATTCTACACATAAACCATAACCATCGTTCCTCGTAAAGTACTTCTTGGAAATCTCGCTATAAAGATAGGAAGATTTAAGAGTGTACTTCAAACATCCTTTGAGAATCTAACTATGAAAATAGAAAGATCCTACATGGATATAGGTCCTGAAAGACCTCTTTAACTGTCGTGTCATCAATTGTCGTGTTGCATAATCAGTATTAATACATAAAAGCACTTAGTAAACACATCATGCCATACATTTGTGAAAAATCGGTTACACATATGAATCACCCCAAAACATTTAGAAAACATAAAAGAAGGGAGCAATGTACTCACCTGAGATTGCGTATAGATCTTGTCCAAATGATATAACAAAGCTCAAAGGATCAAGAGTTCAAGTGTTGAATTTGGTTCCTAGTGTATCGGATAATTACATGTTAGTGTCAAACTTGAAAACGAGAAACCAGATAGAATGAGGTATATAAACCAAACAAGATTTGGATCTTGTATAATGTGGTTCATAATATTAAACATTCTGATTTGGAAGCATTTCAAAGAGTTTTGACTTGATACGGCTCGCTAAAGTGGTTTACGCCACTTTAACGGGTCATAAACGTAACTTTGGGTTCGGATGGTTAAATATGTCCTATGACAAGTCTAATGTGCCAAAATTAGTTTATATAAGTTGTATAACCAGTTTAGATGTCAAAACAGTGTTCTTATATGTTTAAAACTAATTTATGTGCAAAAAGGGCATTTTCGGCATTTCAAAGAATACATAAACGACTTGTCATATGACTAACCAAACGGTATGGCCATAAGGTATAACCTCAGAGGGTTATTCCGTATAATATTATGGTCATAATAATGGTCTTGGTTGGATCCTAAAGTTGACCAAACGGGTCAGATTTGAAAGTCAAAGCGGTGGTCAAAACCGCTAGACTTACGACTCTAAGCAAGCACTAAAACAAAAGTGACGAGTTAGACATGTTTTGACATGTCTAAATAAGTTTATAAAAGAGTTTTGGCACCAAAACAAACTGCTTTGATACCCGGAAATGGTTCCATTGCAAATTGCACAAAAATCGCATTATTGACCAAAACTTTGACTTGTCAAAATGACTAGAAAGATAGAAATCAGTAGATATGATATTAGGGATTATGATCAACATGATTATGACCATATTAGCAAGTTCAATTGAATTTTATGTTTATCAATTCATGATCAATTCTGGAAGTCAAATAAAATTCAAACTTTTGAGTCTTAACCCAAATAAACTAAGAATCTTGAATCAAAACATGAATGAATTACTTACAAACACAAAGGATTGATGAAGAACCACAGAGAAAGCTCCAAGATGGTTGCAAATTTGGATTGAATCAGATTTGAGGTATTTGAGTGTTTGAAAAAGTTCATAATTATGAAATAAGCTTGGTATATATAGATTTCTTGATGTAACAAGATCAAGACACATGTCCATGACTCATCCCTGAAGTTGGATTAGTGTCTAACACTTGTCAAATGCGGAGAATTAGGTGGCAAGTTCGTTTGATGAGTCAACAAGGCAAATAACCAGCTGCTGCCAAGTTTCTGGTGTGCTGGAGCTCCCTTACGGACCGTATACTCCATATGCTTACGATCCGTAAGCATGGGAGCTGGGCACAAGTTTCAGAAAATGGCAGAACAGGCCACTGCATGCGTTTTGTCGCGTTTTGGCACTTCTAGCACTCGTTAACCTGATTTTTAAGCTTCATAAGGACGTTAAAGTATAGAAAACTTGAGATGTGTACAAAAATGATCCAGAGGTCAGTTCGTTTGGTCGTACGGTCGTGTTTTCGGTTAATTATGACGGAAATTGTAACGAACACGTGTGTGACTGTAAATGCGTAACGTATGATATTTTTGCATAACAATCACTAAAATATAATATTTAATGATTACAAATATTTTTGGATGTCCGTACATGTTCCGGATAGCGAAATACGCGAAAAGGCATAGTTTCGCAGAATTTGCAAAATAGCCCCCAAAGTTACAAAAGTATGTTTTTGCCATACCGAAGCCCTCGAAACTTATTTCTAAGTTACGTAAAGGGTATTTAAGGTATGTTAAGCTTATGACGTTGTTCCGAAGTGTGCGTTGCTAAGAGAATCGGCAGACTTTTGTAGTTTGTCATAATTTGTCCCTATGATCGAATAGGCTTGTTTTTGACATACCAAACCCTTCAAAACTTATTTCTAAGTTATGTAAAGGTTATTTAAGGTATGTATAGCTTGTGTCCTCTTCTCGGGTATACATTACGTTAAACCGGTTACGTTTAAGAATTGGTTATTGGAATGCCTTCAAAGAAAAAGTTTTTGAAAGCCCGAAATTTGGCGCAAGTGTGACAGTCTCCCCTACTTTAGGAAATTTCGTCCCGAAATTTATTCGAAGGAGACCGTAGAGTGTGTTTGAAACAATTGAAAGATAAATAGCTCGAGATTCGAAAGATGCAGAGCATCATTTGGTGTAAGGAATGTTTGGGGGATCCAAAGCGTAAACAAGGATATTCAAAGCATCTTAAGGTATTCAACCTTTAGAATTTCTGAATCTTTAAAATGTCATCGAGCGTGTAAAAATGGCATTATGTTATACTAAGTCTTTAGTGTAAATCCTAGCAACAAAGGGGTGTACATTCAAGCCTGGCCATACGTACACGGTTTCTAACGTCCCACAAGGTACATCCTATGTACCATGAGAATCCCATGCATAGGAGACAGGTCAACATACCTATGGCATCAAGGTCGTCACCTTTAACACCATAATATACTCCCGGTCGGCTCGAATTGAGTTAATGAATGTACTCGTCAATCGTCATTATATCCAATAAACAAATATCAAGTAATCATATAATCACATATTGGTCTAAGATAACATAAAACCTTCAAGCGATCCTGGTAACGTTCCGAAGAATAACACAATAAGAACACTTATATATAGGAAGTACCATCGGCGTATCCACCGTGGTCTTATTGCATCATACCCTTCCCGTTACCTAATCACTCTAAATTTTATGCCACCATCTTAACATAGCTTATTATGATTTTCATGTGTCGATCCTCGTAATTAAGTGTGCACCCATAATTACGTGTTTCGTCACATGGTCCACATAGCTCCGCTTGTTAAGTAAGGGAAATAGATAATAAGGTCGAAGTAATAACTAAATCAAATAAGCATCATCATAACACATTATTGAAATCAAACATACATCGTCGCAACACAATAACTATTGAATTTGGTCGTGTTTCATACTAGTAATGATAACACTATTTGTTTTGCATTCAACAAAACTAGTAGCAGGTATTTCATTCTAGTACGAATATTAATATATGTTTCACACTAGCCATACTGGTAGTATGCATCATATACCAAGCATGAATTGTCATAAACAATGTAAGTATGTTGTAAAATGTCTTGAATTACATGCAAGGTATGCTAAGTCAACATACTAACCAAAAATGTTTTTTGTAAATCGTGTACTTAGTATGCTAGGTTAACATACAAAGCAAAATTATATTTGTAATCATGTGCTATACATGACAGATAATCAATCACGCAGGTAATGTCATGAAAACAAAAGTAGTAGTAATAGACACATAGTATTTGAAGTGTTTGTTTTGCAGCGATTGTATGAACGCACTAGTGTGCAAGTCATAATATGCTATTCTTGGGAGATTTAGTTCTTAACAATAAAGAACAGAATCCTCAAAGTTGGTATGTAGTTGTAAATTACACACAGTGTAATCATATTGGAATTTGTAACTGAAATACGAATAACAAGATTGAAGAAAAACTTCTTGAAATTTATATTGTAATTAAAAATATTATTGAAATATTGTTCATAGTTCTTGGATAATAAAAAGGAAACGTAGAGGTTCAAATGATCATGAGTGCTTGATCATCAGCTTGAACCTCATTGACATTGTACATTCGTCCATTAGCATTAGTAAGCTTAGGGCAGTTTCGCTTGAAATGATTTAAATCATCGCAATTGAAACATGCTCCAGCTGGATAACGAGGGCGTGTCTGAGTAGGGGCTGTTTGGTTTTGGATGCGACAGGTCGCAGCTAGATGTCCAAGAAGACCACAGGTTGTACACAGGTGGCATGGAGAATTTGCTGGATGGTGATAGTTGCAACGATTGCACCAAGGATATTTCCCACGATAAGACCCCCTAACGGGTATTGAGTTGAGTGGGATTGGTGTAGGAATCGCAAAATTCTTTGAAGTCTTACGCTTCTTAGAATTTTTAGAAGATTCACCCTTTTTTAATTTGTTTTCTCTTGTGTAGTCTCAACAGTTCGTTCCTTGTCTTCCTTTCAAAATAGTGTCCCTCTTCTAACTTGGGAGTCAGTTAGGGTAGCGGCTAATTCCTGTTGGTGCAGAATGTCTATGTCTTAGTCTTATATCGAGTCTGTGTAGATTAGATGTGAATAGGCTAGCGAAATCAAGTATTTATGTAATTGAGGGTCAAGTTCGTTTGTGATAGTATTGTGAAGTCAAGTTCGCCTGAACTTCCTCTCCACCAGCGAACTTAGTATCCTATAAATAGCTAGCTTAAGTCTTGTCATTTGTAATTTTGGTGCTCTGAGTAGCGAAGCTCTGTGAAACTGGAGCCTTGAAGTTTATCAATAAAATTGACGTTTAACTTATTAATTCTTGTTATTTGGTAATCGTGTCATAATATTTCCGCTATTATGGACATTAGATATCAAATCTAGGTTCCTATGCTATCAGGATCAGTCCTACGAGTGGTATCAGAGCTAGAATAGCCTGATTTGATTGATATCAAGACAAGAACATCTCTAATTCTACTCCATTCTTCTTATTTTCTTAACTTTTACACTAAAATGAAGAATTTACGGGCAAATTCTATCCAAATTTGAATATGTCATGTTAAATACATCATAGATAAACGCCTGAGAGTTTGGAGATTAAAATCAAACGAATTGGTGTCAAATTGTTGCAAAAACCATGTTTTCAAAACTCATCTTCATCGAACTTATAAGCCAAGTTCGACCGAACTTGACTTAGAAACTCACTTTTTAAGTGATTTTCTATCAAGTTCGCTCGAACTTGAAGGTTTTTGTGTGAAATTTTTGATAAGTCCGACCAAACTTGTGTCAATTTCATTGTTTTTCTTCAAGTTCGCTCGAACTTAAGGAAAATTATTGAAGTTTGTTTCAAGTTCGACCGAACTTGCAAATTTTTCTTCAAAAATTAATTGTAAGTTCGCTCGAAGACAATCAGGGACATTTTCAAATCAAAACACATAAGCTCGACCGAACTTGTATGTTAAAACTAAAATTCTTCATACATTCACTACAAGTTCGATCGAACTTGTAGTTGTTCTAATCATTTTCAAAGTTTGAATGTGTTTTCAGCGTACGTGTGTCGATATTCACGGTGGATGATCTTCAGAGAGCGTTTATGTCAGGAGTGGGTACGTCAAATGCTAATGTGATAAACCAAGTCAACCTTGACAACGAGATGGGCACGTCCGTTAAACCTCCAAAGTTAATGAGTATGGATGAGTACGAGGGATGGAAGGAGAAGTTCAGTTATTGGGTTCAAGGCATGCATTTCCAAAGCTGGGTCGCTTTTGAGAGAGGATATGTCGTTCCGTTAGACGAAAATCAGCAAGTTCTGGAGAAGTATAAGTACTACACAATACAAAAAGATGAGTACATTGTTGAGAAAAAGATGATTAGTCTCATGCAACAGTCCGTTAAAGAGGACATTCTGATCTTGCTACCCGAGTACACGACTGCAAGAGAACTATGGTTATCACTACAAAAGAAATACCAAGGAAGCGCAGAGATGATCAAGAGTAAAAAAGCTCTTATCATGAAGGAATTCGATATTTTTACCATGTTGAAGGGCGAGATAATGAAACAGATGATTGAGCATTTTTGTCATCAGAAGGTTCAAATGAGGAGACACGGTCTCGAGAAGACAGAACCGGAGTACATCGATAAGCTTGCAGATGCGTTACCTGACGAAGAGTGGACTACTTATCTTATGGTATTGAAAGAAAGTCCGAATTGGGAATTCTTCAAGCTGTCTACATTCATCGACAAACTTGAAGGTCATGAGATGGAACTTCTAAAGATCACAAAGTCGAAGAATGCTAACATTGTTCAAGATATTGGTCTATACTACAAGAACGCAGTTCAAGCCCAAAAATTCAAACAGCATTCAGGGCGAATATGAATTCTTCGAATCATTCGCAACAGAATCAGAATCAATCATATCCACAATATGATCAAAGTCCGCAGAGTTCGTTTTCAAGCACTGGTTTAAATTCTTCTTATCAAAGTCAAGCAAATCAGAATCAACAAACGAATTCTGATCCGAATGTATACAAGTGTAACATTGCTGTCAATTTAAACAATGTTGTTTCTGAGCAAGTTGCTAAACAACACATGGCACTTCTCGCCACAGTTTTAGAATCGTATGAAAGTCTGGTGGCCTGGAAAATTGGCAATCCCGAAATGACCGCCGAAGACTACGATCAGGTGGACGAAGAAGAACTTGAGCTGATGGATATAAAAAGGTCTTTAGCTTCTATCATTCGAAGGGTGACAAAGTTTGTTGCACTCACTGGCCGAGATATCAGAAATTCAAGCAACAAGCTAGGGTTCAATAAAACGAAAGTCACTTGCTTCAGGTGCCGATAGAAAGGGCATTTCAAGAGAGAATGCAAGAATCCTGAAGCAACAGGCAATCAGAGTCCATTTGGAGGTGGCAATGAATATTACAAGAAGTCACTTCAGTATAAACCATTTTCGAAAAAGACTCAAGTTGATATTCAAGAGAAACCAGCCAACAATACTGAGAAGGCAATGGTTGCTACCAACGAGGATGATGGCTTTGACTGGAATTCTTATATTGGCAAGAAGACCGGAGTTGCATTGATTGCTGAAATTGTCGAAGATACATCTTTTGAGAACGCAGCCCTAGAGAATGCTCTACTGGAACAGTATTTGCAACAACAGGAAGAAGAGGAGACTTATCTTCACATGAACACACATGGCATTTTATTTCCTAACTCAACTTCTAGTTTTGCAGGTAACTTTGACGGAAGTTCTCAGGAGCAAGTGGTCGAGGAGAAATCGATTGATGAAGAAGTCATTGATGTTGCTCAAGAAGTGAATGCTGAAAACCTCAAGGACATTGCCAATAAAGCTATGATGGCAAATCTAACCAAGGTAGGTCCGGAGGTAAAGACTATTGAAAAGGAAGTTGTCAAAGTGCAAGTTGTGGAGGTTGAAAAACCTTGTACAAAATGCACTGAGCCATGTGCTAAATGTGCCGAAAAATCACAAATCATCTCTGAACTCAATGTACATAATGAACATTTCAAATATGATTATCATACAATGAAGGAAGCGTATGACAAAATGAAAGATGATTATGGCAGGCTCGATAGAAACAATGTCGAACAACACGACACTGTGAGGATGTTAAAAGGGACAATAATGGATAAACAAAAAGCAATAAATATTTACATTAACACCATTGCTGAAAGCAAACAACAACTCCAGGACATGAAAATTGAAACAGAACGTGTTCAACAACTTTTAAGAAGTTACACAACTAACGCTTATGTCATCGATCATATACTTCCTACGATTTCGTTGGAAGGTAATGATAAAAAGTCTAAAAAGAAAAATGGTAGAGAATACAGCAATGTTCCACCACCCATATGCGAGAAATATTGTCGCAAAACTGTTGACGGGATGGATAAGGCACTCAACATTGAGTTGTTATCTGAAAAGAAAAATGAGTTGCCGGAGAACATTGATGTAAACTATACTACATCAGATGATGACAGTAATGCGGTGTTTAAAAATGTGGTTGAAAACGTTTTGAGTGATTCTGATGATGGTAGCTTTGAGAGCACCACCTCGAGTTTGAATAGTTCTGACACAAAATCCGAAGATGACGATACATCATCGGAAGATGATCTATGTGATGATCCTAACGTTGTCATGTACAAGGTTAAGGAATCTGATAGATTATACTTTGATGACAGTTTTCCGTTCGGAATGTCAAAGAAGATCAATTGGATAAACTGTTCAAATTGGTTGACATCAGAAGACCTGGAGAAGAATGAAAAGAAATTCAATTCTAAACCAAGAAGAAATTACAATAACTACCGGAGAAATGGTTGTGATCATCCGGAAAACCGGAGAGCTGGGTTGGGATTAGAAGTGGAAGAAAAACCGATTAAGAAAAAGTCACCATTTCACGAGTACAAAGATAAAAACATGAAATTCATTTATGGGACGAATACGGTTCAAGAGGAGAGTTTGATCAGAAAACAATTAAACGATGACTGTAAGAAACAAAAGGAGCTTCGAGATAAGGCCAAAGCCACAAGTGGTGTAAAATCCACTAATGGACACTCACATGATAATCGGACTTGCTTCAAGTGCAATGAAGTTGGTCTTAGAAGAAAAGAAAGTTCAAATGTTGTAAAACCTAAGCAACCCGAGTTTGTGAAACCGGTCACGATTTTGAAAAGAAATAAATCGAAACCTGAAGTTAAACCTAAAACTGAAAAGAAATTTGAAAATTCAGCTTTCAAAATAGGTGAAACTTCTAAGGCAAACGAATCACGATTTTACATCAAAAAGGCAAACATTAAATCACTAGCCCGAATTGCTAAGAAAAAGTCAACAGCTCTGTTGTTATCAAGTCTGAGCTTGTTAAGACTGATAACAAGAAAGAGTCAAAATCTAAAATCAAAACCGAAACTGTCAAATCTACAATTGGTATCAATTCATCAAAAGGAAAAAAGAAAGTGAACTTTGAAAATGTAACTGACAGTGGAGGCTCAGATGGAGATTTTGAGGATGATTACCAAGCTTTTTATCCCAAACCCAAGACCAACAAGGCTTGGGTCACGCTGTTTAACTAGATTTTAATATGTGCAGGGGCTCCAGAGATCCGTTCTTTCAAAGTGGATTCTGGATAGTGGGGCATCCAGGCATATGACGGGAATGAAAGCTCTGTTGTTCGACATAAAAGCTATCAACAGCGGATATGTTGGATTTGCTGGTAATCAGGGTGGAAGGATCATCGCCGAAGGAAAACTTTCCAATGGCGTTGTATCATTTATCGCGTGAACTATATTGCAAAGTTGGAGAACAATCTTCTGAGCATATCACAGATTTGCGACAAACAGTTCACGGTGCATTTCAACGACAAAGAATGTATTATTCTGAAGCCGAGTTTTAAGATTCTTGATTATTGGATTCTGACACGAGCCCCGCGCGAGAATGATTTATATGTCTTAGATATGGGAGTCGCTACCACATCATCAAAATCAGCACAATGTTTTCTGACAAAGGTTACTGAGAAAGATTCTATCCTTCGGCATCGTAAGATGGGACACATTCATTTGCGAAAAATGAATTTCTTGGTTCATAATGATCTGGTAGAGGGTGTAAATCTTTGGCGTTTCCATATGTCTGATCACTGCCTCAAATGTAAAAAGGGGAAGCAGATTAAAAGGTCACACCCGAAGAAGATTCTGAATTCAATTAAGCTGCCGCTTGAACGTCTCCACATGGATTTATTTGGTCCAGTAAACGTTAGAAGTATTTCAGGAGACTTATACTGCTTGGTCGTCACAGATGACTATTCGCGATATTCGTGGGTATTCTTCCAAGAATCAAAGGACGAAACGTTCGAAAATTTGGTGATTCTTTTCAAGAAACTCGAGAATCTTTATCATCTCCCTGTTAGACGAATCCGCAGTGACAACGGCACAAAATTCAAGAATAATAAGATGAAAGAATTTTGCAACGCTAAGGGATTTCTGCACGAATTTAGTGCACCCTATACTCCACAACAAAACGATGTAGCTGAGAGGAAGAACAGAACTTTAATCGAAACAGCAAGAACTATGCTTGCAGATTCTAAGCTCCTCGTCAGCTTCTGGAGTGAAGCGGTTGCAGCGGCTTGCTACACACTAAACAGAGTCTTAACTGTTAAACTAACGAAGAAGACATGTTTTGAAATGATCAACTGATGGAAACCGAATTTGAAGTTTTTAGAGCCATTTGGTGCGCCATGTACTGTAATCGATCAAGATGGTAAATTTGGGGCCAAATCACTTGAAGGTTTCTTTCTCAGGTATGCGAGTCCGCTTAGACGTGTATATGTTCCTTCGTTGAGAAAGGTAATTGAAGCACAACATGTGGATTACTTTAACTATACAGATCCTATTTAAAGAAGAGGCGACGCATGGTTGTTCAACTACCAAGATCTTTGGAAGTCACTTGACTTGCCGAAAGAACCGTCTGAAGAAGAAATTACAGCGTTATACTATCTTTAACAATCGGCAAATTAAGAACAAATCATTAGACCAATTGTGGTTAATCAGCCCACGTTGGATACTTCGTCTTCCGAAGCAGGTCCGAGTAGTAGCAGTATTCAAGTTGAAAACATTTCTGAAGCAGAAGTAACACCACTATAACTCCATCGAATGATTCTTCTGAACCAGATAATACAACAACAGTGCCAAGTATGCCTCAGACTCAGAATTCTGACTCTGATGAAGCGCCGACATTTGATGCTTATGATGAATCCTCATCGGATGAAGAAGTTGAGCAGATATCTAACATGTTGAATCAATCTGCTAGTCCGAGCAATCAGAACGAAGCTTCATCTAGTGCTCCTAATGTTGAAATGAACGTTGATCGGAATATCTCAAATCAGCAAAGCTCAGTTGATGTTCCTAGCGAAGAAATGTTGCCCGATCATATTCTTACCATCCTTCAACGAATATCATTGGTGAATTACAAACTGGTGTGCGTACACGAAGCCAAATCAATAAAGCATTTAGTTGTTTCTACACCCGAGTTGCTCCTACTCAAGACTATTGCTACTACTCGTGTTTCATTTCTCAAATAGAGCCAAAAACTGTTAATGAAGCTCTAGGTGACGAGAACTGGGTGATAGCAATGCAAGAGGAACTGTTACAGTTCGAGAAATTGGGTGTTTGGAGGCTTGTAGACTTACCGCCGAAGCAGAAAGCTATAGACACGAAGTGGGTCTTCAAGTGCAAAAGGGATAATCGGGGTGTAATTGTCAGAAACAAAGCTCAGTTGGTTGTCAAAGGTTTCCACAAGCAAGAGGGTATTGAT
>CAMTDV010001634.1:39194167-39238483 GCA_947069175.1 Scalesia atractyloides
TAATAACCTTTTTCTAATCATTTAATCATCTCTCGGGCCGAAAGCCAAATACATCTTGATCAAGTCCAAGACGCAATACCAAGCCCGAAAAACACAGTTTAATTAAATAAATAATTAAACGTTATATTATTTAAAACCCGTATAAATAATAAATCTCGTTCCACACGAAACATAATTATTCTAGATAATATATGTTTCGTTCTGTAACTGTTTGTGATCACCAGTTAAACAAGTTAAGTGGATTAAATATTCGTTGCCCAATGTATAACTCTTACCGGTCATAGATTGGTTAGTAGTGTTGATTTATCGAGTCCGTACATATAAATCCAACAACAGTTGTAACAAGAAAACATTACACTTTTAAGCTAAAACTCCCAAATTTATTATCCAAACCTGAAAATCAAGTTTAGTTACACCTCTCCTTAAGACTACATATGTCAACTTATTTAATTAACAATCTATGAATTAAAAACATAGACCATAAACGTCCGTCCTCGTTTACACCTCTCCTTAAGACTGCATATGTCAACTTAATTAATTAATCTACGAATAAAAAACATAGGCCATAAACTCATTAAAGGTGCCCAAACTCTTATCATGATTAAAATCTCTCTTGGAGATCAATCCTTATCCCTTAAGCTATACAAGTTTTTTTTAAAGGTAAACTTCATTAAAAAACACAATCGGCCAACCTGTCAAAAACGCAGGGCCGAGCCACACCAACTACAACATATACAAAGGAAATTTACACTATTCTCTCCAGACTATGCTACTATGTTTAGATCTACATTTAAGCCATAAAAACCCAAGGTCCTCACGCCCCCAAAAATCTCTTCACTCTCACCTCTACCGATAGAAAAAATCTTAGCATTTCTAGCTATCCAGATGCACCAACATGTCACAATAATAAGCTCGTGAACAATCGCTTTAGCCCTGTTATCCCCACCGAAAACTTTATAAAACTCAAGCAAATCCCTGAACGTGAAAGCGAATATTGGAGGCAGTTTGGCCCAAACGCTCACCCGATTCCACACACGTAACGCAACTTCACAGGCCATAAAAATGTGGTCTACCGATTCTTGAACCTCACCGCAAAGAGCACAAATATCCGTGTCTAAATTGATATTTCTTCTCACCAACGCTTGTCTTGTCGGCATACGGTCAAGGACAGCTCACCAAACGAAAATATTGCATTTATTCGGCACCCAGGCGCATCTTTTCATAACACAATTCTGATCCTAGATCATATCTTCTATGACCAGCCTTTTAAAAGATGCAGTAGAGTACAAACCTGAGCTACCAGCCGTCCATCTCCAAACATCTTTCCCAGACGTGAAAGCGATGTTGCCCAAAGAGCTTAAGCAGTTTTCGAGATCCGCAACCTCAATCCTCATCCGCTCCCTCCACATTAAAACGGTCCCTAACATAGCAATCTTTTTTTATTTTCCAGCGCAAAGAGTCTGGGCCATTTTAACATCAGCGGCATATCACCAAACCACTGATCGATCCAGAAACGAATACTCTCGCCATTACCAATCACCCCTTTAATAAAACTGTGAATTCTCTTACCTTTTAACCTCACTTTAGCCTCCATTCTCATAATATTCGTCCACACACCCCGTATTAGACGGGTTGAAAGGAAACAAGTGACTGAGATAAGATGCCTCCATCCCATATTAACTTGATCATCATACATAGATCGTTAATTAGGACCGGATCTAACGGCCTACCTTTTGCTGTCGTGTTTGTTGGTGACCTCGGATCATCACACCCCACCCGAATGCGGATCCAAGATGCATCCATTACTATTGTCAAGCGTCAATGTTTGTTTTCATTTAAACATATATGTATAAAGTAATAATAAATTTAAAGATTCATGTAAACATATATATATAATATATATATATTATTCTGCAAAGGAGTATAAAAATAAGAAGTGTAAAAAGCCACTAGAGAGTGCCAAGTGTCCTAAGAGGATTCAAGTGGGAAGGGTAATTTTGTCTACAAGATGAAAGAGAATATGCGCATGCAAGTCACATGCTATTTCCCATCCAATTTTTAAACATCCGTAACTTTTTTATAATAATTTGTTTTAAAAAATATACCATAAAATCAAGCGTTTTTTATCTTTAATATGAGTATCATATTTTTATATTTTTCAAAAAAAAATCAAAAACCCAGTTTTGTATGACACAATGGACATGACGTAAAACACAATGTAAAGTAGATAAAAAACATAATCAATGACAACAGATAAAGACGCAATGGACAACAGATTAAAACACAATGACCATAAACTTGACGTATAACACAATGGACATAATGTATAACACAATATTTATCAAACTAAATAAAAACCCAATTGATGGCAAAGAATAAAAGACAAAATTGATAACAACAGATAAAAGACACAATGAAGAGCAGATGAAGACACAATGGAAAACAAACTACAAACACAATACACAACAAACTAAAACACAATGAACAAGAAATTAAAACACAATAGACAACATATTAAAATACAATGGATAACAGATTAAACACAATGACCTGAACCAATAATGCAATTTATAGAAAACCCAGATACAACACGATCTTCATTGTGTCATATATTGTATTATAGGTTCTTATAAAAACGCAATGGGTAAAACCCAAATTAACATTGTGTTATAGGTTTTGATAATAACACAATGCATAGAAACCCTACTAAAACGTAATAACCAAGACCCAGTTAAAAGACATAATGACCTGAACCTTTATGCCCGTCTATTATCTTCTTTTCTTACAATTAATCTCAACCCTGTAAATCTAAGATCAATTGACTAAAATTCTTCTTACTCTTCTTACTTATTTCATCCTTTGTATTTGATCCTTACTCTATATGTATATGTATAGCTATATGTATAAAATAATAATAAATTTAAAATAAAAATAGGAAAGCTCGAATCTTAGTACTCGTCATTTTTTTATTTAAATCTAGCTTTTAATTTAATTAATTCAAAAGAAAGCTAGAATAAAAAAATATATATCTGCAATCGAACTTTCAATCTACGACAACCAGATTCACAGACCCGGTCTAAGTCGTATATTCGCAACTGATGATATTAAGCCACTTCCAATTAAAAATTACAGTACATCTTTGAAATAAAAATTGTATCAATAAGATATTGCAAGTAGTATCAAATAAAGTATTCATATTAATATTGATTTTATAAAAAACTTACTAATTTTCTAGCATAATAGATTTTAATAATTCAAATTATAAACCATTTAACAATAACAATATAAAAGACATGATCAATAACACTTCTAAGTTTTTCACTTTCGTTGCCAACAACAATCACGCTATAACAAAAAATTAATTCCATTTGCTCGAGACTTTCATTTATGTCGCTTCAGAACAATTACAATATTCATCTGTAATAAAAATCATCAATTTGTTCATTAGACTATCTCTCGTGGTTTTGACACACCACTCCAAATGAAGTGTTCTAATTGGCTGATTGATGGGGCACATATGTAGATTTCTCCATTTCACTCTTGCGCACGATACCACATTCACGGGCGAGCTCTTGGCACCCATGACATGGTGTTTAACTGCCCAAGTGCTGATGTGGCTAGTCGCTTAGCACCGACTATACACATAGCCTTGGGGCAAACAAAGTTACTTTTTGTTAAAGTGAAACTAGCTTAACAACGAAAGTGAAAATTAAAAGAGTTATCGATCATATTAGCGATATGAATTATTGTTAACGAATTTCTCATAAGTCATAAGTTGGACTTTTAAAATCCAATTTTCATGTCCTATTTATTTAATCTAAAAAAAATATATATCTTATAAGAACAAATCTCTTTTGTCTAAATATAGATACTATATTCTCGATCTCTCCCTACACCATACGTACCAACATGTTCACGCTTGTTTTATTTTACATCACCCTATTCTTTCTTCTTACAACAATCCTACACCATAAACTCCGGCCCACCGGCCACACCACACCACCAACTTACCCCGTCATCGGCTGCCTGATCACCTTCTACAACAACCGCCACCGTCTCCTATCATGGTACACTGATCTCCTCTCGCCATCACCAACTCAAACCGTCGTCATACAACGCCTAGGTGCTCCAAAAACCATCATCACAGCCAACCCACAAAATGTAGAACACATGCTCAAAACAAACTTCATTAACTTCCCCAAAGGCAAACCTTTTACGGACATTCTCAACGACTTCCTAGGGTTCGGGATATTTAACGTTGACGGAGAGTTATGGTATGCTCAGCGCAAGTTAGCAAGCCACCAGTTCACTTCAAGATTACTAAAAGAACACATGGAAGTTAATGTTAAAGAAGTTGTGAAATTTAAGCTGCTTCCGTTACTAGATTCGTTCTGTCTAAATGTAAAACAAACAACTACGTGTCAAGTTCCAAATCACATCGACTCGAAAACAAATACGGTGGTGGATTTACAAGAGGTGTTGAGAAGGTTAGGGTTTGATATTGTGTGTAAACTCACATTAGGGTTTGATCCAAACTCTTTGGTGGATCATAAACATTGTTTTTCCGATAAAGTTCCGATTTTAAAAGCGTTCGATACCGCAGCCGAGATAAGCGCAAAACGGGCCGCGATGCCAATCGCGGCCGTGTGGAAGTTGAAGAAAATGTTGCGGGTCGGATCGGAGAAGGTGTTGAGAGAGTCCGTTAATGAAGTGCATGAATATGTTATGGTAATAATTCATGAACGTAGGAAAAAGATTATTAATAAAGTTTATAAAAATCAAGATTTATTAAGCAAGTTGATAATGGAAGGTGTTTGTGAAGAGTTAATCAGGGATATGGTGATAAGTTTCATTATGGCCGGAAGAGATACCACGTCGGCGGCGATGACGTGGCTGTTTTATGCACTTTCTAAGAATTCACACGTGGAGGAAAACCTTGTAAGTGAAATATGTTCAAAATTTAAGGATGATGAGTTTGATGATTTTAAGGAAATGAAGTACTTACAAGCATGTCTTTGTGAAACCATGAGGTTATACCCACCGGTTTCATGGGACTCAAAGCATGCGTTAAACGACGACGTGTTACCGGATGGGACGCCGGTTCAAGCTGGTGATCGAGTGACTTATTTTCCCTACGGTATGGGAAGGATGGAGAGTATATGGGGACCGGACCGGCTAGAGTTTAAACCGGACCGGTGGTTAGATATTAAACCGGGGGAAAACGGTGGTTTGAAGGAGGTGTCGGCTTATAAGTATCCGGTTTTTCATGCCGGTCCGAGAGTGTGTCTAGGAAAGGGTATGGCTAATGTGCAAATGAGTTATGTGGTGGGTTCGATAGTGAAACGGTTCGAGATTAAACCGGCGGGGTCGGGTGAGGGGGTTTATGTGCCGTCGTTGACGGCTCGGATGGATGGTGGGTTCAAGGTTGTAGTTCGGAGGAGACCCGAAAGAGGTGTTGACACTTGTTAAGATAAGAAGATTAAGAATTGACATGAAAGTACAGGCTGTGAAAGTCCTATCTTCAATACTTGTATTGATTTTGTCTTCTGTTTCTAACATTTATTGGTTTTTGTCCGTTTGGGTGGATGGGATGATATGATGGTCATATCACATCACATGAATATACAGTATTTTTGTTACTTTCTTTTTTCTTTCTATTTTTTAGACATTGAGATTTCCCAATCTCGTATTCTTGATATGTTCTTTTCAATATTATTATTGTATTTTTGTCTAGTTAACATGATTCCAAAGAAATGAAAATGTCAACGTGGTCAAATCTATTAACTTTTGAGAAACTAAAATGAAATAACACTAGTGATGATGTTAAAAAAAACCTTGGTATATTTACTCTGATATTAAACTGATCAACGATTATATTTCAAGGAATTAACCCCGATGTTACACACTCTTACCATTATACAAGCTAGCTTTAAGAAATGAAAATCGGACACATATATCCAGTGGCGGATTCATTTGTACCGGAGGGTGGGCATGTGCCCACGGTACATGTCATAGTTTTAGTGTTTTTTTTTTCACTTTAGCCGAAGTATGATGAAGAATTTATTGATTGGTGGCTGAGTATACATCTTGCGGTGAGAAAACCAGCAGAAGATGGTACTAAAAAAATAAAAAAAATGGCATTTAAAAGACAGTTGTTTTGGGTATTTGACTGTTTTAACCCAATAGTTATACTAAATCTACATTACCTCTCCATTTTCAATTAGTTATACTTTTTAGTACAAAACCAAGCAAATAGTTATGAAACCCTTCGCCTCCAACAATTAATTTCGACTCGAATGTGAATTTCTTAGCTAAAAATGTATGAATAGATTAATATCATAATAAAACAGTTTAGTATTTTATTATTTTTTATTTAATTTAAAAGTGTATAATTATAATTTTAATCACAAGTTTTTTAATTCATTTTAGAACAAACAAATAGACAGTAGTAAAAGGAAGTAGCTGTTATAGAATAGTGAAATTCATGTAATTATTCATCAAAAAGGTATGAATAGTTTTATACTATTTTTGATTGGATAATAGAGATGGGTATAATCGGGTTTTATTATTACCTGGAACCGGTTTTAACCCGGACCTGGTTCTGCTTGGATGTCATTGGAACCGAGTATGGTGTGGAACCGGGTCCAGTTCCTACCCGGGTTCACACCCAAGAATATGGAACCGTGTAGAACCGGGTACGGGTATTATGAAACCGGGTATGGTGTGGAACCGGTTTCTGACAGTATTGGGAACCGAACATGTGATTTGTCATTTAAAATCTGTTATTTTACTATTCAGAACCGTTCCTGACAGTCAACCTGCCATTTTACTATTCAGAATCGGTTCCTGGCAGTCAAACCTGCCATTTACTATTCAGAACCGGTTCCACATAAATGTTACCATTGGAAATCGGTTCCTTATTAAAAAAATCGGTTTTTTCTTGTATATAAACCCTTCCTACTTACCATTTCTAAACTCAACACTCACCATCATCAACTTACAAAATCAATCAACTTCTAAGTTCTTGCAAATACCTATGGCATGCAACGATGAAGTTGTTACGGTCTTAGAGACGAAAAGAAACCCTGCTATATGGAAGAATTTTGATCTCTGTTTAATGTCCGACAGCCACGAGATGGCTAGATGCAAAGATTGTGGAAAATTTATGAAGGCCGCCGCCAACTCAACCCTTAAGAAACACACTGAGCGGCATTGCCCATTGACGAAGGCAAAGAAAAATGAGACGGGAGAAGGTTTCGGCACCGGTTATTCAAATGTTTGATATAACCCGTTTGGTTTGGTGTTTTTAATAAAGTTTGTGTAATGTTTCTTTCTATTGTGATTTGTTATGTTTGATTTTTATTATTAGTTACATTGATAAATAAAAATAGTAACAATAATGGGTTAAAATTAAAAAAAATTAATCAGTTACATTATATAAAAATAATTAACCGGTTACAAAAAAAATAAAAAATTACTCAGAACCGGTTCCAGTAAGATTTTATTTCTTTGATCGTTTACTAGCGGCAGGTGCAACATTTTCCGATGAGTTTCTCTTAGGTGCGGGTACCTCGGTACAATCGTCGTCGAATCGTTAGTCTCCACTTCTTCGTCCTCCTCTTCGTCAACAATTTTATGCCCTAACTCAACTTCATCTTCTAGACAAGTTTTATGTTGAACACGATCAACGGCATCCAAATGGTCCTTTAACCATATTGCCATCTCTAGCGATTACGGAGTTAGTCTTGTTCTTCTAATTGACAAAACCCTGCCACTAAGAGAAAACACACTTTCCGAATCTACCATGGAAGCTTGGACCGTTAGTATATCACGAGCCATGGTGGCTAGAATCGGGTATTCGGATTCTTTCGATTTCCACCATGCCAAAACATCAAATTCCTATACTCATAGTAAGCGAATATTGATTTTTTTTATATCTCCCAAGTTCACTACCCCTTTGTTGTCTAGCCGTCTCGTCTCTAACGACATTCAACATGGTTATAAGTGGATCCCCGCTTGTTTCATCGTTAGAGGCCGTGGACCGAGACTCAAACAAATTTGTATGATTTTTTTCACCTTATTTTTTTAAATAATGATCATAAAGTTTGGCCATACACTCAATGAATATTTTTTTTGTTTTTGCTTTTAAAGTTGGATCCTCCTCATGCATATCCAACTTGTCATAAATTTCATCAATTAAAGCTTCAACACCCAGTACGTTTAAAGCTGGATTTAAAGCGGCGGCACATAGAAAAACGGGTGGTAATTCTAAAAATTATTTTTAAAATTTTGAATCATTGTCTCATCATATTCCTTAACATGTCATTAGAATTTTCAAACTTTTTAAAATTAGTTGTTATCAAATACAATTGGTCCACAACTTTAGAACTAGTAGGATAATAAACACCGGAAATCAAAGTCGTTGTAGTTTTAAAAACTTGTAAAAAAAGTACTTAGATTATGAATATTTTCCCAAGCCGTGTCCAGAAAGGGGACGACTAGGTACTCATCACTTAAAGTTATATGAAAAGATTTTAAAGTGCCCATTTGCTTTATAGTCATTTCAAACATATGACAAGTTGAATTCCAACGAGTCGGTATATCCCAATTCGGTCCAATAATTTTTTGGTTGACATGCTTTACAAAGTTTTTTATATTCTTGATATCTTTCTTTTCCACTTTTGAAAACATCTTAGAGCATAGCTCTAAATGCTATAATAAAATCCGATACAAATTGATCTTTTAAACCGGTTTGCACTACTAAGTTAATAATATGTGCAACACATCGTGTGTGGAAAAAAACACCATCAACTATTGGTTTGTACTTCAACTTTAATTTTTCAATCGCCGTTGTGTTGTTTGAAGCATTATCAAAGGATATTGAAAAAATGTTATCTTCTAAACCATATTTAATTATTGTGTCATTTATAATTTTATAAATATTTTCTCCCGTATGAGGAGAAGGGAACTCGTCAAACGCAATCGTACGCTTCATGATTTTCCATGTATCAGGATCAACCCAATGAGCGGTGACACATATGTACGATTCCGGTAAACCATGTGGAGCCGACCACACATCACTAGTTAGGTTTACACTAGTTTTTAAATTCTTAAAAAAACAATTAAATCTTTTTTTTTATTTTCCCATAAACTTAAACAGTGACTTTTAAAGTGCGACGACTTTCATATTTATAGCGAGGTTGTAGCGTCTCCCGAATAAGCTTAGTAAGATCGGGGTCGTCAAAGTGTCCAAACGGCAACGCTTTTTGTATCCAACTTCGCATCCGATCGCGAGCTAATTTTTGTTCATAAAGAAAAATGGTACCATCTTTGGATAGTGGAACTTGACCGGATGTCATTTCCTTTAAAGCTTTGCAATACTTATTAATATGCTTCGTTAATGTTGAGTTTGATTCCTTGGCTAATAACGATCCACAATGTTTACATTGAGCTTTTTGCGAGCCGTCACTCATCTCGACCAACTCCCAATTGCTCCAAACTTCCTTATTGCGATTATGAGACAATGTTCCAACCACATATGGAACCGATTGATCTTGAGGAACATTGTTAACGGATTGGGAATTTGCGTCTTTGGAAATCTTTGAGGCCATTTGTTGATTAGTATGTGAAAAAGAGCAACAAAGAAATGTAACAAGAAGAATAGATATAAGAAATTGTATGCTAAACAATAGATTTCTAAACACTATATATAGAATCGGTTCCAACGGTCAGATTTGTCATTAAATGTTTCTGGGAACCGGTTCCAACGGTAACATTATAACGGCTATAATCGGTTCCTACTGGAACTGCATTACCGGGTACTGGTGGAACCGGGTACGGGTAGGAACCGGTACGACCCGATTCAAATGGTAAAATTGTGGAACCGGGTTGGAACCAACGGGTATTTTGAACCCGGAACCGGTTCTACTTAATGTCGGGTAGAAACTGGAACCAGGTCCAGTTCGGTTCTACCGGTTCGGGTTCGGAACCGGTTTTTATGTCCATCTCTAGTGGATAAGTATAAATTGGTTTTACCCGGCCCATTTTGATCCGTCTTCTTTGAACTCAACCAATTTGTGCCCGCGTAAAAAAAATTTCTAGATCCGCCACCGCGTATATGTGTTGAATCCCAACATATTGGTTATTTCGTTACGAATGATCATATATTTGTAAGGGAACTTTTATCCCGGGTGTCTTTATTCTCTTTGTCCAAACAGTTCATAGCCATATGGTCCATATGTTAATGTGACATAGAGCAATCAAGTGGTAGGGTTAGCACTCCACACATTTTATGACATTCGAGAAGATGTGGTGGTCCTTCGATCACTCATGGTGAGCTTATATAATTCAATGGTGTATTTGACATTGCATATGTCTTGCTTGTGATCACTATCCATGCTCCTCATATCTTTGGGATATGATTCATAACTTAGAGCCAAAAGGATTAAACCCGCTTGTGGTTCCTTAATTGTGGATAAAAGCTCTTGTTGTTTGGTTTCTATATCTTTGGGTTGTTTGGTTTCTATATCTTTGGGTTCGATAATTGTGGATGAGAACCAAAAAGATTGGACTATATTTACATATATAAAAGTTTTGCCATTCAAAAAAGAAAAAAAGTATATATAACCCATATATAGTGGAATGATGTAAACCACGATATTGGTCGTTGGTGCATTAAATATATAGGCTGCTCGAGATGAGAAACGCATATCAATGGATAATCCATTTCCACTAAACAAATAGGATCTCAATCTCTATACATATATTATATACATACAATCTCAAATCCCATTAATTGAAAAACAATAAAGGCATCGTTGAAAGTTTTCTTTATATCTCTATTTTTACGACTCCGATTTTTAATCAATAATATAGAGAAGTTGAAGGCAAAACGACATTACTATGTTCACACCATGTATATGTTGTTAGCACTACTTGTAAGGAGACTAGGAGTGGTCGTGTAATACACCACCATCACGTGCGTGATATACCGTCGCAACTTGGTGTATCACGTGATGATGGAGGAGAAACGTGATGGTGGTCATGACGTAATGTTTTGGTTGTTTGATGAAATAGACGTTGACAATGGCCATGTGATAGGGGGGACTAATTTTATGCCCCATAAAGACATCCAACCTTTACCAGTTTATACCCTATAAATTACCTCTCAACTCTATAAAATTCTCTATTTTTAGAGTTTTTGAAAAATATCAACTGGGGATATAGAGTACCCAAGTACATTTCCGCATGACTCGCCTAGTTCAACTCTTCGGGTGGTACTATGTAAATTTTTGAAAAGATTTGTGAGCATGCAAAGCTTGAATATATGGGACAATCAAAGAAAAATAATTGTGTGTCATGATCGGATATTGGCCAAAATGAAATTCTAATAAATGATTACTTTGTTGAAAACTCAAGTATGATGCCGACTGTTTAGAGCAAAGTTCCGTGTCGAAAGAATCATTTTTAAAGATTATGAGAGGTGACCACAAACAATCGATGGTCATGCTTGAAGCGGTGGCATCGAATGATTTATGGATTTGGCATGCGTACTTTGGTGCTCTCGGTTCAAACAACGACATTAATGTTCTACATCAATCACCGATATTCAATGCCAAGTTACAAGGAAGCACATCACCGTGTCTGTTTGTTGTCAACGGATACATCATAGACGTGACTTCTATCTTATTGATGGTATTTACCGGACTTGGTCTGTTTTCGTAAAGGCTTATTCGTTTTCGACCGACGCCAAAGAAAAAGTGTTCAAGAAGTTACAGAAATCAGCTAGAAAAGACGTTGAGCGAGCGATTGGTGTTTGAAAGGTAGGTGGGTATAATTAATCAACCGTTGCATACAATTAGATCACCAAAATAAGGAGCATTGTGTATGAGTGTATCATATTGCACAATATGATCATAAAAGATGAGGGGCACGCAATATCACCAGAATACGTTATGGACCCTCCGACACCTACCCGTTAGCAAGAATATTCAATTGGAGTTGCGAAATGAAGGCACCCACTTTCGACTACGATATGATCTAACGAAACAAGTCGGGGGTTTAGATATCCAATTGCCCAATTCCGAATAAGTGTAGTTTTATTTTTAGTTTTTACGTTTGAGTATTTATTTTGCTTGTTTGTTGTATTTTTATTTAATTTAATGTATTTTAAAAATGTTTGTTTTTATTTTATTTAAAAACAAAAGAAAAGTTAGTGATGGAATATCTTGGGTATTGCAAGTGTGATGAATGAAAAGGGTATTGCAAGTGTGATAAGTGAAATGTGATGAAATGAGCTGTCAAATAGTGATTTGATGCAATATTATGATGGATGATGGAATTTGATGATCACTTCTACTGCCCTAAGGGTCTGTTTGGTATGGGGTAATGGAATGGAGGGGAAAATGGAATGGACGAGGTAATGGAATGGACAATGGAATGAAATGAATCATTCAATTCATTGTGATGTTTGGTTACTCATATGTGAATAGAATGAATCATTACTTTGTACAATTTGATAAACAAAAAAAGACGAAGTAAGAAACACAATTGTACTAAAAACGACAAAAATATAATTGTTTCAAATAATAATAAGAATAATAATAGTATAATAATAATAATATATTAATGGTTAATAATAAAATTTTGATATATATTTTTCCAAATTTCTCTTAAAAATATTAATAATATAAATATAAACATAAATATAAATATAAATTATAATAAATAGTTAGATGCGCCGCCCGCGTTGCGGGGCGATAGCCGAATAATGAGCGAGTGTTAGATAGCTCATTGACACGGAAAACAATTAAATCGAGTAAACCAATACATAACACCTTTATAGTTTTGCTAAAAAAACTAAAACAATGAAAATACTGTAATTTTTAACTAATGGAAAGTTATATTTTTCACTGGTGTAAAATCGTAATTTGCCAAAAGCTAAAGTGATGCCAATACTGAAATTGAAACCAGGAAGGCACAACCGTAATTTTAGGCCGGAGGCAAAACCATATTTTTATTTTGAACGGAGGGCATAATTGTAATTTTGAGTTGGAGCCAAAAACGTAATTTTATTTTGAACAGTGGCAAAAACGTAATTTTAACAGAGGCCGAAATCATAATTTTTTTAAACAGGGAAGAATCGTAATTTTAAGGTGGGGCGAGAGCATTTTTTTTATTTGAACAGGGGTGAGAACGTAATTTTGGGCCGAGGGCGAAATTGTAACTTCGAGTCATGGGCAAAATCGTAATTTTTGGCTGGGGCCAAAAGCGTAATTTTATTTTGAGCAGGGGGCAACATCGTAAATTTAAAGTGGGGGCAAACCGTAATTTTACAGCATAAACAAATAATAAACGATTGGTCCAATAGGGGAGTGCCAGGCCAGCTGCCTGGCACTATTCCGGGGGCAAACCCGTAATTTTACAGCGTAAACAAATAATAAACGGTTGGTCCAATGGGAGAGTGCCAAGTCAAACGGCTGGTCCGATAGGAGAGTGTCAGGCCAGCTGCCTGGCACTATTCCTTTTTTATATTTAAAACACTAAACACTTTTATAGTTTTGTTAAAAAACTAAAACAATGGCAATACTGTAATTTTTAACTAATAGAAAGTTATATTTTTTATTGATGTAAAATCGTAATTTGCCAAAATCTAAAGTGATGCCAATACTGGAAATTGAAACCAGGAAGACACAACCGTAACTTTAGGCCGGAGGCAAAACCATATTTTTATTTTGAACGGAGGGTATAATCGTAATTTTGAGTTGGAGTAAAAAACATAATTTTATTTTGAACAGGGGGGAAAACGTAATTTTTAACTGAGGCCGAAATCATATTTTTTTTAAACGGGGAAGAATCGTAATTTTAATGTGGGGGCGAGAGCATATATTTTTCATTTGAACAGGGGTGAGAGCGTAATTTTGAGCCGAGGGCGAAATTGTAATTCGAGTCATGGGCAAAATCGTAATTTTTGGTTGGGGCCAAAAGCGTAATTTTATTTTGAGCAGGGGGCAACATCGTAATTTTAAAGTGGGGGCAAACCCGTAATTTTACAGCGTTAACAAATAATAAATGGTTTTCCAATGGGGGAGTGCCAGGTCAGCTGCCTGGCACTATTCCGGGGGCAAACCGTAATTTTACAGCGTAAACAAATAATAAACGTCTGGTCCAATAGGAGAGGGCCAAGTCAAACGGCTTGTCAATAGGAGAGTGTCAGGCCAACTGCCTAACACTATTCCTTTTTTTATATTTAAAACACTGTTCAAATCGTTTGATTTTTAATAATAATAATAATAATAATAATAATAATAATAATATAATAGTATATTTCTTTCCATTCCTGAAGGAATTAAAAAAATCACCCCTCACTAGGTAATGTAAATTGTTATATTTGGAAGGTGGTACATTCCTTTGGAATTCCTCATTCCATTACCACATAACAACCAAACATGTTTGTTTTTGTTCCATCAGAATGATGTATTCCATTCAATCTTCTATTCCTTCATATCAAACACTAACTAAGTGTTTATTGCAGCTTTTTAAAAACCGTATATATCAAAATTCTAATTTCTTATACTTTTTAAAAAATATAGTGCATCTAATGTTTTTAAAATTGCATTATTAAAATGATCTTCACTGTCCTCAAAATAAACACAAAATAGAACTTTTGTTGATATATAAGTTCGAAAAAGATATCAATTACTATGTATACTTTCTTAATTGATTCTTGAAGTATGCTTTTTGCATTTTTTTAGTGACAATAGTTGTTCCTATTTTATTACATCGATTCTAAATAATTTATTTTTGCTTAATTTAAACCTGAAAACTCATAAACATAAATTTATTAATATGTGTTCTCGATACATTTTCCAAAATAATATAGAATTTGGGACCAACTGAAACAAGAAAACAATGACACGCATATCGGTGCATCACCACATGCTTAGAAGTTTAGAAGTTTTTAATATTGGTGAAACCTACAACCATCCACCGTTGACGTCTTCCCTACACTAGGAGTTACTTTGTGAGAACTAGATAATAAGGGGTAGGGGTGGTCACCCATCACCCATCATTCACTCTTAACTTTTAATCAAACTCTTTTATATTATCAACGTTATTTCATCACTTACAACCTTTTTTAGTGTAAATAGTCATCTCTTGTTTAAATTCTATCACTTGCAACTTTTTTTTTTTTATTTTTGATTAATAAATTAACAATAAAACACTAAAATTATAAATATATAAAATTCATTAAAAATTTAATTAAAATTAATACATACTAGTTCAATATTTTAGACTACAATTAAAAAAAAGACATAGAGAAACTCTACTCCTCGTCCGAATTAGGAAATTCCAAACCTAAAGAACCAACTAGTTCGATTAAATCGAATCTCAACCGAAAGTGAGTTTGTTCAACACGCAACTGTTGTTGGATATTTCCGAGAACGTGAACTTGTGTAGGAGGATCCGGCACCCAATCTGGAGATATTGCACATCTGTCATGTTTGATTAACATATTGTGCAATATGATACATGCATATACTATGCTATGTATTGAGTTCTTATTCATCGCACGAACCGGTTGGCTTAGAATGCCCCATCTACCCTTTAAAACTCCAAAACCCCTCTCAACATCTTTTCTTGCCGATTCTTGAAACTTTTTGAACGCCTTTTCTTTAGGCTCGACAAGAAACGAAGGAGCTTTCACAAAAACAGACCATGTTGGATAGATACCATCCACAAGAAGAAAGCCACGTCTGTAATTTCGTCCATTCACATAGAATGGACAGGAGGGTGCGGTACCATCCGTTACGGTTTGGAACAACGGCGAGGTGTGCAAAACATTGATGTCGTTGTTTGAACCCGGAACACCAAAATATGAATGCCAAAACCATAAATCATTCGACGCCACTGCTTCAAGTATGATGGTTGGCCTTTTGATGTCACCCCTAACATACGCCCCTCGCATCTCTCTTGGAAAATTTCTCCACTCGATATGTGTACAATCGATGCTACTGAGCATCCCAGGAAAATGCCATCTAGCCTCATGTGCGGCGTAAATACGTAGATGTCGTGTCTCGTCGGTTTAGGTAAAAACTCTTTACCATACAATTTAATGACCGCGTTACAAAAAAACTGCATGCATTCACGAGAAGTTCTGTCCGACATAGCTAGGTATTCATCATATTGATCGGGAGGGTTATCACGCGTCAACCCTGGGTCACCTAAGATTTTAAGTTGTTACACATAACTTGTTTACAAATAAGTCATGTTTAGTCGAAATAGTTTTAACCCACTGATCGAGAAAGTCATGTTCAAGTTAAGCTCTTTAATTATTGTTTACCCGTTAACAAGTTTTTAGTTAGAATGAAGAACAAATTACGATTTTGGCCTCTGTGATTGTTTCACTTTAACCCTATCAGCCAGAAAAAGAATCTTTTGACATCCGAGCTCTCATTGTCATGTTTTCTAACCCTTTTGGCCTCATTATTAACCCATCCATTTACTTGGTTAAAAAATGGTTATTTGCCCTTCATATGATGGGTATTTATGTCAATTCACCACCCACTAAGTCCTTTAACAAAAAAATGGATGAATCCCACCTTCATCTTCATCATTTGAGCATCCAAAAACCCTAATTCGTACCTATATGCAAACCAACCATAATATTCAAATGTATATTTGACTTTCAAGATAACATACATACAATTACCCTCCCATCACAAATATCTTCCAAATTCAACCCCAAAACCAACTTAAACATCATCTATCCTATATGTTGGTCCATTAACCCTGACTAGAAACTATTTGCATCTATTAAACATAACATAAAAAACTTTAACACAGAAACAAAAATAAGGTGAAATTCATACTCACTAGCTTCCGACGAGCTTGTTTCGGTGATTTAAGCTTTTGAACGGTCTTATAAACCTGTGTTACCGAGCCGGTAAACTCACTAATATCCAGAACCTTCTCTTGTATCCACGGTATATCCTCTTCCACTTCCACTTCCTCCACCTCATCCTCCTTCTCTGATTCCCTAGGGTTTACATTACTCCTTGCCACCGCTGTGGCGACGGTGGAGGAAATTAATCGAGCTCTACAAGAGGAGGTTAACAATTATAGAGTTAAATTCAATTGACGAGATAAGCAGGTTTTGGTGAATTTAGTGGTTATTGAGTTTGAAGATTGCGGTGGTGGTTAGCACGATTGATGGCAGGTGAGATGCTCAAATTAAGAAGAAAAAGAAGATGGATTAGGGTTTTTGAATGCTCAAATGATGAAAATGAAGGTGGGATTCATCCAAAAAAATTTTTGGTTCAAGGGTTTATAAGTGAGTGGTGAATTGACATAAATACCAATCATTTGAGGGGCACATGATCATTTTTTAACTAAGTAAATGGATGGGGTTAGTGATGGGGCCAAAAGGGTTAGAAATATGACATTGGGAGCTCAGCTGTCAAAAGATTCTTTTTTAGGCTGATAAGGTCAAAGTGAAACAACCACATGGGCTAGAATCTTAATTTACTCTATATTTTATAAGGTGTACATGCTAACCCGTTTAACTCATCTATTATAACTAGTTTACAGCCCGACAAGTTGTTTACGACCCATCAAGTCGTTTACAATCAGTCAACCCATTTGAATCATTTAGATAAATGGTTTATACAGGCAGTGTTATGTTTACCGTTATTAAAATTTTAAGCTTTCCTAATTTCAGAAAATTAATCTCACTTAGGTGGGTTTTGACTTTAACTTGGAATTAGGGGTATTCAAGATCAGATTATCCGCTTTTCTGATACCTGGAAATTTAGGATAATGGATATTAATATCCGTATCCAAAATTTCGGATATTTAAACGAATATCTGAATTTATAAAAAAAGTCAAAATAATTGTTTCGTACATTAAACTAAACTTGTATTCAATTTTCCAAATTCGCAACATTGAAAACTAAAAACATTCATAAAATCCATATCAAAATCTTATTATTTACTATTTTTACTATATTTGAAATAGACACAATGTTTATATAATATATATTTACTAACTTTTTTAGTTTTCGTATGTTGGATAACCCGATTATCCAAAATTTTTAAAAATCCGTATCTGAATCCGAAAATTCAAATTATCCGATTTTTAGATATTTAAATTCGGTATCCGATCATGATATTTTTGAACAACTCTACTTAGAATATGGTATGTGAAGTTGTTTGGTGGATTTTGACCAAGATCCATGAAGAAGTTGTGTTATAACTTATAAGCATCGGATTGTTAGATTGAAATTGATTATAATCACGACTAGATTGGAAGGTGTGGGATGGAGCCCGTAGGGTCTCCATTGTGTCACCTCAGCTCCACCTCATCAATAGCGACCCCTTTAACATTGAGGGTATGTGATAGAGCCCCAACCCATCAATAGAACCCCCTCCTTCACACACATAAAATTCATCATTGCAACCTCAACTCACCAATAGCGCCCCCCCATGATAGTGCCTGGGTATGGTAGGGGCGCTATTGGCTCTTTTTTTGCTGATGTGGCATGGGATGACGCCCCATACCGCTTACCCTTAGAATTGATTTAGATGGAAATTTAAGGTTTAACATAAATATTTGTAGGCTTTTTTTAGCAACAATGTTGATTTTGACTAAAGTTAATCCAAAACGAGTTTAGTGATTTGATTATTAAACTGGGCAATTGTCGTTTTAAATGACCAGTTATAGATTCATAAGTGTTCAAATTTAAAATTTGTTACGAGATGTTACCAAACTCAAATAGGTGGTCTCTTAATTGAAAGCTCGGACTAAAAATGAACAGATGGAGCTTAGATCCACTAAACATGACCAAATGATGTCCACATGTGATTCTGGATAATTAGATTTGAATTGTTACCAGATAATAAATTTTGACCTCCTTTGGTTATCAAGAACTTCCACAAGATCAAAGACCAAAACAATTACAAGCTCATTATGAAATAAGAAAGATAGAAGGAATTCTTAAAGACACAACACACCTCTTTGCCAAAGATTAAACATTTAACTTATACCAAGCTTCATCTTCAACCGAAGAAACGCAAAGGGTTTAGCCAATAATGGCCATAACTTGTCCACAAACAATGATTATTGAGTGAATCATGAAGAATCAACTATGATAAGATCAAACAACTTGAAGAACGGTTGTTGATTACAAGTTCTCTCTATCTCAAAATAAGTTGCATTTTATGGAGTGATCCCTGTAACGTCCGCAAAATATGGGTCTCCAAAACCTGACCATTTTTATAAAAAAACGGACGTTTTTCAATTAAATAAAAGAGTTAAATTCTTGGTTGGTCCCTGTGGTTTGCAAATATTGCAGACTTGGTCCCAGTGGTTCACTAATTACACGCTTGGTCCTAATAGTTTTAATTTTTGCACTCGGGTGGTCCTTACGGCTAACCTATGTTAAGTTTTTCAGTTAAATATGTGCAAAATTACTAACTTGCCCCTAAACAAATAAGAAAAAAAGAAAAAGAACAATTTGCTAATTCCATAACTCTCCAAGTCTCCATTGCCACCACCACAGGAATCTCGCAGCCAATTAAACCGTCCATTACCACCACCACCGACAGCAACCTCCGCTGGCAAACTCTCTCCCGATGGTTCCGCCGTTGAATCCTTATCGCCGGAAGTACAATAAAAAACAACACTCCTGTGCGTCGGCTCCGGTGCATCAACCCCATGGTATAATTGAAAACAACACTCGGTAAAGAACTCATCCCTCCTCTTTCTATCTATCTCTACTTCTCTCCCCCTTTCTACCACCACCACACCTGACCAAACACCACGAACCGCCGTCCAACGCCCCCTCTCTCTACCACCGCCCCACTTGACCAACCACCACAAACCGTTGTCGGTTCTGTTACCCACAACACCATCATCACAAATAGTCAGTTCTGTTACCATCACCGGAGAGTTCGCTGGAAGAAATATTTAAAGTCCAGCGAGGAAAAGTGACTGAATGAGAGACTATTGATGTGGTATTTTGAAACCTCAAAGGTTGGGTACCGAACTCGACTCCATCTCCTACCCCTTCTCGCCACTGCCACCACCACCCCCCTAACGACGGCACCACCGTTCCGCTTTCCCCCAAAATCAAAACCCTAACAAGCTTCTAGATTAAGTGGTTTTGACTCCATCGCCGTTTGTTTTCGATATTATACGGAACATGCTTCCGGATCCGAATAAAGCAGTGGATGGTGGTATGGGGTAGGTGGTTGCAGTGGGTGGTGGCCAATGGTTCTGGAACATGGGAGTATGGTGGTGGGGTGGGTGGCTGGGGAGTATGGTGGTGGTGTGGGTGGTTGCGAAGGATGGTGTGGGTGGCTGCGGAGGACGGTGGTAGGGTGGATGGCAGTATGGTGGTGTGGGGAGGATGTTGGTGATGTTAATTAAGTGATAAGAAAGTGGGAGAGAGAAGGGGTATATAAAGTGATATTTATGTAATATATATAATATAAGTTCAGTTCCTTTTCTTTTTTTCTTATTTGTTTAGGGGCAAGTTAGTTTTGCACGTATTTAACTGAAAAACTTAACATAGGTTAGTGGTAAGGACCACCCGAGTGCAAAAATTACAACTATTAGGACCAAGCGTGTAATTAGTGAACCACTAGGACCAAGTCTGCAATATGTGCAAACCACAGGGACCAACCAAGTATTTAACTCTAAATAAAAATTAGAATTTTTAATTTTCTTTCTTTATTTATTTGGTCTTTTTTTATAAGTTTTACTAGTTGAATATTTAACTAAATGTCACGTGTCACATTGGATTAATACCAGACTAGAAACATTAAGTTTATAAAAGTTCCTAGTTAGTATCGTTAGATTTTTATAAAGGTGACATTAATTGGGTTAATTATGATCAGTTAATTGAAGTTAAAGTTAAGGTGAACTTTTGAAAATGATGAAACTTAAATACAACGGAAATCTACTAACTTGGTTAGTCATTAATATTTAAACTGGGTTAGCAACAGTTAGGAAGTTGAGGGGCAGTTTGTAATAATGGAAACTTTTAAAACATTAAAAAGAACAAAACCAGGAGGAGTCATGACTCGAACCCGGGTCTCCACCCAGAGAACATAACAACAGCGCAATCAACAACTCCCACACCTCATGCACGTATGTAACCAGCTGAGCTACTCTCGCTTTGTTGTAGAATACGACGCCTCATGACTCTTATACATACCTAGAGTCAACCTACAAACTTTCTTCCTCACCAATATCGTAACCCATATCCTTTTATACTCAACCCGATATAAATATTAGTATAAGACAACGATTCGATTGCATTGTTGGTTCCAATCATTTCATGTACTCGGGGAATTAAGTATCCTATTAACTAATTATATCAACCTTTAAGGGCCGTTTCGTCTTTAGTAGGATTGGTTTTGCAATTCAAAATGGGGTTGCGGCGCAGCTTGTTGCCCGTTTACCTGCCACTTGTTTGTAATTTGTTACTTTGGTATATAATTATATATAGCTAATTATATCATAAACTCTTGTAACTGATTAAATTGAAATGCAATAAAAACACCATTAAAGGTAATCAAGAACATTATCCGGGTTTTAAACAAATCAAGAAAATTGACTGCCAAGATTCTTACCAGTTGTTCTACAAATTAAACCAAGCAAAACCCCATAGGACTTTCCTCATTTCATCCACTACATCTCGCGAATTTGATCGAAGAACATTATAGGGCTTCAAACTTCAAGTGACGATATTTCCTTCAATTCACAACCTTTTCAGGTGCCTAATATTATTCATTTTTTCATGTTCTTCAAAACTCTACTATCCTTTCTGTGATAGAAAGGCAATTAGATTCGAATTTAATTTTAGATGAAATTAGGGTTCTTCGTATCTAGAATTTGGGACTTTTAGGTTTAGACTTGTGTTTTGATTACATATCATATTAGTAAACTTTCTATAAAATTTGGGAATTTGTAGACATCGTTTGGATTATCGGTGAATTATTTATGTTTTAAACACTAAATAAATCAATTAAAAATAAAAGATAATCACGAATAAATTCAATAAATAATTTTATTTATTATTTTGAATTATATAAACACTAGGTAATTTTTATAGATTTTTTCGTTAATTTTTGGGGATTCATGATTTTTATTTGGATACATGTTTTAATTATTTAAAAATACAAGATTTTCATAAAAAAATCTATAAATATGTTACTGATTTTTATAGATTATATAATTATATTGGGACTTTTATAATTTTTTCCATAATTTTAGATAATCATTTTATTAAAGGATTTATGGAATTGTTAAATAAATAACATTTCATTTATAAAATTTATGTTATTAAATTAAAACATGTTGTTTTCATTAATTCTAATGTGTTATTTTGTTAGATAAATTTTATTAATTAATCAAAATTTGTAGCATTTAAAGAGTATGATAACCTATTAACTTGTTAGTAATATTTTATTAATCATGACTATTTATACAAATATCGATTTATCTATTATATTGAATAATCATTTAAGCCCATCAAATAGGAGAACCTAATTTCCTAAAAATTAATATATTATCCGTTCTTTTAGGATTTCGTTTATTATATTTTAGGGTGATTATTGTCGTTAATGTTTAGATACAAACCGTTCCTTTTCATGTTGTGCATTCTCGTGGATTGTTTCTTTGCAACTAGTGAGTAGATCTACTTCCCTCTCCTTTTAGTCGTTAAATATTTTTGGGGTGTATCATGTGTCATGTTTCTATTTATTTAAATAACTTGCAAGGTCAATATGTCACTACGTGTTTCACGTTCATTGTTTCTATTACTTCTAGTATCTATTGTTGCATTTGTGTGTATCTATGTGTTTACTCGCTTTGTCACAGATTTCGCATGAATCCACCTGGCTGACTCGGTTCCCCACGACCATGGGCTGTAGTCTAGTATTGCCACTAGTATTGTAGGAACGTCCACGATTAGCACGGGAACCTAAATTTGTTATCTATTGTCCGATTAGGCGGAAACTAATGACAAGTTAACCAAATAACAAGAATTACTCATTTAAATGTTGTTTCATTGAGCTAAAGTTCAATACATTCGAGAATCGGATCCGACAGAGCTTCGCCGTCTCTGTGCCAAAATCTCTCCAAGTTACAAATGAATCACCAAGGCACCTATTTATACTATTGCAAGTTCGCTGGTGAGCGTCAAGTTCGCCCGAACTTGACTTCTCAAGCACATCTTCGAGCGAACTTGCCTATATACACACTTAAATATGCCTAGATTCTAACAGATTAAGCCCTATTCACTCAGACTTGATACATAATGACGTAGGCAACAGACATATGCACCAACATACTCTCCCTTGGATGTTGCCGCAGTCATCTTGACATTTACAATCTTCTGAGTCTTCTGATCTTTTAGTTCTTGTATAAAACTTTAACATCCTGATATTTATATCATCTTTCTCTTTCTTGAGCTTTGTCTTTGTGACATCCCGGGTTTTTCGGATAACTTAAACGCGACACTTGTCGAATAAAGTATATGCTAAGTATTAAACATGTACGAGTAAATGAATACGTGATGTGTGATTTCGTGAATTGTTTTAGTTACAAAATATATGTATATATAATAAATATGCACACGAACCGAACCGCGACACAAACACAAACCGAACTCTTTGTGAAACTAGGAAACCTAAAACCCAAGTCTTCGGCCGCGAGATTTAGATCTTAAACCTTAAGCCATTCTCGGCCAAGTGCAAACCAAACCAAACCAAACCAACCCAAGTCCTTGGCCGCGAAGAACAAGCTCAAACCGCAAACCCATTGCGGGATCAATTGTGTGAACCGAGATCAAACCAACCTTAAACATATCCCGGCCGCAAGATAAAACCCAAACCGACCCAACCCAAGTCCCTCGGCCACAAGCTTAAGCCAAACCGTAACCCTTATCTTTCTTTGCGCCTATATATATACAAACTCACATGCATGCCTTCATTCACAACACAAAACCCTAAAAGAAAACTGCCGTCGGCAGCCTTGTGATCGCGAACAGCTTCTTTCCTTGTTCTTTTCTTTCCTCTCGGTCGCAGCAGCAGCAGTCATCGCCATCATCATCTCCCGATCGCGAGCAGCCGATTGCTCACCTCCATTCAGTCGCGAGATCAGCCCTTGCTCAACTCTATTCGATCAACAAAACAGCCTACTCCATCATCATCTTCTCGGTCGCAAGCAATCCTTGATCACCGATCCCTTATAGTACTCACGGTTCGTTTATCTTGTTATTAAAAGATTTGAATTTGTCATATGCTACAAGATAACATTCGGATATATGTGCTTGAATGATTAATCGGTTTGTTTTCGGATTATATGTGTTGTAAGTAATCGGCTGAACTATCATTGTTTGCATGTATAGTTGTTTGCGGAACTTGTAAGTTTGCGAGTATGGTTGTTTGTAAAAACTAGTAGTAAGAACTAGGGTTTGCATGGATATGTTATTAATAGTGATCTATGATTAAAAATCGGTTCTTGCTCGCTTAGGTTGATCATAGGAACGGTTTATGCAAGTTATGGTAATATTATGCTGAAAACAGTTGCTGAGTAATAGTTACAGCCGACTTCATCTGGCTGTAACTCGGTCGTTAGTTGTCGAAAAACGGATTTTCTGATGTCTAGAACGTAGAGATTTGAATAAGGAATTTAATGGCGCTGGATTCATAATTTTCTGAAGTCATTTGAGATTTTTAAAGGGCCAAATAAGTTCAGTAACTAAAGCTGTGAAAATCCTGAAATTTTGTTAGTTGTTTATCGAGTTGGATTTTTAAATCAGTAGAGAGTTGAGTCATGAGTTTTGTACAAAAACTAGGTAAGGGAATTTCCGGGAAACTCCAACTGGAATTTTGTTAATTGGACGATCGGTGTTTTTAAATAAATTCTTCCGTGGACTGCAGTCAGAAAGTGATAAATCAGACTGCAGCCTAGTATATTAATATTTATGGTTTAATGGTAAAGATTTAGGACTTGGTAAATTTATATAAATTTCTATGGTATAAATGTCACCTACTGTAAAAATATTGGAATTTTTGAAATGTTGGAACTATTTTATAAAAATCCTAGAAAACAGCTGAATTATGAGTGTTAAGCTGAAATTTGATAACTTGTGATTGTGTGCACCAAATTGTGGCATGAATTGGTTTATGTTTATGATAAGTTGTTTTGATCACTAGGTTCACATGAGGATACTTGCATGCATGTTTGAGTGTTAGATATGTTGTATGTGTGTATCATAGTGTGCGTAAATTACGTGTAGAATTTGTATTGGTGTGTTCACACACTGACTTGGAATTAATTGGTTTATTAGGACGCAACTAGCGGTCCCATCTCTTATAACTTCTTTGCTACACTAACCGAGCAAATAAAGGTGAGTTCACGGCCCCTAACTTTATCCGGTTTTTAAACAACAGGGGGAGAAACATGTATACACTCTCAAACTCAATCTCTTTACGTTATACGAATTTAACGTCACATAACTATTCGGTAACTAAGTTAATGTAATGTAATGTTATGGTCACTAAGCAGCTTTATCACTTAAGTCCTCGTCAATCTCTCGGATCGTTAGTATTGGGTTTAATAGCGGGGGAATTATAAGTAGTACTACTGGGCCCGACAAGCCCCATCCGAGCTAGTCGCGCTAGCCGACCGGGTATGGTCAACGGGTGAATAATTTGGCCTAACTTCGCCATGGTCAGTGATAGGCCTGGCAAAACGGAGGCACAACAGTCAGCTTCGATCGCGAACTCTTACGTGACATGACTTTAGGCTAGCTACCTATATATGTTAACATTGAACTTAATTACGAATCAACTGTATTATTCCGGGTTTGGAATAATGGAAACAACAACTTAATATTCCGGGTTTGGACTATTGGAAGCAACGACTTATTATTCCGGGTTGGAATAATGGAACCAATACGTTATCCCGGGTTAGGGATAACGGAGAAAACAAACTATAACCGAACAAACGAATTTATGAAAACCTCTGAACTCACTCATCTTTAATGTTGACACTTGTTTCTTTACATGTTTCTCAGGACGCTAGGAGCTCTAGGTGCACGCACATGCATTGAACAAGACATCTTTTATCGAGTCTTATTTATCAATATTGTTTTGGGGTTTTTCATTTGTTTTGGCGTTTGTGTTGGCGCCCGCTTCACTACTTATTTATGCTTCCGCTCAAACTTTAAAAACTGATGCTTCTGCTAAATATTGGTAACTGATCAAGACAATATAAAATCTACGACAAATGATTTTTGAAAACGTATTATCAAATCATATAGAGTCGTTCGACGTACTAGTGTTTCAGATTCTGGTTTGTTCACACGCCTCGCGGTAAAACTCCGCAAGTGGAAATTGAGGGTGTGACAGATTGGTATCAGAGCCACTAGCTATAGAGAACCAGGTTTGCATTAGAAGTAGACCTAAACTATAGCTGATTTCACGACACTAGACTTAGTTTGGCACCGAACTATTATATCTTGTTACCACAACTGTGTTATGTAGATTATGCCTTCATAATAAGAAATGAAAGCAACTCGTAACTAACTACACGACCTAACAGGCAATGTCATCATCCTCATCGTCATCATCATCCGACAGACCTACGCCACCAAGGGCACCAGGAAAGGCACCAATGGTGGAACCCATACCATCTTATGGCGTGGAGACACGCTCAGCTGCGAGGAAAAGGCTCGCTCTGGGGGAGGAGTCGTCATCACGCCCAACCATTGATGTACCGGTTGAACCGGTTAACCCTGTAGAAGTAGGAATTGACATACTTAGAATCCTGGTACATACACAACAAAAACAGTTAGAAAGAATGCAAGAAACCATCCTAGCACAAGGATGGATGATCCGACAACTTACAGGTAAGACCGACTCGCTCGTGGAAAAGCATCGTACGAGTAAGATAGCTCGTAACACCATAGCCAGAGATCTGCGTGCTGAGCAGATAAGAGCCGACTGGCTCGAGGACAGAGTCCTGGAAAATAGTTGGAACATTCAAGAACTGCAAAATCAAGCACTTGCACCAGCACCGGCCCCTCCAGTGCCGGTAGAGGAGGATCCGGAAGAGGATCCAGAGGAGGACCCTGAGGAGGATCCAGAGGAGGATCCGGAGGAGGACCCAACTGTAGAAGCTGGAAATGCCGCGCAGGATGACGGCAACGACAGTGACTTGGGGGATGGAGACGTAGACGACTGACACGTTTCGTTTATTTTGTTTATTTTCCTTCAGTCTATTTATTTTCCCACTTGTGTTTAAACTTGAGACTTTATAGTGAATTCGTATGTTTGATTTGCACTTTTGTAAGACGTTGAAACTTCAGTTAATCAAGTATTTCTTTTGACTATTTAACATATTGAGTTGACATAACTTAATAATTATTAAAGTACGAAGTAGGATAACTATATTGGATATATAGACTTATCGGGGTGTGTTTGTGTTGTGTTTCGAAGATCTAAATGGCAACTGGAAGACGTGGAAACCTTAACTTGACGCCCGAAGAGCTAGCTGCCATGATCCAAGAGCATGTGAACGCAGCTTTAGCGGGTGTTCAGAACCAACCGGCAGGTAACCATTATTAAATTTTCGCGTGAAAATCTAATAGTGAGGCTAGTAAAATTCCTTGCTGACTTCCTGTTCTCTGTCAGCAGGAGGGGGCTTTAACCCCTACAAGATGTTCCCTGACGTGAAGCCAAGCAAATTCTCGGGGGCGGAAGGACCCATTGGACTGGTCCGCTGGATCGAAAAATCTGAATCCGTTTTTGAAATGTGCAACTGCCTAGAGGCCAACAAGGTCAAATACGCAGCCTCAACACTGGAAGATGGGGCACTGACATGGTGGAATGCACAAGTCCAAACACGTGGACTTATAGCTGCGAATGCAATGGCATGGGCCGAGTTCAAGGCCCTAATCAAAGAGGAGTACTGTCCACGAGATAGAGTGCAACAGTTGGAGCAAGCCTTATGGAACCACAAGATGGTAGGATCGGAAATTGAAGCTTACACCGCAAAACATCATGACTTGGTATTTCTGTGTCCCGATTTGGCCAACACTGTGGAGAAAAGACTTGAGTTCTATCTTGGGGGTCTGGTTCCGGAAATTCAGGGTATGGTAATGGCTAGTAACCCTGTAACTGAACATCAAGCAATCCGATTGGCTCACAAACTCACCGATAAGGCGGTGGAACAGAAGAAGCTGCCAGCACGGGGTACAACTGAAGTTGCCCCGGATAACAAAAGAAAGTTTGAAGACTCAACTATTCGACAATCTTCGTCATCTCATCCGCAGCAAGGGAACCAGAAACAGTTCAATCATTACAACAGCCACCGGGGTCACCAAAATCAGCCCGCCAACAACAACAACAACCAGAACGCAAGCGGCTATGCAGGTCGAAAGCCGCAGTGCAACCGCTGTAATCTCCACCATACGGCCCTTGTGCCGGAAATCGCTGCCAACGATGTGGCAAGGTGGGACATGCGGCAAAGGATTGTCGTGGGGAAATCATGTCCCGACAAAATCAAAATCAGCCCCAGGGTCAGCAGCAGGGTATTAACCGGGGAAGCTATCAGTGTGGTAGCACTGCTCATTTCAGAAGAGACTGCCCACAGTTGCGTAACAACAACAATAATGGTGGAAACAACCACAACCACAATAACCACAACAACAATAATAACAACAACAATAATGGGAACGGTGGCACAGGAGGTGCCAAAGGTCGTGCATTTACATTGGGCCGTGGAGAGGCCAGAAACGACTCGAATGTGGTCACCGGTAAGTTTCTCCTTAATGAACATTTTGCTTCTGTGCTTTTTGATACGGGTGCGGATAGGAGCTTTATATCTGAGTCTTTTAGGAAGAACTTAAATCTCACGCTTAAACCATTAGAGACCCCTTATGTTATAGAATTAGCCGATGGTAAATCTGTAGATGTGACCCAAATAGTATCCGGCTGTCAACTCAAACTCGCGGGCCACACCTTTACCATTGATCTGATGACAACTACCCTGGGTAGTTTTGACGTGGTAGTCGGAATGGACTGGCTATCCGACGTCTGGGCTGAAGTTCTCTGCTTCGAAAAATCTATCCGTATTCCGCTCTCGAACGACGAAATCCTGACGGTACAAGGCGATAAGGCAAGCGCCGTTACCAACATCATCTCATACATGCAAGCGCAGAAGTATCTTCGGAGAAAGAACTCCTTTGCTTTACTCGCACTGATTACCGAACAGCCTAAGGAAGAGAAACGTATAGAAGACATCCCTGTCGTCCGTGATTTTTCCGATGTATTCCCAGAAGAACTACCGGGTCTTCCACCCCATCGACAATTGGAGTTTGAAATCGAATTGGCAAACAATGCAACTCCTATTGCCAAGGCTCCATACCGCCTAGCTCCAGCCGAGCTGCAGGAGCTGTCTACCCAACTGCAGGAGCTATTAGAAAAAGGATTTATCCGACCAAGTGTTTCGCCATGGGGAGCTCCAGTCCTTTTTGTCAAGAAGAAGGACGGGACTTTCCGCATGTGCATCGACTACAGGGAACTCAACAAGGTTACCGTCAAGAACCGATACCCGTTACCTCGCATCGACGATCTCTTCGACCAACTTCAAGGGTCAAGCTACTACTCCAAGATTGATTTACGGTCTGGTTACCACCAGCTACGCGTCAGGGAGGAGGATACCGCTAAGACGGCATTTCGCACTCGGTATGGCCATTATGAGTTCTTGGTCATGCCCTTCGGCCTCACCAACGCACCTTCGGTGTTCATGGACCTCATGAACCGCGTGTGTAAACCATACCTCGACAAGTTTGTCATTGTGTTCATCGATGACATACTCATCTACTCCAAAAGTGAAGAAGAACATGCTGAACATCTACGATTATTGCTAGGATTACTCCAACAGGAAAAGCTATCTGCCAAGCTTTCGAAGTGTGATTTCTGGATTCGGGAAGTTCAGTTTCTCGGGCATATCGTGAATGAAAGGGGTATCCACGTGGACCCTGCCAAGATTGAAGCCATAAAAAACTGGGAAGCACCTAAGACACCGACGGAGATCCGCCAATTTTTGGGATTGGCTGGTTACTACAGACGATTCATCGAGGGATTTTCAAAGATCGCACCACCGCTTACTACCCTCACCCAGAAAGGCATCAAGTATGCTTGGGGTGACAAGCAGGAAGCAGCATTTCAATTGCTGAAGCAGAAACTTTGCAGTGCACCCATTATGTCCTTGCCGGAAGGGACAGATGACTTTGTTGTGTATTGTGATGCTTCCATTCAGGGATTGGGATGCGTACTCATGCAACGCGATAAGGTCATCGCGTATGCGTCGCGACAACTGAAGGTTCACGAGAAAAACTACACGACGCATGACCTGGAATTGGGAGCAGTAGTGTTTGCACTTAAGATTTGGAGACACTACCTCTATGGAACGAAGTGCACAATCTTTATGGACCACAAGAGCCTCCAACACATCTTTGATCAGAAGGAGTTGAACATGCGACAGCGTCGCTGGGTCGAACTCTTGAACGATTATGAGTGTGCCATTCGGTATCACCCGGGTAAAGCTAACGTGGTAGCTGATGCCCTCAGTAGGAAGGAACACTTGAAACCTCGTCGCGTACGAGCACTACAACTCACTATTCATTCGGGGCTACCCGAACAAATACGCGACGCCCAGTTAGAAGCAGTTAAGGAGGAAAACATCAAAGCCGAATCGGTGGGAAAAATGGAACGCGATTGGGAAGTAAAACCCAATGGAGCCCGGTATTTCATGAATCGCATATGGGTACCTCTCTACGGAAACCTCAGAGAGCTAGTCATGGATGAAGCTCACAAATCCCGATACTCTGTCCATCCGGGTTCAGATAAGATGTATCAAGACCTTAAAGCTGCGTATTGGTGGCCCAACATGAAAGCCGATATAGCCACCTATGTGAGTAAATGTTTGACTTGTGCAAAAGTCAAGGTGGAGTATCAAAAGCCATCGGGGCTACTCCAACAACCTGAGATCCCAGTGTGGAAATGGGATCAGATCTCAATGGATTTCATCACTAAACTCCCGCGAACCTTGGGTGGTTGCGATACCATCTGGGTGATCGTGGATCGTTTAACTAAGTCCGCACACTTCCTAGCTATTAAAGAAATAGATAAGATGGAGAAGTTGACTCGCATCTACATTAAGGAAGTAGTTTCTCGGCACGGAGTGCCAACGTCCATCATCTCAGACAGAGATGCTCGCTTCACGTCAAACTTCTGGCAGTCACTCCAGAAAGCGTTGGGAACACGCTTAGATATGAGCACAGCCTATCACCCTCAGACTGATGGTCAAAGCGAAAGGACCATACAGACCTTGGAAGACATGCTTAGGGCATGCGTCGTAGACTTCAGAAATAGTTGGGAAATTCACCTGCCTTTAGTGGAATTCTCATATAACAATAGTTATCATACGAGTATTTCGGCAGCACCGTTTGAGGCATTATACGGTCGTAAATGTAGATCACCGGTCTGCTGGGCAGAAGTCGGTGACAGTCAACTCACAGGCCCTGAGTTAATACTTGAGGCTACTGAAAAGATTGTACAAATCAGAAACCGCATGGCGGCGGCACGAGATCGACAGAAAAGCTACGCTGATCAACGACGCAAACCGCTCGAATTTCAAGTAGGCGACCACGTCCTACTAAAGGTGTCACCCTGGAAGGGTGTAATCCGTTTTGGAAAACGGGGCAAACTTAACCCACGGTACGTAGGCCCGTTTGTAATCTTGAAACGTATTGGACCCGTAGCTTATCAATTAGACCTTCCTGCCGAACTCAGTGGAGTTCACAACGTATTTCACGTGTCAAATCTGAAGAAGTGTCTATCAGATGAAACTCTAGTCATTCCATTGGATGAGATCCAAGTGGATGAACAACTGCACTTTGTGGAACAGCCTATCGAGATCATGGATCGTGAGATCAAGACTCGAAGGCACAGCAAAATTCCGATTGTTAAGGTTCGTTGGGACTCTAAGCGTGGACCGGAGTTCACGTGGGAAAGAGAGGATCAAATGAAAAGCAAATACCCACACCTCTTCGCAACTGAGCAGCAAACTAACGATACCAGTAACTAAATTTTCGGGACGAAAATTCTTTCAACATGGGGATGATGTGACAACCTGGAAATTTCTCATACTTTCGTGTACTATTGTTAACTAAATTCTTGTGCAAGGCACTTGGAAATCTTTGTGTATGGCACTTGGGAACTTTTTGTAACTTCGCGTACCATCATTAACGAACTAACTCTTTGTGCGTGGCACTCTAAACATGTACGCTACATTCTAAACCGCGTTTACTCAATTTTCGGGACGAAAATTCTTTCAACATGGGGATAATGTGACATCCCGGGTTTTTCGGATAACTTAAACGCGACACTTGTCGAATAAAGTATATGCTAAGTATTAAACATGTACGAGTAAATGAATACGTGATGTGTGATTTCGTGAATTGTTTTAGTTACAAAATATATGTATATATAATAAATATGCACACGAACCGAACCGCGACACAAACACAAACCGAACTCTTTGTGAAACTAGGAAACCTAAAACCCAAGTCTTCGGCCGCGAGATTTAGATCTTAAACCTTAAGCCATTCTCGGCCAAGTGCAAACCAAACCAAACCAAACCAAACCAACCCAAGTCCTTGGCCGCGAAGAACAAGCTCAAACCGCAAACCCATTGCGGGATCAATTGTGTGAACCGAGATCAAACCAACCTTAAACATATCCCGGCCGCAAGATAAAACCCAAACCGACCCAACCTAAGTCCCTCGGCCACAAGCTTAAGCCAAACCGTAACCCTTATCTTTCTTTGCGCCTATATATACAAACTCACATGCATGCCTTCATTCACAACACAAAACCCTAAAAGAAAACTGCCGTCGGCAGCCTTGTGATCGCGAACAGCTTCTTTCCTTGTTCTTTTCTTTCCTCTCGGTCGCAGCAGCAGCAGTCATCGCCATCATCATCTCCCGATCGCGAGCAGCCGATTGCTCACCTCCATTCAGTCGCGAGATCAGCCCTTGCTCAACTCTATTCGATCAACAAAACAGCCTACTCCATCATCATCTTCTCGGTCGCAAGCAATCCTTGATCACCGATCCCTTATAGTACTCACGGTTCGTTTATCTTGTTATTAAAAGATTTGAATTTGTCATATGCTACAAGATAACATTCGGATATATGTGCTTGAATGATTAATCGGTTTGTTTTCGGATTATATGTGTTGTAAGTAATCGGCTGAACTATCATTGTTTGCATGTATAGTTGTTTGCGGAACTTGTAAGTTTGCGAGTATGGTTGTTTGTAAAAACTAGAAGTAAGAACTAGGGTTTGCATGGATATGTTATTAATAGTGATCTATGATTAGAAATCGGTTCTTGCTCGCTTAGGTTGATCATAGGAACGGTTTATGCAAGTTATGGTAATATTATGCTGAAAACAGTTGCTAAGTAATAGTTACAGCCGACTTCATCTGGCTGTAACTCGGTCGTTAGTTGTCGAAAAACAGATTTTCTGATGTCTAGAACGTAGAGATTTGAATAAGGAATTTAATGGCGCTGGATTCATAATTTTCTGAAGTCATTTGATATTTTTAAAGGGCCAAATAAGTTCAGTAACTAAAGCTGTGAAAATCCTGAAATTTTGTTAGTTGTTTATCGAGTTGGATTTTTAAATCAGTAGAGAGTTGAGTCATGAGTTTTGTACAGAAACTAGGTAAGGGAATTTCCGGGCAACTCCAACTGGAATTTTGTTAATTGGACGATCGGTGATTTTTAAATAAATTCTTCCGTGGACTGCAGTCAGAAAGTGATAAATCAGACTGCAGCCTAGTATATTAATATTTATGGTTTAATGGTAAAGATTTAGGACTTGGTAAATTTATATAAATTTCTATGGTATAAATGTCACCTACTGTAAAAATATTGGAATTTTTGGAATGTTGGAACTATTTTATAAAAATCCTAGAAAACAGCTGAATTATGAGTGTTAAGCTGAAATTTGATAACTTGTGATTGTGTGCACCAAATTGTGGCATGAATTGGTTTATGTTTATGATAAGTTGTTTTGATCACTAGGTTCACATGAGGATACTTGCATGCATGTTTGAGTGTTAGATATGTTGTATGTGTGTATCATAGTGTGCGTAAATTACGTGTAGAATTTGTATTGGTGTGTTCACACACTGACTTGGAATTAATTGGTTTATTAGGACGCAACTAGCGGTCCCATCTCTTATAACTTCTTTGCTACACTAACCGAGCAAATAAAGGTGAGTTCACGGCCCCTAACTTTATCCGGTTTTTAAACAACAGGGGGAGAAACATGTATACACTCTCAAACTCAATCTCTTTACGTTATACGAATTTAACGTCACATAACTATTCGGTAACTAAGTTAATGTTAATGTAATGTTATGGTCACTAAGCAGCTTTATCACTTAAGCCCTCGTCAATCTCTCGGATCGTTAGTATTGGGTTTAATAGCGGGGGAATTATAAGTAGTACTACTGGGCCCGACAAGCCCCATCCGAGCTAGTCGCGCTAGCCGACAGGGTATGGTCAACGGGTGAATAATTTGGCCTAACTTCGCCATGGTCAGTGATAGGCCTGGCAAAACGGAGGCACAACAGTCAGCTTCGATCGCGAACTCTTACGTGACATGACTTTAGGCTAGCTACCTATATATGTTAACATTGAACTTAATTACGAATCAACTGTATTATTCCGGGTTTGGAATAATGGAAACAACAACTTAATATTCCGGGTTTGGAATATTGGAAGCAACGACTTATTATTCCGGGTTGGAATAATGGAACCAATACGTTATCCCGGGTTAGGGATAACGGAGAAAACAAACTATAACCGAACAAACGAATTTATGAAAACCTCTGAACTCACTCATCTTTAATGTTGACACTTGTTTCTTTACATGTTTCTCAGGACGCTAGGAGCTCTAGGTGCACGCACATGCATTGAACAAGACATCTTTTATCGAGTCTTATTTATCAATATTGTTTTGGGGTTTTTCATTTTTTTTGGCGTTTGTGTTGGCGCCCGCTTCACTACTTATTTATGCTTCCGCTCAAACTTTAAAAACTGATGCTTCTGCTAAATATTGGTAACTAATCAAGACAATATAAAATCTACGACAAATGATTTTTGAAAACGTATTATCAAATCATATAGAGTCGTTCGACGTACTAGTGTTTCAGATTCTGGTTTGTTCACACGCCTCGCGGTAAAACTCCGCAAGTGGAAATTGAGGGTGTGACAGTCTTTGATAAAACTTCTAATCAACATGCTCCCCCTAGCTTTAAGCTTTAGTCTCAGATCCCCTTTTGCTCTGATCTTTAGACTTCAAACTCCCCCTAGCTTTGAGCTTTCTGAAATCTTTTGACAATGTTTTATCCAGCTTCCCCTCAAACTTTACTACATGTCTAAATAAATTTTGACATTCAAATAAACATTTCAGATTCACTGTTTTGAAATTTTGTACCGTCAAAATTTCAAACTATAATCTTCACTTCAAACCTTTCAAAAACTTTTTAATTGTTTCAAGTTCAATTTAATGACCTTGAATACATTTTATGTTTAAAACCTTCAACTTTCACATTTTTATCATTTGGTTTGTAAAAATCCACTTAGTTGATCAAGTCCAAATTAATGACCTTGATTAACCAAATCTATCAACCAAGTCCAAATTAATGACCTCAGTTTGACAAACCGTTATGAACAATCTGATTTTAAAGTTTCACATTAATGAACTTTTAAACATTCGTTAGGATTTCTTACCAGACTTCAAAGATCCGTTCTCCAACATTGGCTCGTTTGAAACTAATGTAGAAACAAAATCTTTTTGTATTTTAGAAAGTTTATGCTAAAACACACTGGAAATCTTTTTGGTTTTATCTTTGAAAAGCAAGTAAAGTATTTACAGAAATTTTTAACAAGAAAAGTAAACTACGTACAAACATATTTACAGACATTTTTTTGTGAATGCATGTCTAAGGATCATATCAGTTGTTTGAGACATATCACCAGTACCATTGACCTTTTTGATGACTTTAAGTTTTAAACTCGTTTACCTAGATTGTCGATATGCTTGTCCTCTTAACTTCATCACGTTTCTCAATTGTTCCAAGATATGTTAAGTAAGAATTATGAAACTTGACTTAACTATGGTTCCCACTTCTTGAATATACTCCCGAATCCAGATTCCCTAGATTTCATCTTACAGGTGAGTATAGCGTAATTGATATCTGTATTTGGGTTAGGCGAGGCCTTGAGAGCTCAGGTTAGTACACCGTACCGACAAAGAGATGAAGGCTCGTCTTTAAGGTGTGTTCCACTTAAGGAATCTTTTAAGCATTACAAATGATTAGATCTTTCGATTCTTTTCAAGTTTTGCATGCTATTTGGGGTTTTTAGCAAAAAGCATTATAGAAGTTCTAAGCAATTGCTTCCGCAAAATCAGAAGAACTTGTATAATACCCCAGATACCAACTATCTATAAAGACCTCGTATCTTAGAATCAAGCAATCGTTCAATCGAAATTTCGGAGTACTAAGTCCATATATCCAAGATATGTTAATCCACAAGATTAAGCAGTTGTAAAATTTAGTTTATATCCTGGAAACAATCTACTGAACGTGTAAAGCCTATCGACACATCCACAGTAAGACTTGTTTATCACTACTGTGATAGTCCATTGACGTACTATCATTTCCTTTTTGACAACAAAATTCTTTTTGTCTTTTTCAATGTTTTTGAATTTTCAAATTTTTCATATGTTTTTGATTTTTCTAAAAATTTTCAAATTTCTTACTCCCCCTAAAATCAAAAACATATTTTTGGATTTTAGTTTTTAAAGAAATTTTCTTTCTAAAAAATATAACAAACCAATGAGGATCACGAGAACTCGTCGTCCGATCATTTTTCATCTACTGCATCATCACCTGTCAGCAGAACAAACCATTAATCTTTGATAACATCAACTTGTAGAAACCACTTGTAGGAAATCAATTTTTAAATGATTTTTCAATATAACAATCAGTGTTCTGTTTAACGGTGTGGATTTTCTCAAAATATTTTAAAATTTTCTTTTTCAACCACTTGTGATTTCAAAAACGTCAAAGATTATGACTTTCTAGATAAGTTAAATACTCATGGAGCTCCGCTATCCTGTATCAACTTTGATAGAGTGGATCTTGGGACTCCTGCACATGAAACAACTATTTGAAAAATGAGACCCAAACCTTTTTGGTTTTGGGTTTGTACTGATAAGCATCATAACCATATTCTAACTCTTCATCATATTCAAAATCATCATCAAACATTTCCTTCAATGTCGAATCTGAAAACGTTTTTACCTTTGCTTTATTTGTTTGTTTGATTACTGACTCGGTTACTTTGACATTTTCAGTTTTGTCAGCAACAGATTTTGGTTTCTCTGATGATGAAAACCTTTTCTTAGCAACCCATGATTGTAGCTTGCTTTCTCGCTTTCTTGGTATAGAATCTAGAGTCTTTGATTTCATTAAACCTTGAATTTTCAACTTTTTCAAATGTTGAGTTTTCAAACTTTGACACAATTTTAGGTTTCACTTCTTGTTCAGATTCATTGTTTCTATTTGACTCTTTAACAGATTTCACAATCTCTGGTTGTTTTTGCTTTTCACTTGCGTGCAATATGTCCAATATTATTGCATTTAAAGCAAGTCCGGTTATCAGAAACATTTCCACAAGTGGGTTTTAATCCACTTGTGGACTTGGTCTTAGCCTTGTCCCAAAGTTCTTTTTCTTTCTTGAATTCATCATTTGATTGCTTACCGATCATGCTTTCTTCTTGAACCATGCTCGTTTCGTACACATTATATTCTTACCTTTGTATTCCTGGAACACTGGTTTCTCCTTCTTCTTCGGATCTCCTTCTTCAACCTCCAAACCTAAACCTGCTCTCCTGTGCTCAGGAAAATCACCACCAACCTTTCGATAATTGTTAGCATTCCTTTTAGGTTTTGAGTAAAATCTTTTCTCATTTTTGTCACACCCCGACCCGCAGCGGAAAGGTGATCGGGGCATGATTGGGTTATCATCAAAGCTCATGACATTTATTATGCGTTTCATATTCATTTAATACAATTTAATGGAAATTTACAATAAATATTACAACATGTTCTAACTATCAATCTAAGCTTCTTTATTCTCTTCTAAGGCATTTCCTATGTTTTCCTTGCTTCAACCTGTTCACCTGTATCATGTGTAAAAAGGTTTTTGGATCAACATAAAGTTGGCGAGTGAATCCTATGGAAAACATTTGAACAAGTTTATTTAATTGATTATGAAATATGTGCACAACCAAACATGAGTAAAAATAGATGTAAACTTATTCAACAATCATTAGATATTAAATAAAGCACACATGAACAATAATGGAACATTTAGAGGCACGCGTTGCTCTACTCGTCTCTCACGAGGAACTGATGGGCCTAATGAATGAATTGCATAAACATGATAATATGAAAAACATAACTACAAACAATATAAACTCAATGATATACACATGAACAATAATGAATTGATTTTGAGGCACGCGTTGTTCAACTCGTCTCCCACGAGGAACTGATGGGCTTAATGAATGAATTTCATATAATTTGACAAAATGAAATAAGTAACCACAACAATATAAGCAATCTAAGTTTAGATCATGACATGGTATGGCACAAGTTTAAATAAACGAGTTAATTATTTTGTGACACATGACACACCCCAAAACGTGTAATTAAAAGGGGGAGTTGTAAGATTCACTCACAGTGGGTGCGTTCGGTTGATGATGTTGAATGCACGCGAAGTGGTTTTAACCACGAGTGAGATTAACCCAGATAAATCGCATTATGGTTTGGTAAGTAAACGGATTTTATTAATCCATTTTAGTAGGATTGTTGGGTGTATTTTTGTGAGTTTAAGGCTATTTTCTAACCTTAAAAATGTTATTTTTAAGTATTTTTAATTGATTTTTAATTAAAATAAATATATAAAAATAAAAAAAAAATTTGATTTTTTTTGTTACAGTTGACCGTTGACTTTGACCGGTTCGAATGGTTTATGTGTGCGCTGAGTGAGGCTCGAACCCGAGACCTCCCGTACGCGTGCACGCAGCTCTACCAACTGAGCTACGTGTCTAACCCGTTATATTTCTGTTTTTAATTATATTTATATATTAATTATGTTAAACAGAAAATCCTTTATTTTCTAAAAACGATTTAATTGATTCGGACCGGTGCCCTCCACAGGTCTCGAACCCGGGACCTGTGGGTTGCGCTAACATACAGTCCACCGCTGGACTGTGTGTTTAACATGTTATATAATCCAATTTTTATTATACTTAAACACAAACTAATTATTTTTATTTCTGACTTATTTAAAAAGGTAAATAATTGTCCGGGTCGATGCAGAAGACCGGACTCGAACTCGTGCGCTTTGATTAAACATACACACAGTCAACCACTGGACTGTGTGTATAACTTGATTATTATTCCGGTTATTAATATACTTAACATATAACAGTGGTGACCGGTTCAGTTAACAAAAAAAGAGGCATTTTTATTAAGGCAGCGTGTGTGGAACAAGATTCGAACTCGAGACGTTAGTGTGTTTAATGTGTACACAGTCCACCGCTGGACTGTGTGTCTAACTCGAGTAATAACTTGATTTTAATTATACTTATATGTTATCGAACTTCGTCTTCTTCGTTGAGTTTTAACCAGAATCGGAAGTCCAACTGGTTCAATGTTTTAATCGGTTTCTTTAACGTTTTATGATTAATCATAGGTGAGATATAAATAAAAAGAATGAAGAAATTAGGCGTGAGATATACCGACTGGCTTACTCTGTTTTCCGGCAAAACTTTGGCGACAGCAACAGGCTCCGGCGTCGGGTGTCTTGCAGCAGCGAGTCTTCAGAAAGCTTACAAAGGACGTGGGTGACTTCGGTATAAGCTCAGGGGGTTCAGTAAGGCTCAGAAATGAAGAACCCGGTTTTCCGGCGACGAACAGAATATTTCCGGCGAGTGAGTTTTCGCCGAGAAAAGGTGCGGTTTTGAGCGAAAAGGTTTGCAGCGGTTCGAGGATATAGGGCAAGTCGTCGATGGATTTGGTCTGATTTCCGACTTGATTCATCGGTTATAATTTCTCCGGCGGTTATGGTTTGTGTCGCGGACACAGACGTCGGTTATAACCGATGTGTAGTTAAAGTTTACGTTATAACGGAAGGATTCGTTAAATTATTGGCGAGATCGCCGGGATTTCCGACGACTGCATTTGGGCGCCGGTTTTGAATTCGGAAAGTCATGATATGAATTTAATGATCTTAATAATTAACAGAGAACATCAGTGGCGCAGTGGTTTGTGTGTTGAGTGTTAAGGCTTTGCTGACCGGTACTGACCCGGGTTCGAAACCCGGCAGAACCAAAGTATTTATATTTTCTTATTTTTGACAGTTTTTCAAAAACTAATTATATATTTCCGTATAATAATTGATTATGTATCGTTTAAAATTATTTTGGGCATTTAATTCGCAACGAAAATTTTAACTTATTGTTCGGTTAATAAACAGAGCGGGTTTGGTAAAATCCGTTTTTGACGGATGTTACAGTATCCCCTGCTTTTTAGAAATTTCGTCCCAAAATTTAAATAGTGATATATTTGACTAAAAGAATGATGGTGTTTAGTTTTGACAGTTACATATTTAGAAAAAGTAAGGGTTTTAGTTTTTGTTCGAGGCGGTAACGTTCCTTGTAAGGGTTAAGTACCCTATTACAGGAATCGCTTTTTGTTGCCTACTGTAAAAGAATTGATAAGCAGAATTGATTCGCTAACTAAGATATCATGCATAAGAGTTTGGATATGTTTGGAAGGGTATGGTTATATCCTAAGGCAAAACTTCTAATACTATAACCTATATGGAACATAAATAAAACACAACAGCTAATATTTGAACATAAATAAACACAACCGCTAATATTTGAATCCACATTCTGATAGCATATATGTTTGGATGGTGACAGTTCCTCTCTCGTTTGTTATAATGGAGAGGTTAGTTTATGTAGAAATGGATCACAATCCAATTTCTTTAAATAGCAAGATGATATAAATGTAACACAAATTTCAACCAAGGCAATACTAAATCCTACATGGAACTTCTCATAACCACCTGATAATGCCTCTGATCCTTTGGCAAGAATACTTATATATAGGAAGTACCAGCGGCGTATCCACCATATTCTTGTCAAATTTTCATTGACTTTATCCATAAGTTATGATTAGTTACCAAGAAACTACTAAATCCTACATAGAACTTCTCATAACCGTCTGACAATGCATCTGATCCTTTGACAAGAATACTTATATATAGGAAGTACCAGCGGCGTATCCACCATATTCTTGTCAAATTTTCATTGGTTTTATCAGTAAATTATGATTAGTCCTATATGACTCTACAACCAATACAACAAACATAAAATACTGAAATGAAAATGTCTGTGCGATCAAGGCTCAATCAAACGGAGCCGATCGTATTGCATGTACTGAAAATGAAATTGTCTGTGCGATCAAGGCTCAATCAAACGGAGCCGATCATATTGCATGTACTGAAAATAATAAACTTAATCTACAAACAGCCTATACATGGAACCTTTCATAACCGCCTGATAATGCCTCCGATCATTTGACAAGAATACTTATATATAGGAAGTACCAGCGGCGTATCCACCGTATTCTCGTCAAAGTTTCATTGGCTTTATCCTTAAGTTATGTTTGGTTCTATGTGATAAAAAAAACATAAAACTAAACGTTAGGAGTTGAATCTGAATCTTCGGTGAAAAGGACTAGTTGAGTATCTTCGTTTGGGCCGTCATTATCTTCGACAGGATTGGCGTTGATATTGAAGACTCTTCCTCTTGCTGGTGGCCTATCGGTTGGGTTTTCTTGGTTTACTTGGTTAACTGGGTTTGCTTGGGCTTGAGTGTTGATGACGTTAACCAATTGAGGGCATGTGTTTCTAAAGTGGGTAGGGTCGCCACAATTGAAACAAGCTCGAACATATGGGAACATGGGGTATTGGGGTTGATGATAAGTTTGGGCCATGTTTTGAGTAGGGAAAGAGGTTTGGTTTTGAAAGGTGCGGCAAACCTTGCTCAAATGACCATAGCGTCCACAAGTTGCACATAGACGACAAGGTAAGGTATGGGGATGGTGATAAAAACAGTTGTTGCATCGAGGGTGAGGTCCAAGATATGGTTTCTTATTTGGGTAAGTTGAGTTGGGTGCCACTTGGGTGATTGGGATAGCTTGGATGGGTATGGCGTGTGAAATTGGTTGATTCCGTTGGATAGCAGCGAAAAGTTGCCCGTCTCTTTTTCTCTTAGAAGTGGGTGGAGAAGGGGATTCGGTTTGGGTGGAGTCGGAGGTTTCAGTCGATTCTTTATCCTTCTTCTTCGCCTCCTTGAAGTCTTTGTTTCGGATTCGATTCTCGGTGAGCTCTGTTGCTAACTCCATTGCCGCTTCCAAAGTTGCAGGCGCGGTACTTATCACAGGGTCTTGAATCTTTAACGGAAGACCACGAATGTAGTGCTCGATCAAACGGTAGAGGGGAGCGAACATGTTGGGAACCATTTGATGTAACTCGAGGAATCTTTTGTTGTACGTGGTGTGGTCGCCTTCCTTTTGCTTCAACGAATAAAATTCATCTTCTAATTTCTTGATTTCACTCCTTGGGCAAAATCGTCTGGTCATGATTTCCTTCAACTCGTTCCAAGTTAAGGTCATAGCATCTTCAACACCTCGTTTGGCCTTCTCTGTATTCCACCAAGTAAGTGCTATCCCATATAATCGACCGGTAGCATATCGCACTTTGCGATCATCGGGGCAATCGCAATTTAGAAAGGTGTTCTCCATTTCTTCAAACCAATGGAGGAGAGCGGTGACGCCTTCAGTCCCTTTGTATTTCGGAGGGTCGCATGATTTGAAATGCTTGTAGGTGCATTTAGTGGTATTTGATGGAGAGTTGATAATGTTTTGGTTTTCTTGATCGACAGGATTAGCGGTGAGTGCTTGTTGAACTTGGATTACAATGTTGGGTATTACGGCAGCCATTTGTTGAGCGATTAGGGCAGCCATAAGCTCGCGGGCTTTTCCTGCTCTCGTCTTCCTACGGGCGTGGTTAGAAGACATCTACAAGGAATACATGTCAAGAGTATGAGTTGGATGTTTTGGATTCATGGGTCGCATTAGGAATGAACATTCATAAAATAATTATAGAAAAATAAATCTACTACATCCATAGGATGTCTTGGGCTTTGCTCGCCATTAGGCCCTACATGCCGCCATACTTCACCTTTGTAATCATGTGGGCCCCATGAATACCGGTTCTTCATATGGTTCGCACGGGTTTGCCAGGTTGCGTACACTAAAACCCGGAGAAAATCGAGAAATATGTATACAACGTGTGATATTCGGAATGTGTCCAGGTGTAGACACGGTGACACCTCAAAGTAGGTTAGTTCGAACGACGTTTGGTGTGGCATGCTTTGGCCTAATAGGTCCTTCGTACTCTCATCGTTGGTCCCCAAGTAGGCAAACTGGTCCGTTATATTGGATTTATACGAATGCCAACCTAGACAGGACGTTCCGACTACCGGTACTTGTACCCTTCCAGTTACTACATGCCCGTCGCAGAACTTACTTTGATGAGATTTGAAAATTGCAACAAAGTCTTTGAATAATGAGAGTATGAAAATAAATTGAATACATGAACATCGATATATGTATAATGAATATGTATATAAGCATGTATGTTCGACTGTAAATATAAACAAATATGAAACAAATAAATATCACAAGTTTGTATGTAACCACCTAATTAATTAAAATTTAGGCAGACTATAGTATAGGCTCTAAGGGTCTAATAACCTATCCTATATCCCTATAGTCATGGCTCTGATACCAATCTGTCACACCCCGATCCGCAGCGGAAAAGGTGATCGGGGCATGATTGGGTTATCATCAAAGCTCATGACATTTATTATGCGTTTCATATTCATTTAATACAATTTAATGGAAATTTACAATAAATATTACAACATGTTCTAACTATCAATCTAAGCTTCTTTATTCTCTTCTAAGGCATTTCCTATGTTTTCCTTGCTTCAACCTGTTCACCT
>CAMTDV010001634.1:39838583-40122081 GCA_947069175.1 Scalesia atractyloides
CGTTGCTGTTGACCGTTGGATGATGATGATTTTTTGAAATTTTGTTTATATATATTCAAAATACACAAACCAATTTTTTTATAAAATACAATCTTACAACCCAAAACCTTTACATACTTTCAACCTACTCTCCATCTTCTATATTCCTTCAATGGCATCTTTTTCCGATTCGTTTCTGATGGATAGCGAAAGCGATACGTCTTCCGACAACGACACGCTTGAATTTTTTTTGAGGTGTATAACGTGCTTGAAGGCTCGAGCCGTCCGAAGAAGAAAATGGTTGGTCGTGATAGAATACATCCCAACGAGGTGTTAATGTATGATTACTTTGTGGAGAATCCGGTCTACAATGCCGAAACGTTTAGGGAGCGGTTTCGTTTGCCAAAGGAATTATTTTAAAAGATTGTCGGAGACATTGAAGCGAGCGAAAATGGTTTCAAGAACGTTACGACGGGAGTGGCAAACGTAGTTTCGCTCCGATACAAAAATGCACGTCCGCCATTCGCCAACTTGCGACAGGTAACCCTCCCGATCAATTTGATGAATACTTACAAATGTCGGAAAGAACCTCGCGAGAGTGTTTGCAATTTTTTTTGTAACGCCATCATTAAGTTGTATGCCAAAGAGTTTCTACGTAGACCGACGAGACACGACATCTCACGTCTTTACGCCGCACATGAGGCTAGATGGCATTTTCCTCGGATGTTCGGTAGCATCGACTGTACACATATCGAGTGGAGAAATTGTCCAAGAAAGTTGCGAGTGGCGTATGTTAAGGGTGACGTTAAAAGGCCGACCATCTTACTTGAATGGGTGGCCTTGAATGATTTATGGATTTGGCATTCGTATTTTGGTGTTCCCGGTTCAAACAACGACATCAATGTTTTGTATACATCGCCGTTGTTTCAAAACGTAACAGATTTTGTCCGTTTATGGTTAACGGAAAATATTACAGACGAGGGTTTCTACTTGTGGATGGTATCTACCCATCATGGTCTGTTTTTGTGAAAGCCCTTTCATTTCCTACCAAGCCTAAAGAAAAGGCGTTCAAGAAGTTGCAAGAATCGGCAAGAAAAGATGTTGAGCGGGCTTTTGGAGTTTTAAAGAGTAGATGGGATATACTAGGACTGTCGGTTCGTGCGATGAATAAAAAAAACAATCCATAGCATAGTATATGCATGCATCATATTGCACAATATGCTAATCAAAGAAGATGGACGTGCAATTTCTCCAGATTGGGTGCCGGATCCTCCAACACAAAATCTCGTTCCATAAAATTTCCACCAAGACTTGCGCGGTGAAGAACTTCACTTTCGGTTGAGATATGATTTAATTGAATATGTAGGTTCTTTAGGTTTGGAATTTCCGGATTCTGACGAAGAGTAGACTTTGTTTATATATCTTTTTAATTTTATATGTTTTATTTTTAAGTTGTATTTTTAGAAATATTATTTTTTTAAATGAAATTTATAATTTTATTGTTTTATTGTTAATTTATAATTTATAAAATAAATTGTATTGTTAATTTATAATTTAAAAAGAAAAAAAACCCATCAGTAGTGATGGACACCCCTAGTAAAATCCATCACTAGTGATGGAATTTGGCATGATGACGTGGCGTATGGTGATTGGATGTTGTGAGTGATGGGGGGTGGTGAGTGATGGGCGCCCCTACCACCCTACGGCTTTCAATTTTCAATAATTTTTAAGGTTTGTTACACTCATTCACTTTAATATCTGATTGCTTACTTTTAAGGCTTAAGCTAAACTAAGGAGGAGAAACTGAAGAACACTTAAATAACGATTCAAGATCTCATAGATATGCAAACAAAGCCCTTGAAATCAAGGAATGCACCAATTGTTTCCTAGTTCAATATTTTAGTGTATGTCCCTTTCATTTCTACTAAAACTCTAAAATCACACTTGTTTAGGCGATGTCTGATGCCCATATGCGCGCTTCTCCAAGAAGATGCAGAAAACCGCACGCCAGCTCAGCTGGTAGAGCTACGTGCGCGTGAACGGAAGGTCACCGGTTCGAATCCCGCTTGGCGCAAACATTTACCGCTGACCGAACCGGTCAACGGTCAACGGTCAAACAGTAAAAAAAAATATATATATATAATTTTTTTTTAAATATTTATTTGTTTATTTTAATTTAAAAATCAATTAAAAATACTTAAAAATAACATTTTTAAAGATAGAAAATAGCCATAAACTCACAAAAATATATCTAAAAATCCCATTAAAATCCTTAATAAAATCTATCCATTTAATATATCTTTCCATTATTATTTAGGTTAGCATTCCTCGTCGACTCGCTCGTCTAAATCGTGCGCATCTCACCATCTCAAATCCAACGCACCCAATGTGAGTGAACCTTTCAAATTCCCCGTTTTAATCACGATTTTGGGGTGTATCATGTGTCTTTGCTTATTTACATACTATAACGAAATTATTGTGCATACATCATAACATGACATGTGTATTAGTTTATTGCTGTTAAGTAGTCATTATTAGATGCAAGTTATTATTTCAGTACATGCAATTGCCGAGGCCGTAGCTCCCCATCCATCGAGGTTGAGTTTGATCCCCATTTTATTATGCGGTTGATCAGGGCGTGCCCGCATGATCGGCTCCGTTTGATTGAGCCTTGATCGGTCATTTCAATTTACATTTCAATACATGCAATACGCTCGGCTCCGTTTGATTGAGCCTTGAGTGCACAGTTCAATTTACATTTCCAGTTCATGCAATACGTTCGGCTCCGTTTGATTGAGCCTTGAGCGCACAGTTCAATTTACATTTCCAGTTCATGCAATACGATCGGCTCCGTTCGATTGAGCCTTGATCGCACAGTTCAATTATGTTAATTGTTATATGATGTTGGTATGTTCATGTATGCTATCGATTGTTAATTGATGTTTGCCAATGTTTGATTTCATACATGTGCTCTTTTATGATTATGCACAATATTTTATTGATAAACTAACCAGAAAATCATTATCAAATGTTTATCTATAAGGTTCACTCGCCAACTTATGTTGACCCAAAAACCTCCCATTTTACACATGATACAGGTGAACCAGCAGCAGCTAGGAACACATAGGACCTGGATTAGAAGAAATAAAACGATTTAGTATTTGGATTATCATGTTTGGTTATTTTCCTTTGTAATGAATGAACATGTTTGGATGTTTGAGAAATGTAACTTTGATTTCATTTAATTATGAAACATAATAGTAAATGTCATGTGCTTTGGTGATAACCCAATTATGCCCCGACTCTTATTTCCGCTGCGGGTCGGGGTGTGACAGATTGGTATCAGAGCCATGACTATAGGGATATAGGATAGGTTATTAGACCCTTAGAGCCTATACTATAGTCGATTAGAAACTTATAAGAATTTTGTGTGTTATATGCCAAATTTCATGATGTTTATATGTTTATGTTAAATGTTACATTTGATATTGTTCAAGCATGTTCATAAGTATGTATTATCAAATAATGCCTATCATGAAATCGTATGATCATAACATATCACATCCATGCAAGCACACACCACATCATGATTGATTTTACAATGATTTTCGTGTTTTCAAATCTCATCAAAGTGAGTTCTCATGACGGGCATGTGGTAACTGGAAGGGTACTAGTACCGGTAGTCGGAACGTCCTGTCTAGGCTGGCATTCGTATAAATCCAAAATAAAGGACCAGTTTGCCTACCTGGGGACTAACGATGAGAGTACGAAATACCTATTAGGCCAAAGCATGCTATACCAAACGTCGTGAGAGCTAAATCCCACTTTGAGTTGTCATTGTGTCTACACCTGGACACGTTCCGACCAAACATCTCATGAACATATTTTGTGGTTAGCATTCAGGGGATGCGAGTGTTAAATTGCCAATACTAATGTGAATCCTACCAAGCCAATAGCCATGGGGGCCCACATGACTATATAGGTGAAGGTATGGGGGACATTTGAGGCCCAACATGAGCGAACCCAAGACATCCTTTGGATGTAGTGGCATTATTGACATTTAGGCTATTTTCATTTTCTTAAAGACACATGACACCTAAAAAGATACCATAAACTCACAATCTTCTTATTTTATGATCCTGTAGATGTCGTCTAGACCGCATCGAAGGAGTAGGAAATCGGAAAAGTCTCGGGAACGTTTGGCCACTCATATCGCGAATCAAATGGCCACGATATTACCTGACATCGTAGTACAAGTACAACAAGCCCTTGCTGCAAATCCTACTAACCCTCCTCAACAACAGGACCAGATCATCAACAACCCTCCTACCATCAAATGCTCTTACAAACATTTTAAGTCCTGTGATCCTCCAAAATTCGAAGGGACTGAGGGAGTCACTGCTCTCCTACATTGGTTCGAGGAGATGGAAAACGTTTTCTTAAACTGCGATTGTCCTGAGGATCGCAAAGTTCGTTATGCCACCGGGAGACTACTTGGGGTAGCTCTCACTTGGTGGAATACTGAGAAAGGAAAGAGGGGAACGGATGATGCAATGGCCTTAACTTGGGAGGAGTTAAGGGAAATCATGACTAGGCGATTCTGTCCTAGAAGTGAAATTAAGAAATTGGAAGATGAATTTCATGCTTTGAAGCAAAAAGATGGTGATCACTCTACTTACAACAAAAGGTTCTTGGAGTTGAACCAAATGGTTCCAAACTTATTCACTCCAACCTACCGTGTGATCGAACATTACATTCGAGGACTTCCCTCGAAAATCCAAGATTCGGTCCTCAGCGTTTCACCGGTAACACTCGAAGCTGCCATGGAGTTGGCAACAGAACTGACCGAAAACCGAATTCGCAATGGAAGGTTCAAAGAGGAAAAGAAGAAAACCCCTGCTGAGGGACAAACCTCAAACCACCACACTTCTTCCTCTAAATTTGCTAACAAGAGGAAGCGTAACACCAGGAACTTTGCAGTCACCCAAACCAACACCCCTGTTCCTGCTGCACCCATCACTCAAGCCACTCCTCCACCCGTGCCATACAGAAAACCGTACACAGGGCCACTACCAAAATGTAACCGTTGTCAGTATCACCACTCCCCTGACTATCCTTGCCAATACTGTACCGGCTGCGGTCGCGCCGGACACACTGTTCAAAACTGCCGCACGCTTCAACGAACAAACCGCCATCAACCTATAACCCAAACCCACCAACAATTAATGGGTCAAATCCAACAACAACAACCATTTCCACCCACTCAACATTTAGCCCAAACATACTATCAACCCAACTATCCTATGGGCCAACCTATGCGGGCTTGTTTCAATTGTGGTGATCCAAGTCATTTCAGGAACACATGTCCAAGGCTGGTCAATATTATTCATGCTCAGGCCCAAGCCAACCCTGTGAATCAAGCAAACCAAGCTCCTCCACCTGCTAGAGGAAGGGCTTTCAATATTAACGCAAACCAGGCCAGAGCTGACGGCAATGTGGTCAACGGTACGTTTCTTATAAATGGTAGATATGCCTCTATGTTATTTGATACTGGTGCGGATAGAAGTTTCGTGTCATTAGAATTTGAACCTATCTTAAGCAAAAATCGGGATAAGCTCGCGGAATCCATAACGGTGGAAGTTGCGGACGGAAAACCAGTTTCGTTAGACTCTATTTTACGCAACTGTACGCTCACCCTAAACGACCACGATTTCTCAGTCGATCTTATTCCTATGAAGCTGGGAAGTTTCGACATCATAATCGGAATGGATTGGCTCAGTCAGCATCATGCAGAAGTTGTATGTCGTGAGAAATTTATTCGTATTCCTCTTTCAAACGGTCAGACTCTTCGAATTATTGGAGAAACCTCGGCGAAAGGGCTCAAATTAATGTCTTGTCTTCAAGCTCAGAAATACCTTCGCAAGAATTATGTCGCGTTTTTAGCCCATATCATCAAGAAGGGGACCTCAGAAAAGAAACTTGAAGATATCCCTGTTGTAAAAGATTTTCCACAAGTTTTTCCTGACGACATTTCAGGACTTCCTCCAATCAGAGATGTCGAATTCCGTATCGATCTTATACCTGGTGCTACACCAGTGGCAAAATCTCCATATAGGTTAGCCCCCTCGGAAATGCAAGAGCTAGCCAGTCAATTGCAAGAGTTGACTGACAAGGGATTTATACGCCCCAGCTCATCGCCTTGGGGTGCACCTGTACTTTTTGTAAAGAAGAAGGATGGATCTTTTCGCATGTGTATCGATACAGAGAGCTCAACAAGTTAACTATCAAAAATCGATATCCTTTACCTCGCATAGATGACCTTCTTGACCAACTACAAGGTGCCAGTTGTTTTCGAAAATCGACCTTCGATCTGGCTATCATCAGCTTAGAGTGCATGAAGAAGACGTCCCTAAAACTGCTTTTCGAACTCGATATGGTCACTATGAATTCATGGTTATGCCGTTTGGATTAACCAACGCACCAGCTGTTTTCATGGACCTAATGAATAGAGTCTGCAAACCTTACCTTGATCGATTTGTTATTGTATTCATCGACGATATTCTTATCTATTCAAAATCTAAAGCTGATCATGAGCGTCATCTGCGACTTGTTCTTGCACTTCTAGAAAAGGAAAAGCTTTATGCCAAGTTCTCTAAATTTGAATTCTGGTTAAAAGAGGTGCAATTTCTCGGGCATGTAGTCAATGACAAAGGAATACATGTGGACCCATCAAAGATCAAAGCAGTTCAGGAATGGCAAGCTCCACGAACACCAACTGAAGTAAGGTCTTTTCTTGGACTAGCTGGCTATTATCGTCGGTTCATTTCAAACTTCTCTCGCATTGCTGTGCCACTCACGGCTTTAACCCATAAAGGGAAACCATTTGTATGGGGACCCAAGCAAGAAGAAGCTTTTCAAACTCTCAAGCAAAAACTTTGTGATGCACCAATCCTCACACTTCCTGAAGGTTGTGATGATTTTGTAGTCTATTGCGACGCGTCAGGGCAAGGATTAGGTTGCGTTCTCATGCAAAGAGGAAAAGTCATAGCTTATGCCTCAAGGCAACTCAAGACACACGAAAAGAACTACACCACTCATGACCTTGAACTTGGAGCCGTTGTATTCGCTCTTAAGATATGGAGACACTATCTTTATGGTACGAAGTGTGAAATATACACTGACCACAAGAGTCTTCAACATATCTTCAATCAGAAAGAGTTAAATATGAGGCAACGAAGATGGGTCGAACTCCTAAATGATTACGACTGTGAAATCAGATACCACCCTGGTAAAGCAAATGTGGTGGCTGATGCACTTAGTCGAAAGGGTTATGCGAACTCCATTCATCTTCTATGTTCGCAAATTATAACCAATATTAAGGATCAAATTCGAGAAGCTCAACACTTTCAATAACAGAGGAAGATGTACAAAAAGAGATGTCATGTGGAGCCGAGCTAAAACTTGAAACTAAATCTGATGGTATTTTGTATTACCTAGATCGTATATGGATTCCTAACCACATCAATCTTCGTGAAACACTCATGCATGAAGCTCATAAGACGCGATATTCTATACACCCAGGAGCCGATAAGATGTATCAAGACCTACGGTACACCTATTGGTGGCCTGGAATGAAGAAAGATATTGCCGTTTTTGTTTCCAAGTGTCTCACTTGTTCTAAAGTAAAGGCTGAACACCAAAGACCCTCAGGACTTCTAGTCCAACCAGAAATACCTGTTTGGAAGTGGGAAAATATAACAATGGATTTCATTACCGGGTTACCTCGCACTTCTAGTGGGTATGACGCTATATGGGTGATTATAGACCGACTTACAAAATCAGCTCACTTTATTCCTATTCGAGAAGATTTCAAGAACGAAAAGCTTGCTCGTATTTATATCAACGAAATCGTCAGCCGACATGGAGTTCCATTAAGTATTATTTCTGATCGTGATGGCCGTTTCACCTCACGAACATGGCAAGCAGTACAATCCGCTATGGGCACTCGACTAGATCTCAGTACCGCCTATCATCCTCAAACTGATGGACAGTCTGAGCGCACCATTCAAACCCTTGAGGACATGCTTAGAGCATGTGTCATAGACTTCAAGGGAAATTGGGACGCCCACCTACCGTTAGTCGAATTTTCGTACAACAACAGTTATCATTCTAGCATCGGCATGGCACCTTTTGAAGCTTTATATGGTCGGAAGTGCCGATCTCCTGTTTGTTGGCACGAAATTGGGGAAGCACAAATTACTGGTCCAGAATTGATTCAAGAAACCACAGATAAGATTCATCAAATCCGAAACAATCTTCCAGCGGCTCAAAGTCGTCAAAAGAGTTACGCAGATAAACGACGGAAGCCCTTGGAGTTTAGTGTTGGTGATCATGTGCTTTTAAAAGTATCACCGTGGAAGGGAGTAGTTCGTTTTGGTCAGAAGGGAAAGCTCGCACCACGTTACGTAGGACCTTTCAAAATACTCGAAAAGAGTAGGTCCTGTAGCATACAAGCTTGACCTACCGGAAGAACTCGACAGGATTCATCCCACATTCCACGTGTCGAACTTGAAGAAGTGCCTCGCTGATGAGAATCTTCATATTCCACTGGAGGATATTCAGATTGATGAATCCATGCATTTTATTGAAAGACCAGTGGAGATTATGGACTATGGAGAAAAGCGTCTACGACGAAGTCGCATTCCTATTGTTAGGGTACGCTGGGAGTCGAAACGGGGACCTGAGTTTACTTGGGAACGTGAAGACTCAATGCGTGAAAAATACCCTCATCTTTTCCCTACTACTTCAACTGTTTAAATTTCGGGACGAAATTCCTAAAAGTAGGGGATACCGTAACATTTGTAAAAATCGGGTCTCCAAAACCGCTCCGTTTTGTAATCTTGTACCAAGTTATGGAATTTCATTAATTAATTATGATTATTTTGGGTTTAAACATTTCATAATTAATAAATAAACTAAACCATAAAAATTATATTTGATAAAAAGTTAAAATAAAATAAATAAAAAAACATTGTAGCTGACCGGACTCGAACCCGGGTCAACTGAAGCAATCCAACAACTTATCATTCCGTCCCCAAACCACTCCGCCACCAAGTATTTTCTGTTAATCTTAGGAAAACAATTGGGTTTTATACGCAAACTCGAATTAACAGTTAATGATATCTGAATAACGGAAATCGGTAAACCGAATCGCCAAATCAGTTCAAGTTCGTTTAGCTAGCTTATAACCGATGAATATCGGTTTCTAATTAAGTCCAAATTGAATGAACTTAAAGTTTCGGTTTTTGAAACCGAAGATTTATCAAACTCCGAATAATTCAAGTTCCAATCATTTGTGCGATTCAGAACTGTCACAACAACACTCCATTTCCTTTTCGTCGCATTTTCAAGTCATTTGAGCACCAAAAACTGTTCGCCGGAATTCTCTGCAGAACTCGCCGGAAAACCGTGTTCAACACAAACCGGTAAGATTTTCCTCCTTTGCGGTTTCAATCTATTGTTAGGACTCTACTAACATTAATCCATCACTCAAAATCAGTCACAGAAGACTTTGCTGGATTTTCTGGGTTCGCCGGAGAAATTCTGGAATTGCCGGAAACTCGCTAGTTAACGGTAAACACATTAAATCGTGCTAATAATCCATGTACTCTGGTTCAATTTCAAATCTAATTCCTTAATTCTGTTGTTAGACCCTCTCAGCCGAAGGTTCAAAAACAGAGTTGTCTGTTCTCGCCGGACTCCCTAAAGAAGACAACCTGTCCGGTATATTCTTTCCCCAAACTGTTCGGTTTTGTACATTCAAGCTAGTCGTCATGTTTAGTAATTAGTTAAATCATGAACCAGATGAATGAGTAAAGTCGGTAATTGTAATGAAGAAGACGAACTTAAAAACGGGATAAGAGTAATTAAAATTCGAATAATAAACGGGTTAGACACACAGTCCAGTGGTGGACTGTGTGCAAAGTTTATATACAAGTCCCGGGTTCGATCCTTACTACACACACGCTTTACGTTATAACATTTCTTTTTATTCATGAACTAACCGGGTTAGGGCGGGTAGTTGTTAAGTATAATATAAATCAAGAATATAACCGGGTTAGACACACAGTCCAGCGGTGGACTGTGTGCAAAATAAACTTCACGTCGCGCGATCGAGTCCCGTCACAAGCACCGGTCCATGAGATTAAAACGTTTTGCAAAATAAAGGAATTTTCGGTAAATTCGAATAAGTATATAAAATAATTAAAACTGGGTTTCTAACGGGTTAGTCACGTAGCTCAGCTGGTAGAGCTACGTGCGCGTGAACGGAAGGTCACCGGTTCGAATCCCGCTTGGCGCAAACATTTACCGCTGACCGAACCGGTCAACGGTCAAACAGTAAAAAAAAATATATAATTTTTTTTAAATATTTATTTGTTTATTTTAATTTAAAAATCAATTAAAAATACTTAAAATAACATTTTTAAAGATAGAAAATAGCCATAAACTCACAAAAATATATCTAAAAATCCCATTAAAATCCTTAATAAAATCTATCCATTTAATATATCTTTCCATTATTATTTAGGTTAGCATTCCTCGTCGACTCGCTCGTCTAAATCGTGCGCATCTCACCATCTCAAATCCAACGCACCCAATGTGAGTGAACCTTTCAAATTCCCCGTTTTAATCACGATTTTGGGGTGTATCATGTGTCTTTGCTTATTTACATACTATAACGAAATTATTGTGCATACATCATAACATGACATGTGTATTAGTTTATTGCTGTTAAGTAGTCATTATTAGATGCAAGTTATTATTTCAGTACATGCAATTGCCGAGGCCGTAGCTCCCCATCCATCGAGGTTGAGTTTGATCCCCATTTTATTATGCGGTTGATCAGGGCGTGCCCGCACGATCGGCTCCGTTTGATTGAGCCTTGATCGGTCATTTCATTTTACATTTCAATACATGCAATACGCTCGGCTCCGTTTGATTGAGCCTTGAGTGCACAGTTCAATTTACATTTCCAGTTCATGCAATACGTTCGGCTCCGTTTGATTGAGCCTTGAGCGCACAGTTCAATTTACATTTCCAGTTCATGCAATACGATCGGCTCCGTTCGATTGAGCCTTGATCGCACAGTTCAATTATGTTAATTGTTATATGATGTTGGTATGTTCATGTATGCTATCGATTGTTAATTGATGTTTGCCAATGTTTGATTTCGTACATGTGCTCTTTTATGATTATGCACAATATTTTATTGATAAACTAACCAGAAAATCATTATCAAATGTTTATCTATAAGGTTCACTCGCCAACTTATGTTGACCCAAAAACCTCCCATTTTACACATGATACAGGTGAACCAGCAGCAGCTAGGAACACATAGGACCTGGATTAGAAGAAATAAAACGATTTAGTATTTGGATTATCATGTTTGGTTATTTTCCTTTGTAATGAATGAACATGTTTGGATGTTTGAGAAATGTAACTTTGATTTCATTTAATTATGAAACATAATAGTAAATGTCATGTGCTTTGGTGATAACCCAATTATGCCCCGACTCTTATTTCCGCTGCGGGTCGGGGTGTGACAAATATGGCCCAAAAACATGTATTATGTAACAACTAGGCAAGACCTTAATCCATAAAATCAACAATAAACAAAACCTAGTTCTGCCCGAAGGCCTAGCAGAATGTATGGCTCCCCCCTTACGGTCCGTAAGGGGGTCTGGCGGGCAGCAGGTTTGAACCAGCCGCGGGATTTGCACGAAATCCCATTTTTCTTCCTTCCCTAATAGCCTTAAACATCCATTAAACAACGCCAATTAACCCTAAAATCTTCCCTATAAATACCACACCTTCTCCAAGCTTTTCCCACTTTAATCACTCTCTAATCTCCTCTCCAACACTCAAAAATCTCTTGAAGCTTCAGAACTTTGGCAGATTCTTCAATCTTTACAAAAGTGAGTATAACTTGCTCATTTCATAACTTTTTTGCTTGATTCTTTCTTCTAAGTACTTGGATAAACCTTGGTTCAATTCCACGGATTCTCCTTGGAGAATCCAGACCTGGAAGTCACCTAAAGGGCTCCAAACTTTTTGTTTTGAACAAATCTCTTTAAAACTTATGTTTCTCCTTCAACAACCTTGAGTTCTTGTGCTCCTAACCAAGTTTATGATTAGTGAAGTCTAACCAAGCTGTTTATATGAACTAAGGGTTGTTCTAACACCCTAAACTTTCTGTTTTACATGAGCTTTAAGCTCACAAGTGTTGCCAAGTCTTGAACTTGAAGCTAGTGTGACAACAAGGTTAGCTTGGGCTATCCTACATCTAAGTCCACACAACACTTGATGTTTTCTCATTCCATCCTAAGTAGCTTGCTAGATGAAAGTAACACAACCCTGTCTAGCCTTCGACTTGTGTCGACGTCGGCTCACCGGGTTGTAGCTTACTTGGCTACTTAGTATAGCATGTAATTACATTCCTTTATAATCTTGTTCTTGACCCTCCTTGTTGTCTATGACAACTTGTGTAGTGGTGAACTCTTATGAGGTTTCTAAATGGATGGTTATACCACCTATCTCCTACATGACTTCCATGATATTATTGCTAGACTTATGATATAATACATATAAATGTAAGGACTATATAATATACTTCAAACCGAAACCTTGATAATGACTAAATAATCATGTGTTAAGTTACTAAGTTTAATGACTAAAGTGTTTAGTTCCTCGTTATGATTCTAATAGGTGTTTTAACCTATGAAATCACATAAACCCAAATGGGTTCTCATAGTGTCAAAACGAGTGCTAGACCGTAGTGAATATTTTCGTATACGTTACTTTGTTATGATTTATTCCAACTTCCAAATATTCCCTCAACATCCAATACTCACACCTACGTTTTCCTCTTGTAGGATAACTCGGTGTTCCTCCCACAACCAATCAACTCTTCACGGAACAAACAAGTCGGAAAGCTTGCAATACCGTGAGTACACTCGACCCATTTTCATTTTATCACTTTTGGGTCTAACATGTTTACCTTATACAAAAATCACCAAACTTAAACTTTATGAAATGCACGAAATAATCCAATATACATGAATGCTTTGATACGTTACGTGATGCTTATATCTTGGACCATTCTTATGTAATACCATAGTCATTAGCTTATCTTAAGCCTCCATTTGACATGTATAGCGCTATAGGAGTAACGCACCGCCCAATCGTGAATCTAGAGGTCATGTTAAATTATCATTATTATGCGTAAGCAAGAGGTTTGAATAGAAATATTGCATGCCACGTATAATGCTCTAGTATTAAACTTAGTTGCCATGTGGATTCTTTTCAAACTTTATTCGTATACGTATGCTTATGCTTAAACTTGTGTACTCGCCTTTGCTTTTGCATTGAACTTTATTTTAAACATGTTACAGGTTGAGAAGGATGATGCTATGAAATATGTCACACCCCAACCGATGGCGGAATTATCGGGGCGTGGCACTAAGCGATTCAGATTGCTCGTTGCACATATTACTAATGGGACAATAATTAATTTTAATCCAAATTTCATTTCATAAAATAAAATTGTCATTACAATACAAGGAAAATTCAAATAATATAACGACAGTTGACAAAATTTGATACAACAATAATAAACCTAACGTCTAAGTGTGTATCTAGTCTCAAAGCTACTTCAACTTCATAGCATCATCTTCATCAACCTGTAACATGTTTAAAATAAAGTTCAATCCAAAAGCAAAGGCGAGTATACTAGTTTTTCATACGTACATAACATAAAATGAGTTTAAACGATTCCACATGGCAAGCTATTAAAACGAGATAAACATTAAAGTTGGCATGTGTCTAACGTAATCAAACAAAAGATTGAAACGCAATAAGCTCTTAACATAACCCAACGTTCATATGCGGTGCGTTAATCCTATAGCGCTATATATATCAAGGATAGGCTCGTACGAAGTTAATGATATGTCTAACACATAAAGTATAAACCCAAGTTCAACGTATCAAGTAGTCAAGTATGCATGCATGTATAGGGAATGTTTGTGCGTTTAAGTATAAAGTTTATGTGTAAGTTTCATAGATAAACATGTTACACCCCAAAGAGCGGTAAATGAAAAGGGGGTTCAAGTATACTCACGGTTTTGCAAATGTTCCGACTTGGTAATTCGTGAAGAGTTTATTTGAGAGGATGAACACCGAGTTATCCTACAAGAGGAAACATAGGCGTATGAGTATTACGGATGATGGTGGGACATTCAGATTGAAGATTCAAAGTATGACAAAGTATATTATATGAAAATAATTACTATGGTCTAGCACTCGTTTTGACACTTTCTTAGAACCCATAGGGTTTCACATGGTTTCATAGGTTAAACCTATAAGAATCGCAACGAGGAACTAAACACACTAGTAATATAACTTAGTAACTTGATGAATAACCATAGGTTATCATCAAGGGTTTGGTTTTTAAGATTATAGTTCATATATGTATAGATTAGTTATTTAGTCATGTAGGAGGTGGGAGGATTAACCATCCACTTAAGACCTCTTGAAGTCACATAAGTCAAGTAGGAGGTGGGAGGATTAACCATCCACTTTGGACCTCGTTTGGATTTATATAAGTCATGCAGGAGGTCGGAGATGAGTCTTCCATTTAGGTACCTCTTGGGTATTCACCACTACACATGTTGTCATTGACAACATGGAGGGTCAAGAATATACAATAATAATGAAATAAATATACAACTAATCTAGGAAAACATCAAGTGATGTGTGGACTTGTATGTAGGATAGCACACGCTAACCAAGTAGTCACACTAAACTCAAGTTCAAGACTTGACATCACTTGTGAGTTAAAACTCTTACAAAACAGAAAGTTTAGAGAAGTAAAACACCTCTTAATTGTATATAACAACCTTGTTTTTAAGCACACTAATCATAGACTTGATTAGAGACATAAGGACATAGGTTTGTATGAATAAAACATAAGTTTTCTTTCAAAACATGAAGAATTAAAAAGATAGAAATAAGCAGAATTATAGGTGCACTTTGGACCTAAAAAATGGTGAGGTTTCGCCTTAGTTTACCCAAGCAAACTTGTGAAAACCTTCCTAGTGGTTATTCAAGTGTTAAGAAGAAGAAATGAGAAGAAAATTGAAGTAGAAGTGAGTTAAAACTCACTTTTAGTTGCTGGAACTTTCTGATGTATAAGCTGAATTAGAGCTGAGTTTAGAGAGGTTTTTGAGTGTGTTTAAGGGTTGTAAAAGTAGAAAAATGGCTGGATTAGTGGTTGTATTTATAGGGGAGGATTAGGGTTAAGTTGGTTAGCATTAATTATAATTGGTTGAGGGATTAAACAAATAAAAAAAAAGAGTAAATTGCACAAAACATCCTTTCTGTTTTCTCAAACTTGCAGGTTTCAACCTTAATGTTTGAAAGTTGCTAAAAACAGCCTTTAAGTTTATTTTTGTTGCGGGTTCAATCCTTTACAGCTAACCACGTTATTTTCTTCAGTTAAGTTCCCTCACATGATCAACCAAAATGACGAATATACCCTCACATGTTATGCATGTGAGGGAACTTAACTAAAGAAAATAACGTGGTTAGCTGTAAAGGATTGAACCCGCAACAAAAATAAACTTAAAGGCTGTTTTTAGCAACTTTTAAACATTAAGGTTGGAACCTGCAAGTTTGAGGAAACATAAAGGATGTTTTTGCAATTTACTCTAAAAAAAAAGTTGTTGCCTTGATACTTGCGGCCGGAAGGCTGCTTTGGCAGCCCTTTCATCATTTTTTTTGTTACAATATAGATTAGTTAGGTTATGACATATTAATTTATTATGTAACTTTCCATTTAATGAAAAGCTACATACATAATAAAAAAAGGAAAAAAAAAACAATTTAAATGTTTAACAATAGGGCTTCCGATCGCAAGGGCTTTACAGCCTTGTTTATATATATTTTTTTTCCTATTTAATAATATAAGTTGTGTTTTAAGCCTATTATATTAAGTTAAGTTAGTTAGTATAAAACTAAGTATATAAACATGAGGTGATTAGGTGTTTAAACCATAAAAAGGGTAGGAAATCAACCATAAAGGCTGACTGCTTGGAACTGCAGTTTGTTTAATTCTTTTATTTCTTTTTTTTTTTTAACATACTAAGGTGTATAAATGTTATGCATAATATGTATTTTAAATGTACTACTGTTTACATAACAAATAACAAGTCTTAACATGTGTTTTGGACCATGAATCTAAGTGTTTAAAAGCATGCCAGTAGAATTTAGCGTTTGAAGTTTTGACAAGTTGATAATTTGGTATCATAAAATTATAAAACATAGAGTTATGTCTCGTAACTGAATAAACAAATGCCTTGTATGAACGGAACGCTTAAGAATCATGAATCAAGTACCAAACAAACGTATCCATCGATGTATTAACAATGTAAAAAGTTTTGTTTCATCATGATCAACGTCTCGGATTTACAATAGCTTGAAGCGAAATACGATTACGAAGGGAAACGAGTTTCCTAAAATAGAATTACAACACGAACTTTCTAAAAACGGAAAACTGCGAAAAGCGAGGCGTTACAGTCTCCTCCTTTAGGAAATTTCGTCCCAAAATTTAGGGAAGATGCAACGAATGGGTGCGGATACTTAGCCTTCATATCGCTTTCGAGTTCCCAAGTAAACTCAGCGCCACGCTTTCCTTCCCATCGAACCTTAAGGATAGGAATTCGACTGCGCCTCAATTTCTTAACTCCCCGATCCATTATCTCGACAGGTTTCTCCATGAAATGCAAAGTCTCGTTGATTTGAAGATCTTCGAGTGGAAGTGAAGTCCTTTATCAGCTAGACATTTCTTTAAGTTTGAAATGTGGAAGACAGGATGAACATTGTTGAGCTCTTCAGGTAGGTCTAGTCGATACGCAACATTGCCAATCCTTTCAAGAATTTTGAAGGGACCTACATAGCGAGGAATGAGCTTGCCTTTCTTACCAAATCGAACAACACCCTTCCAAGGGGATACCTTGAGAAGTACGTAATCACCTACGTTGAAATCCAAGGGCTTGCGTCTTTTGTCAGCGTAACTCTTTGTCGGCTTCGGGCTTTGAGAAGATTATCACGTATTTGTAGGATCTTATCCGTCGTCTCTTGTATAAGTTCAGGACCGGTGAGTTGTACGTCTCCGATCTCATGCCAACAAATAAGCGAACGGCACTTGCGACCATACAATGCTTCAAATGGGGCCATTTGAATACTAGCGTGATAACTGTTGTTGTACAAGAATTCTACCAAAGGTAAGTGTGAATCCCAGTTGCCACCAAAATCGATTACGCATGAGCGAAGCATATGCTCTAATGTTTGAATAGTGCGCTCAGTTTGACCGTCGGATTGAGGATGAAAAGCAGTACTGAGATTGAGTTGAGTACCAAGAGCTGTTTGAAACGTTTGCCAAAGGCGGGAGGTAAACGAGCATCGCGATCGGAAATGATGTCATTGGGGATACCATGACGACAAATGATTTCATCCGTGTAGATACTAGCCAATTTCTCGACTTTGTAATCTTCACGAATGGAAAGAAAATGAGTGGATGGTCAATCGATCAATGATGACCCAGTTACTATCGTGACCAAATGAAGTACGAGGAAGCTTGGTAATGAAATCTATAGCAATACTCTCCCATTTCCAGACATGAATTTCTGGTTGTTCGAGTAAGCTAGAGGGGCGTTGATATTCAGCTTTAACCTTGGAACATGTAAGACACTTCGAGACGTAGAGAGTGATATCCCTCTTCATCCCCGACCACCAATAAGATGTATGAAGATCATGGTACATTTTTCCAGCGCCAGGATGAATGGAGTATCGAGATTTGTGGGCTTCGTCCATCAAGGTGTTTTGAAGGTTTAGACGACCTGGAATCCAAATGCGATCATGGTAGTAAAGAATACCATCAGGTTTAGCTTCGAGTGGGTTCTCGACTCCACAATTTAACTCGTTATTGAGGTTACCCTCGTTAATGGCTGAGAATTGCGCATGGCGAATTAGCTCGTGAAGTTTTCCCACGGTTTGGTAGCAACGAATACTCTTGACATGAGTTTTACGACTAAGTGCATCGGCCACAACGTTCGCTTTACCAGGGTGGTAGCGAATGTCACAGTCATAGTCGTTTAATAATTCCACCCAACGACGTTGACGCATGTTGAGTTCCTTTTGATCAAAGATGTGTTAAAGGCTCTTATGGTCGGTGAAGTCTGTACACTTAGTACCATAAAGGTAGTGTCGCCAAATCTTCAATGCAAAAACAACTGCTCCAAGTTCAAGGTCGTGAGTAGTATAATTTTTCTCATGGATTTTGAGTTGTCTCGACGCGTAAGCGATAACCTTGTCCCGTTGCATAAGAACGCAACCAAGACCTTGGTTTGAGGCATCACAGTACACCATGAAATCGTCATTTCCATCAGGAAGTGTGAGGATAGGAGCATTACAAAGCATGTCCTTGAGGGTTTGGAAAGACTCCTCTTGTTTGGGACCCCAAACAAAAGGTTTATCCTTTTGAGTCAACGAAGTAAGAGGGACAGCGATCTTGGAGAAGTTCGAGATGAAGCGACGATAATAACCAGCTAGGCCAAGGAACGAACGAATTTCAGAAGGAGACTTAGGTGCAATCCAATTCTTCACAGCTTCTATCTTTGCGGGGTCAACATGAATACCGAGTTCATTGACGGTGTGACCAAGGAATTGAACCTCTTTTAGCCAAAATTCACATTTGGAGAATTTGGCGTAAAGACGTTCGGCACGCAAAAGCTGAAGATTGAGATGCAAATGTCGCTCGTGCTCTTCTTTCATTTTGGAGTAGATGAGTAAATCATCGATGAATACGATTACGAAGCGATTGAGAAAGGGTTTACACACGCGGTTCATGAGATCCATGAACACTGCAGGCGCATTCATCAAACCAAAAGGCACGACCACGAACTCATAGTGTCCATAACGTGTGCGAAAGGCGGTCTTTGGCACATCTTATTCGAGAACTCGAAGTTGATGATAACCAGAACGAAGATCAATTTTTGAGAAACAGGTCGCGCCTTGAAATTGATCAAAGAGGTCGTCGATGCGAGGAAGAGGATAACGATTTTTTACAGTAAGCTTGTTGAGCTCACGATAGTCAATACACATTCGAAAAGAACCATCTTTCTTTTTGACAAACAAAACGGGAGCGCCCCAAGGAGAAGTATTAGGGTGTATAAAGCCTTTATCAAGAAGCTCTTGTAGTTGACTAGAGAGCTCTTGCATCTCTGAGGGTGCTAACGATAAGGAGCTTTCGCAGCAGAGTTGCGCCAGGGATGAGAGCAATACGAAAGTCAACAGAAAGAGGAGGTGGAGGACCAGGGAGATCCTCTGGAAAGACATCAGGGATTTGACAAACGACTGGAACGTCACTTATGCTTGGGCCTTTGTCATGCTTTTCCATGATATGGGCGAGAAATGCAAAGTATTCCTTGCGTAAGTATTTATTCGCTTGGATGCACGACATAAGCTCGAGACCTTTAGAAGGTTTCTCACCATAGACGTGTAGGGAATCACTGTTTGGAAGAGGTAGGCGAATGAATTTCTCCGAGCAAACAACTTCAGCACGAACTCGCCTAAGCCAATCCATGCCTACTATGATCTCGAAGCTTCCCAATTGCATGGGTATGAGGTCGATTGAAAACGTATGATCGTTAAGATTCAAGGAACACTTAGAAAGAACGGAATTAACCGTGACGGATTTACCATATGCGACTTCGACAACGAATGATTTTGGTAACTTAGAGCTTTCACACTTAAGCAGGGGTTCGAATTCAGTAGATACAAAATTTCTATTGCGCCAATATCAAAAAGACAAGAAGCATAGACATGGTTTACAAGAAACGTACCGGTTATAACATCGTTGGCATCTTGCGCCTGAGCGGCGGTGAGGACGAAGGCTCTGCCTCGAGGTGGTTGAGGCTGCTGCTGTTGTTGTTGCTGAGGTTGGTTTGGTTGGGGGCAGACGTTTGCAAGATGGTTGGGGTCTCCACACTTAAAACATGCTTGCACAGGAGTAAGTTAAGCTTGGTTTTGGGCAGGGTTCTGGGTTATAACAGCTTGGTTCGGATTAGTCATGGGTGGTTTGTGGCATTGGGGGGAATAGTGCCCATACCGATTGCAATTTGCGCACTTGCGGCATGGAGAGGTGGTAGAATGATGGTGCTAGAATTGGTTACACTTAGGTTGATGCCAGTGTAACCCTTGCGTTGAGGCTCAGTATTGGGTGTGGCAGGCATAGCTTGCAAAGGCTGAGGGTATGGCGGAGTAACAACCGCACAATTCTGACTAGAAGCCTTCCGCTTCTTGTTCTTGTTGTTGTTTCTTGGTGGTTTAGATTGGGTAGGCTCAGTGGTGGCTTGGTGTGCATTCTTTGTTGAAACCTTGTCGTAGGTTCCTTGGAGAACGCAGTTGTTGTTAAGCTCAACGGCAATACTAAAGGCATCTTTAATGGTTTTGGGGCAAGCTGAGGCAACATGGTTAACCAAGGAAGGTGCAAGGCAGCGACTGAACTTGGCTATGGTTTTGGGGACAGTGTCGACTTGTCCAGGACACCGGAAGCTAAGTTGCTTGAAGCATGTAATAAGACCATCCATATCGCTCCCCTTTTGTGTTAGGGTCCAAAATTCGTTTTCCAACTTTTGAGTTTCCTGGGGAGGACAAAAGTGGTCTTTCATGAGTTGCTTAATCTCGTCCCAAGGTAAGGCGTGGGATACTTTGTTACCATGCTTGTTCCTCTCGGTGGTCCACCATTCGAGAGCTCTCTTGCGAAAGACTCTCGTGGCGTTTAGGGTTCGGAGTTTGTCGGGGCAACCACTTTGTAGGAAGGTAAGTTCGATCACATCGAACCAATTCATCATGGATGTAGCTCCATCCTCGCCGGTAAATTCCAGAGGCTTACAGGCCATGAACTGCTTGAATTGGAACGATGCTTTAGGTGGGTCAACCTTAGCAAGAGGATTTACGGGTGCCATGGTCAGTTTGGATTTGGATAACGATGTCGGGGATAATTCTAGTCCATCTGTTCAGCCATATGTTCTGCAACTAAACCTACGAGTTCCTGCTTGGATATAGAGTCATTGTTGTTGGAACCTCTCTTGGAACCCTTGGATTTTTCGATGAGCTAGGATAAGACATCTAGGGCAAAACAGAAAGGAAAGGAAAAGATGAGACTTGATCATAATGTAAAATAAGGTTTTTGCATGAATAAGCATGTAAGTATCATGTAGTACGCAATTTGCATGTATTCAACGAGTATTCAACAAGTATAAACACGTATGGATGCGTATAAAGAGTATAAATTTAGTTTGTTCATGAGGATTATTATTGTTTTTGATTGCGAGAGATGTGCGAATAGTGCAACGGTTTTGAAATGAATAAGGTATCAAGTATAAAAATCACATAAAAATTGAGATAACATAAAAGATTGGCTCGTTAAAACATAGGATTGTTTCGGGTAGAGAAACGTCGACTATTCCAAAGTGAATCAAAGATCCTTTCAAATTAGAGAAACGTGCTTTGGCCTATAGGTAAAATACTCTCATCGAGAAGCAACTGACGGTATTTTACCCTTCCAGTTACTACACGTCTCTAATCGATTAGAAAATCAAAACTTTGGCGAGAGCGAAAATCAAGGAATGGGATTTAATCGACAAGGTGCGGGTTTCACCCCTAACTTGACGATTTCGTACCCTATGTGTGGTTGGTACTTACCAAAACGTAGACAAAATTCCGATTTGTTGGTAAGATCCACTAGAGTATGAAATGGAAGTTTCCATCAAGATGTGGATATCACTCCTAACTTGATGGTACAACTTCGTGAAAAATCGAATACGCGGATCAAGGGATTTCACAAAAAATAAGTCATTGGACCTATTTTGGTGCAAATCGTCTCGTTTGCATCATGTGTGTCTTTAAGCGTCCGAGTGTGTATTTGTAAAAACGTCTTAGGAAGGCATCGTAATTATGCATTAAGACCAAAAGAAGGAGAAAAAGCAATTTGGAAGCATAAAGTTTTAAGCATAAACAAGAATGGTCAAAAAGGGTACTTAGAACTATAGACTAGGTCGAACATGGAAATTCTACCTATTCCCTATAGTTATGGCTCTGATACTAATCTGTCATACCCCAACCGATGGCGGAATCATCAGGGTGTGGCGCTAAGCGATTCAGATTGCTCGTTGGACATATTACTAATGGTGACAACAGTTAATTTAAATCCAAATTCATTTCATAAAATAAAATTGTCATTACAATACAAGGAAAATTCAAATAACATAACGACAGTTGACAAAATTTGATACAACAATAATAAACCTAACGTCTATGTGTGTATCTAGTCTCAATGCTAATTCAATTTCATAGCATCATCTTCATCAACCTGTAACATGTTTAAAATAAAGTTCAATCCAAAAGCAAAGGCGAGGATACTAGTTTTTCATACGTACATAGCATAAAATGAGTTTAAACGATTCCACATGTCAAGCTATTGAAACGAGATAAACATTAAAGTTGGCATGTGCCTAACGTAATCAAACCAAAGATTGAAACGCAATAAGCTCTTAACATAACCCAATGTTCACAGGCGGTGCGTTAATCCTATAGCGCTACATATGTCAAGGATAGGCTCGTACGAAGTTAATGATATGTCTAACACAAATAGTATAAACCCAAGTTCAACGTATCAAGTAGTCAAGTATGCATGCATGTATAGGGAATGTGTAACATTCGTCGAAAAACGGGTTTCAAAACCCGCTTCATTTATTAATCAAATATTCAGTTATAAGTTTCGTTGCGTATTTATGGTTCATATTAATTTCAAACAATACATAACTAATAAACATTTTTAGAATTTTAAACCATAATTAATAAATAATAAAAATAAGTAAATAAAAAAATAAAATAGGGCAGCCGGGTTTCGAACCCGGGTCACCCACAAACACAAACACACAACACACCACTCCGCCACACACTTCACTTGTTATAACACTGAATCAAATAACATTTAAAGTAAAACCCGAAAGTCAAATCCGGTAAACAACGCGCCAGAACTCGCAATCACCGGAGAAAACATAAACTCCGTGAATTTGGCTGTTTCTCCTTTGACCGAAACGGATAAACTGATTTCGACATCAGTTATAACCGATGCCGGCCATCAATTTCGGTCATAGCCGCCGGGAACCTTTGACCGTGAATCAAGACTCAAATTCGAACCCAATTCATCCAGTTCTTCCTTATAAATACCCACTCAAACCTCCTGTAAACCTTTCGCTCAGAATCGCACTCTCTTTCGAAGCTTTAGTCCTTCCAAAGCTCGTCGCCAGAGATTTTCATTTTCGCCGGAATACCACCGGAATCGCTGATCAGAAAACCGTATTCGTTCATCAGATGGTATAATTGTCTAAACTTTCTTGCTATCTCTTGATTGATAATCTAATTGCTCAACACAATAATCAAAACTGTTAAACAGTTCATACAGCCGGAAATCGCAAAATCAGAGCCGACGAACTTGCCGGAAATCTGAAGAAAACTCGCTGTTCTTGTATACCATATCATTTAATTTTCTGTCCATTTCAATCAAGTATAAGTCGTGATCGATTAAACAGAACAGTCGGATTTCACTGTTCTGTGTTCTTGTAAACGAAGAAGATGAAGTCGAAAATATGTATTAATATAATTAAAACCGGATATTCAAACGGGTTAGACACACAGTCCAGCGGTGGACTGTGTGCAAATACAATATGCACGTCCCGAGTTCGAATCGCACATGTTACCGACTTTCAGAAATAAAACCAACATTTTTAGAACTTAATCAGATCAGGTCGCAGAATGTTTATAAGAGGAATATAATTGAGTAGTTAAGCAGATTAGACACACAGCCCAACTGGTTGGGCTGTGCGCACTAGAACCGAACGTCCCGAGTTCGACTCTGGGTCTCTGAAGCCGGTTCGGCCATATTAAATCATTTTGATATAAACTAAATAAGGTTAAAGTTAATTAGTATATATATATAAGTAAAACAGAGAAATATTTCGGGTTAGACACGTAGCTTAGTTGGTAGAGCTGCGTGTACGTATACGAGAGGTCCCGAGTTCGAACCTCACTCAGCGCATAGAAAACACAGTCTGACCGGTCAGACCCTGTCAACGGTCAAAAAGTCAACTTTTTTTTATTTTATTTCTTTTTATTTATTTATTTAAATGAAAAATCATTTAAAAATACTTAAAAATAAGATTCTTAAAGTTAGAAAATTTCCTTAAACTCACAAAAATAAATCTAACAAACCCATTAAGAGCACTAATTAAAAATATTAATCTCAAATAAAATTTATTTATTCATCGAATCATTTTGTTATTATCTAGGTTAGTTTTTCCCTCGTCGATTGAATCATAAATTCGTGCGCCTTCATCGTCATCAAAGAACGCACCCATTGTGAGTGAATCTCTACCAATTCCCTGTTTTAATCATGTTTTGGGGTGTATCATGTGTCGTTTAATTCTTTATTTTATTTAAACACTTGTGCATACATCATATACGTGATCAAATGTGTATCAAATGTGTATCATTGTGTGTGAATTATATGTAGATTGGATTTATCATTTTCAGTGCACGCATTTCATTAGGCCCATCAGTTCCCCGTGGGAGACGGGTTGAGCATCAGGAGCCTCATTAGATCGGCTCCGTTTGATTGAGCCTTGATCTCACATACATCATCATTCATGTCATATACTCATCCAAAGTGGTTTGTGATTGTTTATCTATATATGTTTGCTCACATGTGATTATTGCACGAAATTTTCTTTATTAAATAAAACAAAAAATTTGTAAAAATGTTTTATCAAGGTTCACTCGCCAACTTTTTTTGACCCAAAATATCCCCCGTTTTACACATGATACAGGTGATCCAGCTGAGACAAGAAACACTTAGGAAGGCCTAGAAGAATAAACAAGTTTATGCTTTGGAATAATTATGTAGTTTCATTTTCTTGTAATTGTATGAATTTTGTTTTGGATATTTAAGTTATAATTTGAATTTAATAAATATGAAACATCTTAGTAAACATCATGAGCTTTGGTGATAACCCAATTATGCCCCGACTTTTATTCCGCTGCGGGTCGGGGTGTGACAGAATGTTTGTGCGTTGAAGTATAAAGTTTATGTGTAAGTTTCATAGATAAACATGTTACACCCCAAAGAGTGGTAAACGAAAAGGGGGTTCAAGTATACTCACGGTTTTGCAAATGTTCCGACTTGGTAATTCGTGAAGAGTTGATTTGAGGGAATAAACACCAAGTTATCCTACAAGAGGAAACATAGGGGTATGATTATTATGGATGATGGTGGGACATTCGGATTGAAGATTCAAAGTATGACAAAGTATATTATATGAAAATAATTACTATGGTCTAGCACTCGTTTTGACTCTTTCTTAGAACCCATAGGGTTTCACATGGTTTCATAGGTTAAACCTATAAGAATCGCAACGAGGAACTAAACACATTAGTAATATAACTTAGTAACTTGATGAATAACCATAGGTTATAATCAAGGGTTCGGTTTTTAAGATTATAGTTCATATATGTATAGACTAGTTATTTAGTCATGTAGGAGGTGGGAGGATTAACACTCTTCTTAAGACCTCTTGAAGTCACATAAGTCAAGTAGGAGGTGGGAGGATTAACCATCCACTTTGGACCTCGTTTGGATTTATATAAGTCATGCATAAGGTAGGAAGATGAGTCTTCCATTTAGGTACCTCTTGGGTATTCACCACTTACACATGTTGTCATTGACAACACGGAGGGTCAAGAATATACAATAATAATGAAATAAATATACAACTAATCAAGGAAAACATCAAGTGGTGTGTGGACTTGTATGTAGGATAGCCCAAGCTAACCAAGTAGTCACACTAAACTCAAGTTCAAGACTTGGCATCACTTGTGAGTTAAAACCCTTACAAAACAGAAAGTTTAAAGAAGTAAAACACCTCTTAATTGTATATAACAACCTTGTTTTTAAGCACACTAATCATAGACTTGATTAGTGACATAAGGACATAGGTTTGTATGAATAAAACATAAGTTTTCTTTCAAAACATTTCTTTCAAAACATGAAGAATTAAAAAGATAGAAATAAGCAGAATTATAGGTGCACTTTGGACCTAAAAATGGTAAGGTTTCACCTTAGTTTGCCTAAGCAAACTTGTGAAAACTTTCCTAGTGGTTATCCAAGTGTTAAAAAGAAAGAAATGAGAAGAACATTGAAGTAGAAGTGAGTTGAAACTCACTTTTTGTTGCCGGAACTTTCTGATGTATAAGCTGAGTTTAGAGAGGTTTTTGAGTGTGTTTAAGGGTTGTAAAAGTGGAAAAGTGGCTGGATTAGTGGTTGTATTTATAGGGGAGGATTAGGGTTAAGTTGGTCAACATTAATTATAATTGATTGAGGGATTAAACAAATAAAAAAAAGTTGTTGTTGCCTTGATACTTGCGGTCGGAAGGCTGCTTTGGCAGCCATTTCATCATTTTTTTTGTTACAATATAGATTAGTTAGGTTATGACATATTAATTTATTAAGTAACTTTCCATTTAATTAAAAGCTATATACATAATAAAAAAAGGAAAAAAAACAATTTAAATGTTTGACAATAGGGGTTCCGATCGCAAGGGCTTTTCAGCCTTGCTTATATATATATTTTTTCCTATTTAATAATATAAGTTGTGTGTTGATCCTATTATATTAAGTTAAGTTAGTTAGTATAAAACTAACTATACAAACATGAGGTGTTTAGGTGTTTAAACCATAAGAAGGGTAAGGAAATCAACCATAAAGGCTGACCGTTTGGAACTGCAGTTTGTTTTAATTCTTTTATTTCTTTTTTTTTAACATACTAAGGTGTATAAATGTTATGCATAATATGTATTTTAAATGTACTACTGTTTACATAACAAATAACAAGTCTTAACATGTGTTTTGAACCATGAATTCAAGTGTTTAAAAGCATGCCAGTAGAATTTAGCGTTTGAAGTTTTGACAAGTTTATAATTTGGTATCATAAAATTATAAAACATAGAGCTATGTCTCGTAACTGAATAAACAAATGCCTTGTATGAACGGAACGCTTAAGAATCGTGAATCAAGTACCAAACAAACGTATGCATAACAATGTAAAAAAGTTTTGTTTCATCATTATCAACGTCTCGGATTTACAATAGCTTGAAGCGAAATACGATTACGAAAGGAAACGAGTTTCCTAAAATAGAATTATAACACGAACTTTCTAAAAACGGAAAACTGCGAAAAGCGAGGCGTTACAAAATCGAAGTGGCGTTGATGCTAGATACACACATAGACGTTTTAGGTTTATTTATGTTGTATCAAATTTTGTCTTTGTTATTGTTGTTGTTTTGGCCAAAAATCACAACAAGGATAATGTAACCAAAATATGAATGTGAGGTTGAATGCTTGAGTGATGAGCAATCGTATGAACAAATTGTAAACGCAAACAATGGTGAACACCGAGATTTATACGAGGAAAAAGCCCTTGATCAATGAATGATCTCCGGCATAAAAAACCTTGGGTGATGGAAACTACCGATCACCGACTATATTGAACTATAAAGATTACAACTTTGGAAATTTGAACTTGTTACAATGAGAACTAGGGTATGGTGAGTGTGATATTCCAGAGAATGTATGCGAGTGTGTGTGTGTTCAACCAGAGATACGTCGTGTCTATCAAGCTCAATATCCCACTAAATATCTAGTTAATCTCAACTAACTATCCGAAATTTCAGCCATGCATCCACGTTCTCCACCAACGGTCATGACGCTCTTTGCACGTGCTGGAATTATAAGCATATTCCCCGTGATTCCCGGTTAGAACAAGTCTTTCCTCGTCCAAGACCTGCAAACAGATGTTAAACAAACAAGTGAACAATTGTTAGTAAGCATACATATAGATAAGGATCCTTGATCCTCAGACGCCCTGCTTCTTATGCTAAGGATAAATGATTCAGGTTAAGCCTCAGGATAAATGATCCAGACATGCTAAAAATCAACCCCTAACAATTGCCCCAAATATGACGGATATGACATCAATCAGATTCGTCATATTTCCATTCAATGCGGACTAGCCGTTGTGATGCAGAACTAGCCGTTACACCCTCTGACGTCACCGATGGGATAGGCTATAACCATCATTGCGATATATAGGTTAGAGATAAGGTCCAGGATTTAAAAGCCTCATCCCGGAAGCATAACAGGTACTCTCTTTCTCTTTCAACTTCCATATCTTTATTCTTCATGTTTGCTATTATGGCCAAGATGGCAACACGATCCTCTCCCGGTAAAAACCAAAGCAACGACGCAACCCCTAAGAGTCAAGACATGCTAGCCAATCCATCCTTGGAGCTTTACAAATTTTTCGAGCAAGAATCGACGACCTGCGCCCCTGTTTCCCTTCGACGGAGGTTTTCAGAGCGTATGATGCCACCATGAAGAGCGATGCCACGTCCCCTGTCTGGGCATGCTTTCCTGTTCTACCTTTCCTCATGGTTACACATACCCATTCCCTAGCTTTACCCAAGGGTTTTTCACCCTTACCGGCATGAGTTATTGTCAAGCCATGCGGATGTTGTGGAGGGTACTGTTCACCATAGAGCAGGTTATCAGACATGAAGGAATCCATTTCACCCTATCCGAGCTTTCTTATCTTTACAGCCTTGTTACCCATGGTCCTAACCGATTCTTGTTGAAGGCCAAACCTCACCAACAGCTTCCCATCCTCAAGACCACTCAAAACGGTTCCACATGGAAGAATCAGTTCTTCTTTGTGCGAAGGGACTCTATTCCAGAAGGGAATAGTCTGCCCAAGAAGTGGGTCTTGAAGGGTAGGATATAGGATCCTCGTATTAGATTTGTAGAAAGTTTCTTTTCCATCGCTAACTTGTTTCATTTTATTTGCATGCAATGACCAATTTTGCCTGCCTTGCCAATTCCCCTGGAACTGAAGAAAGGGTTGCTCTGTTCTGGACTTTGGATCCAACAGTTAGAACATACAAGCCACAGATAAAGGATCCTGAAACCAACACTTCCACCTCCTACAAAATGTCAAGTAAGTTTTCTATTTGCAAATAACAAGTTTTCTTTAAAGCAAGAGTTATATGTATATATAAGGAAATGAACAGAAAACTTATCTCTTTTTCGTAATGTAGGCGCTCAGAAATCCACCAGCAAGTCCATCAGAAAGTTTGCCTTGGAGGATGTGGACAACATCATCTCTCCCCGGTCCGTCAAAAAAGAATCAGGCAAAGTATCCAGCTTCCCAGAGCCTAACCCCGTCGCTGCTAAGGCTCGAGTCGGGTCCAAGAGGAAGAAGCCTACTGAGCCTTCTGATGACATTCCACAGCTTGAGCAGCAGATCTATGATTTTGCCTCCGAGGTAAGGATCACTTATGCTCAGGTTAAAACGTTCATACCGAAGATCACTTATCCTTCCCACTGTTCTTATAGAAAATAGCCTAAATCCAAGTTGTGCTGACCAAGCACTTGTCCGATGCTGAGGACACAATTGCAGACCTCCGTACCTTCCTGACCGCCAAGGACAAGAAGATCTCCCAGCTGGAGAAGGAGGTCAATAGCTTGGAGAAGCGGATCATGACCAACGAAATCTAGGCTAACAAAGTCAGGATGGAGGATCCTGATAAGGCCAAGGTTTGTGTAGCTCAAGCCATTCTCGGGGCCAGGATTAAGATCGTGCAGCAAGCCTTAGATCCTTCATTTGACAGGTCTGAATGGGATCTTCCCGGCTGGAAGGTGAGGCTAGTGGAGCTTGGAGGAGAGCTGGAACTGGAGCTTGATGAGGTGCCGACGCCAGAGGCTGGTACTAGCGGTGCTAAGCAGGCTAAGGAGGATCAAGGCGGCGAACCTGGTGAAGGCAAGGAGGATGAGGCAGCGAAGGAATAGGCTGCAATAATGGGTGATGATGGAAATTTCTAGACGTGGCCGGAGCCCATTTTTTATGGTTGTTGGTTTTATGATGGTGGTTTATTTTGAACAATTTGGTTTGTAATTTGAACAATAGTTTTAGTAATAGGGATCACTGATCCTATGAACAATAGGGGTAGCAAAGGTGGATGGGTCCTTTTGTTTGTGGAGGATGAAGCCCTTGATGCCCCCGCCTTTATTTTCATGCACTCTATGAACCGTTAGCATGGACACCTTTTGCCAACCCAAGTGGACGGGCCACGTTTTGCTGGTAGAAGCTTGGGTAGGCAATTTTGATAACCTTTTAAAAGGGGTTCTTATAAATAAATAAAACGTAAGCTTTTGACTATGTTTCTTTCCTGATTCGATTATCATTATACTTGTACTTGTTAGATTTAGGAATTCACGAGTTCTTAAAAACAGTATTAAGTATTTGTCAAAACAAATTTAGTTTTAAAAGGTTAAACAATACATGATCAAGGGTCACATAGGCTCTCGTCAAAGATAGAGGATAATATCCAAAGACAAAAGAAGGCTCAGTAAAGGATCATACCAGCGAATCCAAGTTAGGATTCTTTATCCTTAAAACTTACAATCGTAACAACACAGAATAAAAATTAGTAGAACTGTAGGATCCAGGATCCTTATTTGTTAAGCTTCAAGAACCTGTCATTACAAACAACTTGGCACTAAGCCAAACATCAATTGAATGACTCATTAGTAACTGGGGGCAAGCCCAAAATAACTAGGGACAAGCCCAAATAACTATTGTAAACTGGAGTATGGCCCAAATTGGCATCTATCCAATCGTGAGCGACATGAAAATGTCGAAACCTTAGCTAATGTGAAAACGTTAGCAACCTTAGGAACAGATGTATGGTACGTCTACCATTATACTTAGGATCCTACATATAGCCAACAACAATGAAATTGTCAGCCCCTAAAGCGGGTACTGGTCCCATTGCCTCGAACTATACTTGGATAACGTGAGCTACTGGCGGGGTGTCAAAACCCAATTCGTGTGAAAGGTGAAAACCTTTGAACCTTAGAAGGTATTGGATACCTTAAGCTGGGGACAACCCCAAAGTCTTGGAGAGGTGGCCAACCTCTTGATCCTTTGTAATAATTTATGCAAAACTTAAAGCTTGATAAGGTTGAATGTTGAAAATTCAACATCCTTACTTTATAATACTTTATAATAAATAATAAGAAGTATAATAAGAATGAAAGCATTAGTAAAATGTTACCGAATCAACGATCACATATCCTTTGAGGATCCTTCAATCTGAATTGATCATTAATATACTTAAGGATCCCCCAATCCTTTACATAAAATATTTTTTAGATGGATAGCATTCCACGCTCTTGGTAGAAGGTCACCATCCATAGTTAGCAAACGATATGCCCCCTTTCCCATTTTGGTGCTAACTTGCCATCAGCAGGATTCGTGGTATTTTGGAATGTTTTCCTCAATACCAAGTCACCTACTTGAAATCTTCTAATCCTGACATTCTTGTTATAAGCTCAAGCCGTCCTTTGTTGATAACTAGCTAGCCTTATTCTCACCAAGTCTCTAAGTTCCTCCACGGTGTCCAAGTCTTGAGCTAGAGTCTTATCATTTGCCTCAGGATCATGGATGTTTGTTCTGGCCGTAGGGACTACCATTTCTGTAGGGATCACTGCCTCAGCTCCAAAGACCAAAGAGAAGGGAGTCTGACCCGTAGCATTCTTAGGAGTTGTCCTATCTGCCCATAAGACATAAGGTAATTCCTTATCCCATTTGCCCCTTTTTGGACCCAAGCTTCCCCTTCAAGTTGTTGATGATGATCTTGTTGGATGATTCTGCCTGGCCATTAGCTTGTGGGTGGACTGGTGTTGATGTTATCATCCTAATCCCCCGGCTGTCATAAAAGTTAGTAGTACGATTCCCAATAAACTGGGATCCATTATCACAAACAATTTCAGAAGGAATACCAAATCTAATAATGATATTTCTTTTAATAAAGGATATAACTTCCTTTTCTCTGACTTGAGCGAAGACTTCAGCTTCTATCCACTTGGAGAAGTAGTCTGTCATAGCTAGCATGAACACCTTTCCTCCTGGAGCATTGGGAAGCTTGCATACAATATCCATTCCCCATCTCATTAATGGCCAAGATGAGGATATAGGACGCAGAGCTTCTACCGGTTGATGAAGGATATTACTGTGTCTTTGGCAAGCATCACATTTCCTCGCGTATTCTACAGCATCCTTCTTCATAGTAGGCCAATAATATCTTGTTCTAAGGATCCTTGAAAAGAGTGCTATGCCCCCAGTGTGATTCCCACAGTCTCCTTCGTGAAAATCCTTTAGGACGTCTTGTATCTCAGGATCCTCAATGCACCTTAGATAGGGTCCTGCAAGAGATTTTTTATATAACATGTTATTTATAATGGTAAACTGGGATACCTTAATCCTGAATGCTCTTGGATTTTCCCCAGTAGGGATTTCTCCATTCTAAATGTGTTTCAGAATTGGAAGGATCCAGGATCCTGAATTTGACTGCATATCATCATTGGGAACAACTGCAGCACCATCCATTATTTCCATTGCTTCATTCTCCTCAATTGCAGGAGTTAGTACATGGATAATAGTGTCACACCCCGACCCGCAGCGGAAATAAGAGTCGGGGCATAATTGGGTTATCACCAAAGCACATGACATTTACTATTATGTTTCATAATTAAATGAAATCAAAGTTACATTTCTCAAACATCCAAACATGTTCATTCATTACAAAGGAAAATAACCAAACATAATAATCCAAATACTAAATCGTTTTATTTCTTCTAATCCAGGTCCTATGTGTTCCTAGCTGCTGCTGGTTCACCTGTATCATGTGTAAAATGGGAGGTTTTTGGGTCAACATAAGTTGGCGAGTGAACCTTATAGATAAACATTTGATAATGATTTTCTGGTTAGTTTATCAATAAAATATTGTGCATAATCATAAAAGAGCACATGTATGAAATCAAACATTGGCAAACATCAATTAACAATCGATAGCATACATGAACATACCAACATCATATAACAATTAACATAATTGAACTGTGCGATCAAGGCTCAATCGAACGGAGCCGATCGTATTGCATGAACTGGAAATGTAAATTGAACTGTGCGCTCAAGGCTCAATCAAACGGAGCCGAACGTATTGCATGAACTGGAAATGTAAATTGAACTGTGCACTCAAGGCTCAATCAAACGGAGCCGAGCGTATTGCATGTATTGAAATGTAAAATGAAATGATCGATCAAGGCTCAATCAAACGGAGCCGATCGTGCGGGCACGCCCTGATCAACCGCATAATAAAATGGGGATCAAACTCAACCTCGATGGATGGGGAGCTACGGCCTCGGCAATTGCATGTACTGAAATAATAACTTGCATCTAATAATGACTACTTAACAGCAATAAACTAATACACATGTCATGTTATGATGTATGCACAATAATTTCGTTATAGTATGTAAATAAGGAAAGACACATGATACACCCCAAAATCGTGATTAAAACGGGGAATTTGAAAGGTTCACTCACATTGGGTGCGTTGGATTTGAGATGGTGAGATGCGCACGATTTAGACGAGCGAGTCGACGAGGAATGCTAACCTAAATAATAATGGAAAGATATATTAAATGGATAGATTTTATTAAGGATTTTAATGGGATTTTTAGATATATTTTTGTGAGTTTATGGCTATTTTCTATCTTTAAAAATGTTATTTTTAAGTATTTTTAATTGATTTTTAAATTAAAATAAACAAATAAATATTTAAAAAAAATTATATATTTTTTTAGTGTTTGACCGTTGACCGTTGACCGGTTCGGTCAGCGGTAAATGTTTGCGCCAAGCGGGATTCGAACCGGTGACCTTCCGTTCACGCGCACGTAGCTCTACCAGCTGAGCTACGTGACTAACCCGTTAGAAACCCAGTTTTAATTATATTTATATACTTATTCGAATTTACCGAAAATTCCTTTATTTTGCAAAACGTTTTAATCTCATGGACCGGTGCTTGTGACGGGACTCGATCGCGCGACGTGAAGTTTATTTTGCACACAGTCCACCGCTGGACTGTGTGTCTAACCCGGTTATATTCTTGATTTATATTATACTTAACAACTACCCGCCCTAACCCGGTTAGTTCATGAATAAAAAGAAATGTTATAACGTAAAGCGTGTGTGTAGTAAGGATCGAACCCGGGACTTGTATATAAACTTTACACACAGTCCACCGCTGGACTGTGTGTCTAACCCGTTTATTATTCGAATTTTAATTACTCTTATCCCGTTTTTAAGTTCGTCTTCTTCATTACAATTACCGACTTTACTCATTCATCTGGTTCATGATTTAACTAATTACTAAACATGACGACTAGCTTGAATGTACAAAACCGAACAGTTTGGGGAAAGAATATACCGGACAGGTTGTCTTCTTTAGGGAGTCCGGCGAGAACAGACAACTCTGTTTTTGAACCTTCGGCTGAGAGGGTCTAACAACAGAATTAAGGAATTAGATTTGAAATTGAACCAGAGTACATGGATTATTAGCACGATTTAATGTGTTTACCGTTAACTAGCGAGTTTCCGGCAATTCCAGAATTTCTCCGGCGAACCCAGAAAATCCAGCAAAGTCTTCTGTGACTGATTTTGAGTGATGGATTAATGTTAGTAGAGTCCTAACAATAGATTGAAACCGCAAAGGAGGAAAATCTTACCGGTTTGTGTTGAACACGGTTTTCCAGCGAGTTCTGCAGAGAATTCCGGCGAACAGTTTTTGGTGCTCAAATGACTTGAAAATGCGACGAAAAGGAAATGGAGTGTTGTTGTGACAGTTCTGAATCGCACAAATGATTGGAACTTGAATTATTCGGAGTTTGATAAATCTTCGGTTTCAAAAACCGAAACTTTAAGTTCATTCAATTTGGACTTAATTAGAAACCGATATTCATCGGTTATAAGCTAGCTAAACGAACTTGAACTGATTTGGCGATTCGGTTTACCGATTTCCGTTATTCAGATATCATTAACTGTTAATTCGAGTTTGCGTATAAAACCCAATTGTTTTCCTAAGATTAACAGAAAACACTTGGTGGCGGAGTGGTTTGGGGACGGAATGATAAGTTGTTGGATTGCTTCAGCTGACCCGGGTTCGAGTCCGGTCAGCTACAATGTTTTTTTATTTATTTTATTTTAACTTTTTATCAAATATAATTTTTATGGTTTAGTTTATTTATTAATTATGAAATGTTTAAACCCAAAATAATCATAATTAATTAATGAAATTCCATAACTTGGTACAAGATTACAAAACGGAGCGGGTTTTGGAGACCCGATTTTTACAAATGTTACAAATAGGTATCTTCACATCCTCAGGCATCTTCAATGAGGATCCAAGGTTGGCTAGAACATCAGCTTCTGCATTCTCTTCCCTAGGTACCCGTGTTAAACTGAAAAAACCAAAAGAATCTGCTAGTTTCCTGACTATCTCCAAATATTTGATTAGTTTTTCGCCTTTAACAGCATAGGATCCGTTATAATGATTAGTAATCAATAAAGAATCTACAAATACTTGAAGATACCTGATCCTCATATTTTTAGCTAGTTACAAACCTGCTATCAAGGCTTCATATTCAGCCTCATTATTAGTGGTCTGAAACTCACACGCTATAGATTGGGGTATAATGTCCCCCTGTGGCGATTTTAGTAGTAGGCCTAGTCCAGTTCCTTTGACATTCGAGGCTCCATCTGTGAAGAGTGTCCAAGGATCCTTGGTCTCCTCAAGTTGTTGCACTTCTAGTTCAGCTTCCTTTGTGGATCACTACTGAAATCAGCCACAAAGTCAGCTAAAGCTTGGGATTTAATAGCAGTTCTGGGCTCATACTTAATGTCATATGCACTAAGTTTAACAGCCCATTTTGCCATTCTTCCCGACATCTCTGGTTTCCTGAGAACATTCTTAATAGTAAAGTTAGTTTTAACAACAATAGTTAGAGTTTCAAAATAATGTCTTAGTTTAGTAGAACCCATGATTAAAACAAGAATGAGTTTCTCTAAATGAGAATACCTGGCCTCAGCATCAAGTAGACCTTTACTTACATAGTATACTGGATGTTGTTGGCCTTCGTAATCCTTAACTAGGACTGCACTTACCGCTTTACCTGAAACGGCTAAGTATAAGGACAAGGGCTCTCCATTTTCTGGTTTCATCAAAGCCGGTGCTGAGGATAGGTAATCCTTAAGGGCTTGTAGAGTAGCTTCATGCTTCTCAGTCCATTCGAACTTCTTATTCTTCCTCAAAACATCATAGAAATGCTTGCATCTTTCTGAGGATTTTGAAATGAATCTATTCAAGGCGGCAATCCTTCCTGTCAATCTTTGCACATCCTTGGCATTGGCAGGAGACTTGATTTTCACTAAAGCCTTGATTTGTTCTGGGCTTGCTTCAATTCCTCTCTTGGTCACCATATATCCTAAAAAATTTCCAGCTTTGACCCCGAAATGGCATTTAGACGGGTTCAACTTCATGTTGTATTGGTCAAGAATGTTGAACGCTACTTCAAGATCCTTCAGGTGATCCTCGGCTCTTTTAGATTTGGCCACCATATCATCTATGTATACTTCCATTGTGTGTCCAAGTTGCTCCTTGAACATCATATTCACAGCCTTTGGTATGTAGCACCTGCATTTCTTAAACTAAAGGGCATAACAATATAACAATATATGCCAGTGGGTGTCATGAATGTTGTATCCTCTTGATCAGATGGTTCCATCTGAATTTGCTGAAATCCAGATGAAGCATACATAAAAGTTAACAATTTATGACCCGCCGTAGCATCCACCATGGAGTCAATGTGGGGTAAAGGGAAAGGATCCTTGGGACATGCCTTGTTTAAATCAGTAAAATCGACACATACCCTCCACTTTCCATTTTCTTTTGAAAAACAACCACATTGGCTAACCACCTTGGATACTTGACCTCTCTTATCATACCTGCCTTTAGTAAATTGTCTACCTCTTCTTGGATAATTGCATTTCTTTCAGGTGCAAACTTCCTCCTCTTTTGGTGAATTGGCCTGAAAGACCTGTCAATACCAAGTTTGTGAGTAACCACATCTTTTGAGATGCCCGTCATATCTTCATGCTTCCAAGCGAAGGTAGATTTTCTGTGTTTCAGGAAGGATATTAGATCCTGCTCTATGCTCTTCTGGATCCCGGATCCTATATACACCTTGGATTCAGGTTCCTCAGGAACTAATAGTATATCCTTGACGTCTTGTTCTCTTGCCTCCATGACGTCTCTTGGAGGGTGCTTTAATTGCTATACTTCCCTAGACTTGGAAGCTGGTTTCATCGAGGAAGTGTAGAAATTCTTTGCCTCCTGTTGATCACTTTCTATCTTGACTATTCCCCATGGACTTGGAAGCTTGACACATTGGTGGTATGTTGATGGGACCGCCTTCATGTCATGTATCCATGGCCTGCCAAGGATAACATTACAGCAAGATAAGCAATCTATTACACAAAATTTTGGATAGAATTCACTACCTTTATGTAAATTGGGAGTTTAATGTCCCTAATGTATTCTTGGTTTCCCCACTGAATCCCACAAGCACCGATGATCTTGGAATGATCTCGGATTCAGGAATGTTCATCTTTTTGAGGACATCCAACTGAATTATGTTCACTGAACTCCCTCCATCAATAAGGATCCTGCGAACAAAATGGTTAGAAATAAATAAAGTAATGACAAGACCATCATGATGAGGATCCTGAATGTCTACGCGATCCTCCTCACCAAAGGATATCACTTTTTGCTGCATTAGGGTAGATGTTCGAACTGGCCTCTCCCCGTTCTCCATCTTTATCTCCTTAGCATGCCTTTTAGCCGCTGAATATGAAGTTCCACAGATATCAGAACCACCAGAAATAAAGTTAATGATTTGAGCATCTGCTGGCGGTGGAGGAGCTCTTTCATGAATTTTCTCAGTATCCTGAGTTCTTGAACGTTTCCTTCCCAGCAATTCCTTCAAATACCCTTTTCTAAGAAGATAGCCAATTTCCTTCCTCAACGCTATACACTCATCAGTAAGGTGGCCAAAATCCTCATGATAAGCGCACCACTTAGATTTATCCTTAGTAGCTCCAGGTTTATCAATTTTCCTTGGCCATCTAGCCTTGTCACCTAAATTCTACATAGCAAGTATTAGTTCATGATTATCCACAGAAAAACAATACTCAGATATTGGAGGATAATCCTCATCGTCTTCGTTTTGTTCAACTGCATTCACATTGTGATTGTCATGTTTAGAGTATGACCTGGATTGATTATTCTTAAAGAATGATCCTTCCTTTTCTTGTTTCGAGGATCCTGAGAGCCTCTCCTGGATCCTTTTGTCATCCACTAAACGAATGAACCTCAATGCCCTGTTCCTCACTTCATCTAAATTCCTGCAAAGTGTCATAACAAGGTCATCATAGAATGAGGAATCCTTAAGCAAGCCCATTTTGAATGCCTCCACAGCAGTGGCAATATCCAAATTAGGAATTTGTAAGGATTCTCGACTAAACTTAGTGATGTAATCTCTTAATGATTCATCACGTCCCTGGGTTATTCTATATAGATCACTAGTTAACCGTTCAAAGGTTCTACTACATGAAAACTGGTTATTGAACAAATTAACTAGATGAGAAAATGAAGTAATTGAGTAAGGAGGAAGACTTAGCATCCATTTAAGTGCTGATCCAGTGAGTGTGGACCCGAAGCCCTTGCAAAGGCAGGCTTCCTTTAACTTTCTAGAATGGGATTGATCTCCATTATTTCCCGGTATTGTGCTACATGCTCCTCCGAATCAGTTGTACCATTGTACAGCTTCATGTTGGGGGTTTGAAAGCGTTTTGGTATCTCAGCGTTGCATATAGGAGGTGCAAAACGAGACACCCTGTGACTTCCATCTGGGATCTCAGGAATGGGCTTAACCACTCCCGAGACGCTGGATATCATATCCTTAAGCTTCTGGAGCTCCCGTGCCATAGCCTGATTGATACCTGTATCCTGCATGGAACCATAGTTAGTGCCAAAAGATGTATTAACGTTGTTACCTCCTGAGTGGTTTGGAAGTGGTATGCCGGAAGTATATCCGAAGGTGGACGCTTCAGGTGTAACAGTTGGACCAGATGAAGCAATAGTCTGCATAGGGATGAAGTCCCCTTTGTGAACTTCGGAATCCTTGAATATATGACTTCCTGAAGATCCTTGATCCTGAAAGACATTGGGTCCAGGATACATGGGTGCTGAAGGTCTCAGAAGATACTCCATGGATCCTTGAACCTGGGATGAGGATCCTTAATGCTGGAAATAAGATATTTTAGGTGGCACCGTCTCCAAGTATCCTCCCGAACTGAGGTAGGATCCTTGATGCTGATATGAGGATCCTTAAGGCTGGAATGGGGATCCATAAGGTTGGTAATGAGATGTTTGTGGCTGCATCATTGCCAATGATCCGTGTTGTAATCCTGAGGATCCTTGATGCTGAACACCAGACGCCTTGGAATGCTGAATAGTTGTTGCTGGAGTGGCGAAATCCAATGACCTGGGCATCAACAGAGAATGATCCTCCGCTTATCTCTTATGTTTCTTGATTTCATCAATTTCACGAAGGATGCTCTGGTAAGTTTTGTCCTGCTGTTCCATGTATCCTTTCATCTACAAAATCAAAGTAGACAGATCATTGTTAGTAGGTGTAGAGGATGAAACAGTTGAAGCCTTCGAGAAAACTGGTGTTCGCTTCTTCTGAGCATTATCAGCACTCCTCGTCGGTGCAGGGGGGAATGGGAGGCAATGATGCACAAGTCTGAGATGAGGTAACTGCCGGCATGGCACTTGGAGCAGATTTTCCATGAGAAGCCATATGATTGATGGAATTGAACAGAAATGAATGGAATTAATAAGATTTTTAGAATTGAAGCACTGATTGCCCCACGGTGGGCGCCAAACTGTTTTGGTCAAAAATCACAACAAGGATAATGTAACCAAACTATGAATGTGAGTTGAGTGCTTGAGTGATGAGCAATCGTATGACAAATTGTAAACGCAAACAATGGCAAACACCGAGATTTATACGAGGAAAAAGCCCTTGATCAACGAATGATCTCCGGCATAAAAAACATTAGAATTTAGCGTTTGAATTTTTGACAAGTTTATAATTTGGTATCATAAAATTATAAAACATAGAGTTATGTCTCGTAACTGAATAAACAAATGCCTTGTATGAATGGAACGCTTAAGAATCGTGAATCAAGTACAAAACAAACATATGCATCGATGTATTAATAATGTAAAAAGTTTTATTTCATCATGATCAACGTCTCGGATTTACAATAGCTTGAAGCGAAATACGATTACGAAGGGAAACAAGTTTCCTAAAATAGAATAACAACACGAACTTTCTAAAAACGGAAAACTGCAAAAAGCGAGGCGTTACAAAATCGAAGTGGCGTTGATGCTAGATACACACATAGACGTTTTAGGTTTATTTATGTTGTATCAATTTTTGTCTTTGTTATTGTTGTTGTTTTGGTCAAAAATCACAACAAGGATAATGTAACCAAACTATGAATGTGAGGTTGAGTGCTTGAGTGATGAGCAATCGTATGAACAAATTGTAAACGCAAACAATGGCAAACACCGAGATTTATACGAGGAAAAAGCCCTTGATCAATGAATGATCTCCGGCATAAAAAACCTCGGGTGATGGAAACTACCGATCACCGACTATATTGAACTATAAAGATTACAACTTTGGAAATATTGAGCTTGTTACAATGAGAACTGGGGTATGGTGAGTGTGATATTCCAGAGAATGTATGCGAGTGTGTGTGTGTTCAACCAGAGATACGTCGTGTCTATCAAGCTCAATATCCCACTAAATATCTAGTTAATCTCAACTAACTATCCGAAATTTCAGCCATGCATCCACGTTCTCCACCAACGGTCATGACGCTCTTTGCACGTGCTGGAATTATAAGCATATTCCCCGCGATTCCCGGTTAGAACAAGTCTTTCCTCGTCCAAGACCTGCATACAGATGTTAAACAAACAAGTGAACAATTGTTAGTAAGCATACATATAGATAAGGATCCTTGATCCTCAGACTCCCTGCTTCATATGCTAAGGATAAATGATTCAGGTTAAGCCTCAGGATAAATGATCTAGACATGCTAAAAGTCAGCCCCTAACAGTTGTTATTTGAATTTCCCATGTATTGTAATGACAATTTATCTGTGAAATGAAATTTGGAATTAATTAATTATCGTCACTATTAGTGTTGTGAGCAATGAGCAATCTTTTTCGTCCCGCCTCGATATTTCCGCCATCGGTTGGGGTGTGACAGCATCAACCTTCAATTCTATAATTAAATGGGCTATAGTTGGATCTTGGACCAAACATTGTTCATATGCGCCTCTAGTTATTTTATTAATATATATATATTATATATATATATATATATTAAAAAATAATTTGAGCCAACCGAGTCGAACCGAATTGAGCGAACCTTTGCTCATGCTCGGTTCGTTTCAAATCGAACCGATCCAAACCGAGCATCTTTTCAATCGAGCATAATCGAACGAGCAAATTCCGAATATTTTTCAATCGAGCATCGAACGAGTCTTGATCATCGAGCAATTTGAACAGCCCTAGGTGAGTCTGGTTTGAAGTTGACTTTACCAAATTGATATCAATATTTCCCTTAAAACCCGACTTGTACTTATGTTTGAAAGCTGCAGATTATATTTGTACTTAGTGGAAAGTATTTGTTATGTTATGAACTAGTGTTTAAACCCCGCTTTGCCAGGGCGCGGTCTCGGTTCCATATAAATGTATTAAGGTTTTTAAGGTTTAGTGTCTTCAAGGATTAATATTACCAATCGAGTTTCATATAGTTGTTATAGAATGTCTAGAAAATTACTCATTTAAAGTCTCGTGTCTTGCTCGTTGTATCCATTTTGTCTAAATGTATAACTAAATAAAAATCTTGAAAATGTAAAAAAATATTATTTAATCTTTTTATCATTATAATTCCTCTAGATCCATTAAATCAAATCTGATAAAATCTAAATCAACACCTAAATATAAACATAACATTACTTATTAAATATTACTTCTTTTGTCATTTTTAAAGAACTGCACCCCGCCTATTGTTGCACACGCATGTTTAAACAATACATGAATTCAATGGCACACGCATCTTTAAACAATACATGAATTCAATGGCAGTATTGTAATTATACCGTGGAGTGTGGTGGGCTTGGGTTGGAGGCATTGCTCGACATGTGGCGAATGTGGGCTCCACCAGTCCATCCCAAAAAAAGTGGGGTGTGGAAGCGACATGGCCTAGCCGGCGTGGGGTGACATGTGGATATATATATTTTTAGATAGTTAACATTTATATAATAAAACACAAACTTATATTAATTTTAAAAAAAGTTACATAAAATCCTAAAAAGACTTTAAAAAAACATACTTATTAAATCCTAAAAAATTTAAAAAAAATACTTAATAAATCCTAAAAAATAAAAAACAACATAATAAATCCTAAAAAATATTAAAAAATTACAAAGTACAGTAAATATTAAAGTGGGAACCCAACGAAAATCCGCATTCCCATCGTGGCTATACTCAATCTTCGCGATCTCGATCCGATCGTATTGGGCCAAGTCGCCCGCAGGGACACGGTCGAAGCAAACTTTAAACCGACCCAACTTCGGTTTGAGCTCACGCCACTTATGTTGACACGCGTTTAAGTTGTGACGCGCGTTCCCGACGTGTTGTTGGTATTGCTGAAACGCTTGTCCCCAATAGGCGGTTTGACCGTGATGTAGGGTTCGTTGTGCGTCAACAATCGCGTCACAAGTGCTATTTCCTCCTCCTCGGTCCAATGCACCATTTTCATTTTTTGGTGTGGTTTTGGATGAAGATTTGTTATTTTTGTTTGGTTTTGGTTGAAGAAGATAAATGTGAAAAAAAAATGTAGTTTGGGATGAGTATTTATAGGTAAAATATTGTAATTTTTTTTAAAAGTTTGATTTTTACTTAGCTAAAACCACCATCCCCAACGGCTAGCCCAAACGGCTTATCCAAATGGTCATCTCTCCCCAGCCAATCCAAGCCAGCCACCTCACCTCTCCCCCTGCCCCACGTCAGGCTTCAAAGCCACGCCAGCGGGGAAACGTCGTGCCCAACGCTGCCCGGTGTGGCTTAGCCAGCGTTGCTTGGCATCCCCCACCTCAACCAACGCCCCACACCCCCGCGGTCTTAACATGCAAATTGATAACTTAACTTCATTGTTATTCTCAATGGCAACATCGTAATTAGCATGTAAAATTTGTCCAACTAACGTACTGTTCACAAGTTACTACCTAAATTGTTATATAAGAGTAATTTGTACAGAATCATGGTGTAACAAAGTCAAATGGAAGTTTATATGAATTAAAATCAATAAGTCATTGCCTATACAATCAGGATCCAATATAACTTGGTCATAATCCGAATATTAAGATGATGTGGGTAGTAAGTAATCATTATCCAGAGAAGTTGGTTTATTTGAACCCTTTGTTAGATTATTGCCCAATGTTTTTTCGCTTTCACATATGCTCCTTTCTTTGTTTCAGATTCAAGCATTGCATCCAAAAGCGCTCACGTGCACCTTCAACATATGAGCAGTCGAGCACTAAGGTTCAGCTTCAAACTTACCACCTTTCTACATGGAAGTTTATATGAGTGCTTCTAAGCATACCCTCACCTGCACTGAGGTTTATGACCCGAACCCGTTTGGCCAAAAAATACGGTTTGTACACCTCTGCATTAAGCATAAAAGTTGAAGTTTTGTGAAGCAAATGACTAGGTAAGCTAAGGACAAATAAACTCTAGAATATGATCATTATTTGTACTCTTTTATAAGGAGATATATCATGTTATGCACATATGTTCTATATTGAAATGAATTATATTTTTGTTGATGTTGGTGGTGTTGTTATCTAAGGAATCATACCTTGCTGCCTAGATTGAACAGTCTTGCTCAAGACGGACTGGCTATGTTGTCTGACACAATATAATCTTGATCTTCTCATCCCTCAACTTCCCACTGATGATCAGAGTCAAAATGCATAATCCACCCTTCAATCTTGGAACAAACAAATTCTATTAGTGATTTCTTTTTTTTAGAATTTGACAGAATTAATCAAGTTATTTGTTACATGTGTGCCCTAATTTTTTAGCTATGTTAAACAGTTAATTGCACATAATGTACCAACATACTTTTACTTGATTTCTTATTTGGTAATTGGACTTGATAGACTTCTAACTAAATAGTTAATACCTTCTAAGATGTTGTCTAATTTGGCTAGACTGTTCTTATGTAACATCATAGAATGGAAAAGCCTGTTTGGGGACATCATATATCGCTACATTACCCCAGAAAGGGTATTTGCTGAACATCTCCTTGACTGTTTAGGCTTGTCATCAGAACACCACAGTCTAGAAGTAGCAAATCGGCTTGAGGGGGCAATTTATGCATGGAGATTAAAAGATTCCCAAAGGTATACAAATAATCATTCGAAAACCAAGCATTCATCATGGAGCAGGAAACTTAAGGGTTTAGTTCTTCATGGTGACAAAAGCACTTAGTTAGCACAAAGGGCAGAAACCATGTTACATAGCTTAAGACATCGGTGTACTGGCCTTCCTCAAACTTCATTGGGTATCAACAACATTCAATATAACAATGTATGTGTATCTAATCCCTGCATTAAAAAGTTGCAGTTTTATAGTAAGTAGCACTATTGTACAAGTGTTTTCTAAGATTTAGAACTGCCAAAATGGATGGGGTGGGAGGCTCCTGTCAAAGGTGAAAACACAGGATTGTATCGGGTTTTGTTGACCTTAAAACTAGAAATGTAAACAAGTTGAGTCAAGCCTGAACTTGGCTAGAGATTTATTTCGAAATCTTCGCCTTTTTTATTTCTAATTGCAGGATGTGGGGCAATCCATTCCAGAAAGCTTAAGCTACTCAAGGGTCATGTTTGTAGACGATGCTACAAAACATTCAGAATCGTTATCCAATTTTAACAGAGGCGGTTTAGGATGGCAACCGATACAAAAGCGGATGGCATCGAGTCCATTCTCAATATAACACATGCCTTATTCATCACCATTTGACACCCCTACTTTCTCCACATCCCCTATATTGCTTTGCAGCCCAACTCAAGCACCTCCTACGCCTATCAACAATGATAATTGTTCAAATGATAAGGTCCACATCCTGAAGCCTACTGACCTAGAGAAGCTATGGAAGTATGCTAGAAGTAAGGTAATAGAGAGAGATTAGTTTGATTAGTAATTAAATATGTAGTTAGTTAGGGTTTCTCTTTTGTTTTCCTGAAGCTTGGTATTGCCATTGGCATTGCACATATTTTAAATAGATGTAAATGGATTCTTGTGTTGGTACCACAACTTACGGGTTCCCAGGACCATTGTGAACGAGAACGAAGGTGATGGCAATCATAAACGTAATCGTAACAAACATCACACTAAGTTGTCTTCATGATAACAATGAATAACGAACAAAATACTAATCGAATAACAAACCAACCGAAATACAACTTGTAATCACTGAACTTGATTAAATAGAAACTTGCATTACAATCTGAAAGCAAGAACCATGTATTTATATGAAGCGAACATGTGTGTTCTTGAGGGGTTGCGTCGTTCTGTGGAGGGACGTGTCGATCCCCACATAACCGTTCATACGGCTATATCCTCAACACACTGTTACCTCATAAATCATGGCCCAATCCTTAGTGACCCAAGTACTTAACCCTAATGGACTTCTAAACAATGTTTGACCCAATATCTACATGGCCTATGGCCCAATTCGAAAAACATAAACATAACAGTATTGTTCGACCCAATAAGCAAACTAACAAACGTAAATACACTACCGGTCTGAAACAGGATCCTTTCGGATGATCTTGATTAACTTGATCTTCATCCACCATGTCGCAACCCCCGAACCCTACCCCGAGAGCGGGAGCCGCGAGAACAGCAGACAGGTGGTACCGGTGTTTATTAATGTGGCAGCGAAATTAAAACATCAAGATCGTAGTTAGGACATGAATTTCAGTGTTTCAAAACACCAAACTTTTATATTAAACAAATGGGACAAAAACCCATGTTTCATTCATAACCTCTTTATAAGGATAAACCCTAGTTGATGAAAATATAAACTTTTATCTAGGTAACTTTATAGCCACTTTCTTTAAGCCTATAGTACTCTATAGCTGGCTTCTTATAGCTTCACATTAAGTTACCTGAAACGCGTTTTAAAAATATTTTTATCAGCAAGAAATACTGGCGAGTTCATTCCATTTTATAAAATGACGCAGCATTATACTTTACAGTACTAAGAGTGATTACAATATTTATATCTACCCAATTACTCATTCAGTATTTGTCACTCGACCGGATCTGTGACTATGGTCATATCACTCATTGGCTAACCCGTTGTCCAAGGTGACGCTTATCAAGTAATGTATACAAAACCCCACATACCAGCAGTAATCGTAGAATACAAAGACTTAATCACTGTAAGTATAACTGAAAAACATTTGAGGTTTTGTAAAAGCAGTTGAGAAAAAGAGAACGACTCACATTGAAAACTTAGGTATTTCTACGGACTTCCTGGTGACAATTCTTGATTACTTTCCTGGGTGTCTATTAAAACATACAATGCACGCGTGTTAGTACAATAACCCAAATCACTTTAGCAATACAACACGGGACAGAACCCCAACGAACTTAGTCGGGCAGAGCTTTGACATGAGTTGGTGGGTCCTAAATCAATCGGGTAGGGTAACGAATTAGTGATCGGGGGGTTAAAATACTTACAGCGGGCAGCGTTTCGCAGGTTTAGGGGTTTACGGGGGTGTTGTTCAGAGAAACAGGGATAGAGAGAGTTCTGATCGGAGAATTTCGATCGAACAGATGCAGGAGATTATGTCCCACGCTGCTCCATTTATAGGCCAGTTTGGCTTCTCCCACGCGTCGCGCCAAGATCCAGGGAATCCCTCGCGTGGCGCGAGGGAAGCCTATATGGTGTAGATAAGTTACGTTGCATGCATAGCCTAGCCAGACGTCGCGAAACGGAGACACGTTACCTGGTACTCTCCCGCACGTCGCGGGAGGTGCCAGGGATTCTGGCGCATGGCGCCTGGGACGCCCTGGTGAAATTTCTTCGTTTTTCACGTCGGGTCTCGATTCGCATGCCCGGTTCTTTGTTTTTGGCTTGGTTTGGGGTGTTTTGGAAAGTTGTTACACACCACCCTAAGCAAGTACATATGAATCTTCCAACCTTGATCACCTGTTGTTGTTGGTGGTGGTGACCTCAACCATGATCACCAAGTCAGCATCGCTTGAATAATCTTCAATCCACCCGTTGCCTTTTTCTTTGACCACATTGCTAGCTTCCTTTTCTTGCTTGTGCTTCATGAAGTCGAAATACCATTCGACCAATTCCAAGTGATAAATATAAGAAATTTTAACCACTTGTGCGTCATCCGGGTCATAACCGCACTTGAATGCTATCTTGTCCCATGTATCACCTTCCATTACTTTCTTGAAACCACCATCAACCCTCACAAAGCGGTGCAATAGTATCAAACTTATTGGACGCCCATCGAGTAAAGTAGGAGGCATAACACGCTCCTTGGTGATACTGAGAAAACATGGTATAAACCAAATCATTATTTCTTCAAACATGGCGTCGTAGAACCTTTGATGGTATGCTAACTCCTCGTGAAGGTGATGAGATCAACCGTATCTAGGCAACTTTCAATTATAATGTCGTTTTCGACAACATCTTCTTCGAATTGTGAAAGCACTACCGCCCTTTCTCGAAGTGTCTCCTTTGACTCGGATGGGTTATCCTTCAACCCTCATAATATATCATGAAACTCGCTTTCATTTTCTTCGAGTACACGACTTCCTTCTTGTTCGTCCCCGACGAACCTTCACCATAAGCCTTCTTTTTCTTATCTTTCTTAAAATCTTTCTCGTAATAATGTTTGATACATTCTTGAAACTTGGCCTTTTCTTCCTTATGACCATTATCAACATCGAGGTTGTCATAAAACTTGTCGAGATATTCTTGCTCAAGATCAACTCTCGATTTCTTCTCGAAGAAATCAAAACCCTTCGTCTTACTCCCGAACATCTTTTTCAAAACACACGTGTCACCGGATGTGAGTGTCTCAATTCCTTGTATAGTAATTGTTCTAGACTCAAGCCGTTTTTCTCGAGACTAGACACATAACTAACACAAGGAATTGTTTTGTTTTTCCCATCTACTGGAATTTCACTTCACCAATCCCGTGTACAAACGAGAAATCCTTTCTTTTCTCGTTTGTAATCAACCCAAAATGCTTTTTAAAACATTTGAACAATTTCCGATTTCTAGTCATATGTGTTTTGTAACTTGGGTCCACCACCCAAATTGAGTCCCAATCTCCTCGTTAACAAGATAATCACTTTCTACGTAAGGGTGATAAGTTAACGTACTTGGACAAATCGAGGCAATATGACCGAATTGTTGGCATTTAAAACAACGAATTCCCGCTTTCCTTGGTCTTCCTACCAGTGCACTACCCTTCATACCGGATTTCTTCACGAAACCTTTCGGGGCCATTCTCTTAGGGAAATTCTTCACGGGTGATTTCCAAGAATGTGTGGATGGCTTCCCCTGCGCGTACTTCTTCGACCCTTCCGCTGCCCGGCCGCACTTTCCACCACTTCTTCAGTCATCACCAAAATCGGTCTCCACCGATTTACCTTTATCTCCCTTCAAAAAATTTCCGTTACCATCATCAACGTTCTCCGTCTTCACAGAACCTTCAGCTCTGATACCAATGTTGGTATCACAACTTACAGGTTCCCAGGACCATTGTGAATGAGAACGAAAGTGGTGGCAATCATAAACGTAATCGTAACAAACATCAGACCAAGTTGTCTTCATGATAACAATGAATAACGAACAAACTACTAATCGAATATACAGTAACAAACTAACCAAAATCGAACTTGTAATCACCGAACTTGATTAAATATAAACTTCCATTACAATCAGAAAGCAGGAACCATGTATTTATATGAAGCGAATAGGTGTGTTCTTGTAACACCTCGAAAATTTTTAGCCAATAATATAATAACACGAGTCCCGCTGATCCTCGTATGCCACGTGTGGGACGAGAGGGAACACTTTTGTCGTCATGTCATTGTGACCGCTGAACGATAATTTGATTTTATCATACGAATATTAATATGTCATTATATCTCGTAGAAGACCTATGAACGATGCTCGATGAATAAAGGACTAGTACGCTTATCATATTTATTTATAAACCGCTAAGCGATGCCGAATAAAGTCTGAGGGCCAAAGGTGTCAACATGCCAAGTTTTTGACCTCTGAGTGACCCTTACGGACCACAAGGCTTATGCCTTACGGATCGTAAGGCAAGGAAGAAACATCTGGCTTAGAGGCGGTTACGGACCGCAAGGCATAACCCTTACGGTCCATAACAGATTCAAAACAGTGGGCGCGCTAAGGGCTTACGGACCGTAATCCTTAACCCTTACGGTCCGTAAGGGACTGCTAGAGACAGTTTTGTTGGCAGCCTGCTGTGCTTGCCACCTTGCTCGTGAGTTTGCCACTTTTATCTGGTCATGCCACATCTCTAGACACTAATCAACCTCTGGAAAGCCTTGTTAACACTTGGCATGATCTTAGGCATCATCTTCAACTATAAATAGTCTCCATCTTTGCCATTTTTCCTTGCTCATCATCTTCTTTCTCCTTTATCACTCTAATCGGAAGTTCCACACATCTGGAGCATTCTACTGAGTATTCTAAGCTTCCTTGGATCACATGTAAGTGTTCCATCCCTGCTTAGTTCATTTTAGTAGGCTTTAAAGCCAAAAGTCAAGCGTTATCGTAATAACGCTTTGACTTTCGGTTAAGACCATTATGGTCTAGTCATTGTTCGATATGAACATGGCTAAGTGATTGTAATTAGGTAGGTGTTAGTCCCTTAAAAGGGAACCTCCTAAAGATCACGTTTGCTAGACCTATTGACGGGTCAAAGTTAAATTATTAAAAAAGTCAAACTGGTCAAGTTATGTAAAATTTATAATCTGAGTTTATACAAGTTATAAAAATGTTTTGACACTTAAAATAACTTGGTAATTATTAATAGAACATGTATGAACATGTTCGCCCGTCAATGTTAGTCTAAGTGTCGGTTCGCAACCGAAAGTCGCGAAGTTTGACTTCTGCTTTGACTTTCGATTATGAACCGAATTAGCAACTTTAGCTACTTCCTTTAAGTTGCATTATGATCATAATATAATGTAGTATAACCCCCTAAGGTTTTGCTACAAGATCATAATCAGAATATGAGTTTTATGCACTAGTTCTTACATTATGTCAACTTTAACCATTTTACCATTTTTGCTAAAAATAAGGGTTTAATCAACAAAGGGTTTACAAATGATATATATAGTGATATGCTAACTTAATTAGCATATATGATGTTATTATACTGATCATGAACTGAGTTTTAATAAATATCGCAAATATTGTCCTTAAAAGGACCAAAATGCCCTTATGGCATCTAAATCGATTTCTAAACAATTTTGATATCAAACTTGAAACCTACTGATAATATATCGTAAATATAATATTTTTCCAGAAATTTTATGATCATAACATCAATTTATATACAAGTTCCTTTTAAACGTCACAAAATGACCGAAACGCCCTTATGAGGCATAGTTTCACTTTAAAACCTTATCGAGCATATAAGTTGGTATCCTACTGATATCACAACTTATTTAAAGTATATTGGCATGAAGAACTTGTCCATGACTCATCCGGTTACCCGGTATCGCAATTATGAGTTCGGTTAAGCTTATGTAGACCTTTTACGTAAGTTTACCGAAACAGGTCAAACCTTATCATTTTATCCTCAAATTCCAGAATGTATAGTGTTTACCTATATTATGCAAGTCATAGTACTTGTTGGGTTTAAACTACATTCTATTCCGGTCACCGCTTAATCTAGCGTATCGTATCGTTTTCAATAATTTAAGTTAGTCGGTCTAAGTCAATGACTTATATAAAGACCCGCTAACCATCTAATTGGTTATTAATACCATTCACTCCAGACTAGAGACTTCCAGTAGATTGCATCTGAGCTAGTTATTTTATATACGGCTGGTTTATCTTATTTTCTTATTGAAGAATATTGCTAAACCAGGTAAATACTCTTAACTATTTTCCCTATACGGCTTGGGATATGGTAAAATATTTACCGCATGGTCGGATATGGGATTCGAAGACAAATGAGTCGGGAAATTCAAATAATTTGTTTTAATTCGTATTGCCCTTAATATTAAACATTGGGGGTTAATGCGACCGTGTCCTGGATATCCTTGACTCATTTAATTGCAAATAGCCACGACCTAAGTGCGGGGTGCAGGCATACACCCGACAGATGCTAAATATATAACCCAATATGGGTATACCTAATAAAGGTATGAAAGTGGCGTGTCGGTTAATCATGATCTCGGCATAGTTTCCGGGGCCTAAATGTATTATTAGCATGTAAACCTGATAACATGAGATATAGTTTGTCCCAAGTTATTTATGAAATTAAATGTACCATAGTGTGCATAAAATATTTTGAAAGGATTTTCAAAACGTGTCGGTTATTTGTATTTACCAGTGAAAACTTATGTATTTTCAAAAGACTAAGCGCAGGTTGCAAGGTAACGAAATAGGCTGGAAGTGCTCGGCAAAGCTTAAGAGGAATTTGCAACTCCTTGCTTAGAAAGCCAAAAGTCTGCCAAATTTCCTTTTATTATAATATTTCGATCAGCCTGTGGATCTATTACGAACGTTATGTATTATATTTGAATTTGAAACAATACGTTTGTAATAGTATTTTTATTCCTTTGACTTCCACTATGCTATAAAATGTTGTTTCGGTTATGATGATATCAATCTTTACGTCATGATAATCCCCACCGGGCCCATCGGGATACATGTGGAAATCGGGGTGTGACAGTTCTTGAGGGGTTGCGTCGTTCTGTGGAGGGACATGTCGATCCCCACATAACCGTTCATACGGTTATATCCTCAACACACTGTTTCCTCATAAATCACGGCCCAATCCTTAGTGACCCAAGTACTTAACCCTAATGGACTTCTAAACAATGTTTGACCCAATATTTACATTACCTATGGCCCAATTCGAAAAAACATAAACATAACAGTATTGTTCGACCCAATAAGCAAACTAATAAACGTAAATACACTACCGGTCCGAAAACCGGATCCTTTCGGATGATCTTGATTAACTTGATCTTCATCTTGCATACGTGAACTGAATATGTCATTTTTTTCCTTTTTGTTTCAGTGAAGGTGCAGTAGGTTTTATAACACCATTGTTTTCCTTTTTGTTTCGGTAAAGGTGCACTTCACAAATTTAAAGCTAGACCAATGGTGTTATATGCATGAACCCTCAAATACTGTTGTCATGCTTTATTGTCATTATAGTGTGCGTGAATCAACATCGTTTTGTCTACTTTCTATTTGGCATACAAGCTTTTTCGCAACCCCTGCCTCCGTGCAACCCGGGATGATTCATACTCGTTTATTATATTTTAACATAAAACTTAAATTATGTTTACATTTTATAATAGAACTCAGTGACTGAGGTTTAAACGTTTAATGTTTGCACGATGTTAAATTATTTATATTATTAATATTAATACATGTTAAATTATTTATTATCTCCCTCCAACATAACATAATAACATTCTTTCACCCAAATCATCACATTTAATGAATTCCATCTATATCTAAGTTAGTATCACCATTACAACACGATTTCTACATGGATTCACATAACAAATGCTTGGGTTCATACAAATTTCTACCATCAAAATGAACCGATTCAACATATCTTAGGTTTAGCTATCTCTAGATAGTATAAATCTTCAAACATGCAATGAAGATCATCTATCAATTTCAACAATTATTGGATTTTCCTCATCTCCCTTCTGTTCATCTCCATATGCGAAACACACACACACAAAACTAGAAAATACTGGTTCTTTGCATCCTTTAAATGCAGATTTTTAATCAACTTTCCCTTATGGGAGAGCATAAAACCGAATAACGGAACCGAAAAGACCGAACCGAACAATAATCGATGGTTCGCTTATTGGTTTTTGAATAACCGAATTTTCGATTTCGGTTAATCATATATCTAAAATCGAAAATAACCGAACCGATTAGCCAAACTTATATATATACAACAAACTCTCTTAATGTAATATTATTTATAAGTTCACGGTCCACTAGATTTTTTAACATTTTATTCCAAATGAGGGTCCATTAGTGTTTGTTTTATTATGTACACAGGGACTCATTACCAATACGCGTATGGTATCTATATAATTTTGCAAGTTTTATATTCATGAGTTTCTAATTTACAAGCTTTATACATTGGATAATTAACTGAAACCGATCCATAACCAATGGTTAACCGAACAACGGTTAACTGACCATCGATTATGGTTATGGTTAATACTTTTCAATTAACCGAACCCTTGGTTAACCGACCATTTGTTAACCGACTTTGCACACCCCTACTTTTCCTATTCGTCACCTTTGGTCCCTCTAGTTTGGGTTTTTGGTCAGTTACAACCATACTTCCACTTTTCACCACTATTGAACCCACATAATCCCACCTTGTGACAATCCAACTCCCCTTAACGTAAACTTGTAGGAATTTAACTTTGTTAGGCATAATTACAACTTTAGTCCCCGTAGTTGGGTATTTTCTACTATTAGCCAAAACTTTCACTTTCTTACAACTTGCTAACTTTGTTAGTTTCCACTAACCGTATTACGAATTTACCCTTGTGATCACGTAAGCATGTAACTAAAGGAGTTAAATTGCACAAATGATTAATCCTTATAATTTGGTCTTTGACATTATGGACCCAAACTACAACTTTCATTTTTCAGTGTAATGTAAATCTCAAAATGAGATGTTACACTATCTACCATCATATGCGTACAGAAGATGTTTCAAATTTTATCACATTTCATCAACCACGATACCACATGTACACCAGAGGCACAAATATTGCCAACGATATGTTTCCTCTTATTTTCCATTTTGAAATATTCTAAAACATGAGGCATCTACTTTTACAATAAACATTTTTTTAATTTAATCTAATACTAATAAAAAAGTTTCTTATACTAATAAAATAGTTTATTTAATGCTACATGGTATTTTCTCTTCAAATTCACTAATTATTATTATTATTAATTAATTAATTAATTAATTAATACAAAACAATGAAAAATTTCTTAACAACTTAATACTAATAAATGTTTTATTGTTTACTTCGATATTAGATATGGATCATTTACTTTTGACTTATCTAAAATCTATAATTGGTTATCAGTAACAATTCTACTTATAATAAACAATTCAAATTGTGTCAATGTGACAACACCTTCTTATTCTTTAAAAGGATTTTTTTACTTAATATTTAAAACATATATCAAGTAAATTATTATTTTATATTATAATAATAAAAATGGTAAAGAATAGGTTAATCCGATACTTGAAAAAAATTTACTTCCATACTTTGAAAACACTTTAAATTTTATTAGACCTGTGTAATACACGGGTTTAAGCATAGAATATCTTCATAATATTTTGTTGCAAGTCTATACTCACCGGATGTCCTAAATGGAGTTATAGTTTTAGGCTTCCCAAACCATTAATAATTATCAAAGGTTAGTGTTCTAATGACGTTATCAAGATATATTGATCGAAAGAATGGTTTATGTAATGGAACTCGACTACATGTCATTCACTGGATAATCAGGTTACTGAGGCACTCATATTATTCGGAAGTAATACTAGCACTCGAATGTTTATCCCTAGATTTCATTTAATACCCCCAAATAGAAGGATTTCGTTTAAATTGAAAAGAAGACAAATTCCTCTCGCCTTATGTTTTGCCATGACAATAAATAAAAGTATAGAACAATTTCAATGTGTAGTTGGTTTGTTTCTAAACGAATCGGTTTTTACACATAACCAATTGTTACGTAATCTATGATAAAAAAATCACTTATGTAAATTTACGAAGACAATATATAATTAAATAATTTATAATTTTATATCCTTAGACCTGTGTAGTACACGGATCTAATAATCTAGAACATAATATATGACAACGTTGTTAATAACATATCATTCTATAGAATGATCACACACTAAACATAATAGGTGAGATGTCATGAACTAGTTGTCTAGTAATATCATCTTTGTTATTTGTAATAGTGGTGTTGGTTTAAATACTTTAAGCATACATTATATTTAGATGTAAAATTGTTCTTAAAATAAAATGTTGAGATAGCGTACAATTCCTTAATGTTAAAAGCCATACCATGTACAACTATATATCTTTTTCTAAATAGATGCCACAAAAGGTGATGATGAGCAAGACTTTAAAATAGTTTTGTAACCTATGGTTTTGATCAAAAGTAATATGCGTGTGTTACAAATTTTGTTATTTATCTATATATACCACTTTCAAGCATTATCATTTATCTTTATAATTAATAAATTTTGTATTTATTGTTTCAAAATTTTGCTTTGTATGTCCTTTACACCTAACCCAATTTGTTTTTAACGTTAAATGACACCACATGTAACTCACATGAGGGTACTTTTCAACATATCAATTTCATTAGAGATTGTAAAGTCGCAAGAACCCATCGTCGGGTGACTGAAATTGGGGTTCATATTCCAAATGGGACTGAATTTGGGGTTAGCTTTCCGACGCGCGGGGGGGGGGGTTGAAATTGGGGTTCGGGTTTCAGGTTTCAGCCAATTTAAGACGATGGCGGTGGTAGTCTTTAGGTTTCAGGTTGTGAGGGGTGGATAGTGGTGACAGGTTGTGGTGGTGGTAGGGTGGAAGTTGTGGCAGGCGGTTGTGGTGGATGGTGGAAGGTGGGGTGGTGGTGGGCGGTGAAATAGGCTGGGCCGAACATGTGGACTGAGCATTTGTTTTCACCCCTGCCATTTCATTGGATCTCATCTCTAAAAACAAGCTGTTTGGACATGGTTCTGAATGATATATGATTGTTCGATAAATGTGTAAATGGAAAGCTTGTATCATGGAAAATTACCATTTAATTTGAATGAAATATTTACCTTTTTTGCGTGAAATTTTAGAGAAATCAAGTTTAGGAGTCAACTAGTATCCTGTTTTTGCTAGTTCAACAATCTGAACTACTTCATGAAAGATTCCCTTCAAGGGTGTAATTGCTAAGAGTAGTGAACCTTGTTATTATTGATTTAGAATAGTTGTTAAGTTCTAAAAGTTTCTAATTTTTCTTGTTACGGGAATGTGGAATTGCAGAGATCCAAATTCATCAGAGTCTGGTGTGGTGGTGGATGGTGGTGGCGGCGTGATGGTGATGTTGAGAGTGGTAGCTGTTGATAGTTGATTGGTGAGAGATAGAAGCAGAGAGAGATGAGTGAAATATAGGGTAAATGTCTTATTTGGTAAAGTATTTTTTTTATGAATGGGTAAAAAGACTAACATACCCTTGTTTGATTTGATTTAACAAAAACAATTTAACTAGGTTAGGGTCAAGGGACATACCGTGCAAGATTTTAAAACAATAAGTATAAAACTCGTTAATTTTAAAGATAAAGAAACCGCCTGAAATTTGATATATAGATAAAGGACAAAAGTTGCAATTCACTCATAGTAGTAAGAACTGATGGGTTATTTTTGAACAGCCTCTCGTTTAGCGAAGCAAAGTTGGATCAAAAACCAATTTTGGGTAACCAAGGAACAAGATTATTGTATAAAGGGGTATGATCAGAAAAGTGGTTCTTCACTTCTTTGTGAACTCTCTTTGATCATTGTAGTCACATGTAGGGGTGTGCACGGTTCGGTTCGGTTCAGTTTTTGGGTAAAATCAAAACCGTAACCGAAAATTCGGTTTTTGGTTTTTGAAAACCGTTCGGTTTTGGTTTTTCTTTCGGTTATTTCGTTTTTCGTAGCGGTTCGGTTCGGTTTGTCGGTTTTTTTCGTTTTTTGAAACAAGTTATGTAAGATTCAAAAAATAAAAAGTAGAGTTAAATGCTTGGTTGGTCCCTGTGATTTGCAAAAATTGCAGACTTGGTCCTAGTGGTTTACTAATTACACGCGTGGTACCAAAACTTGTCAAAAATGAATTCGCTTGGTCCCCAGCCCTAACGTCAGTTAAATATCTATGTTAAAACATCCCATGTGCTTGGCATGTGAGGGTAATTTGGTCTTTTCAGTCCAGCCTATTATAAAGAGTTAAATACATGGCTGGTCCCACCCCCTTCTTCTTCTTCCCAAACCACCACCATCATCTCATCTCCTCCACCAAATACTCACCACCACTGAACTCCCACTCAACACCACTACACCGCCGCCTTCACCGGAGAACTCGCCGGAGAAAAACAAAATTTGTTGACTTGGGAGAAGTTACATGTATGATCTGATGCATGAATTTGTGATTCTAAAGATTTTGATAGTTACAAAAATCAACACAGTGAAGAGAGAGAGAGATGGAATACTTACAGAGGAAGAGTGTTCATAGCACTTGATTCTGCTTCATCCAATTTCTTGAATCCTTTACAATTTTACAAAATATGGTCGAAAATTGTGTATCAAAGTGGTATTAATCCCTGCAAATGTGACCACTCGATAACAAATCTGAGTTCCCGGCGATTGTGTGTGTGTGTGTGAGAGAGAGAGAGAAGAATGGGGAAAGAGGGGTAGTGGTGTGATGGAGTTTGAGGGTGGCGTTGAGACGGCAGCGGCGAAGGACGGGGAAGAAACCGTCGCCGGAAAATGAGGGAAGAAAACAAAGACTGAGGGTGGTTTAAAGGAATGACACAGTTCACCAAGGAACTCACCGTCTTGTCCAAGTCTCAAGGATTTTGCAGGTATGCCGAATTTATTTTTATGGGTTGATTTATCTGCATTTTGTATTTTTTTTAATCTTTCTTGTTCCATGATAATACACAATTGTTATCTCTAAAAAGTTAATCTCCAATTTGTGGCTTCCTATTGGAAAAGTTTGTTATCATCATAATCGATCATGATATCTATAAGCTAGTTCCATCTTTTTTAGTTTAAATTACTCATTAATAACATTCTTCAATTTCTCCCAAGTCCGCCATTTTCGTTTTTCTCCGGCGAGTTTCTGCGATGAAGGTGGCGGTGTGGTGGTGGCCTCGTTTTTTCCGGCAGAAAAGGTGGTGGTGAGTGGGAGTTCAGTGGTGGTGGGTATTTGGTGGAGGAGATGAGTTTATAGTGGTGGTTTGGGGGAGAAGAAGAAAGGGGTAGGACCAACCATGTATTTAACTCTTTAGAATAGGCTGAAGTGAAAGGACCAATTTACCCTCATGTGCCAAGCACATGAGATGTTTTAACAGAGCTATTTAACTGATGTTAGGGTTGGGGACCAAACGAGTTCATTTTTGATAAGTTTTGGTACCACGCATGTTATTAGTAAACCACTAGGACCAAGTCTGCAAATCACAGGGACCAACCAAGCATTTAACTCTAAAAAGTATAATTCAAAGTTTAAGCATCTTTTTTTAACGTTTACATTTAAGTTAATATATTTAGTATTTTTAATTAATATTGTTTACATAAACGTAACCTTTGAATCTTTTTAATGTTTCTTCAAACTTTTTATTAAGACATTTTCTTTTATAATACTTTGAAAATCATTTAATTTTTATGTTAAATTTTGTTAATTGTTTTTTGTAAACAATGAATAAACCATTTCAATGATAAATAAACATGTTAATGTTCTTATTATAAATATTTAACAAGCAAGAATAAAATTAATAATTCTTAGTAGCATGAGTTAAACACTTAAACTTAAACATAAAAATATATGAATTTGGCCTATATTATTAGTAGCATGAGTTAAACACTTAAACTTAAACATAAAAATATATGAATTTGGCCTATATTATAACTTATTGGTTCGGTTATTTTCAGTTATTGAAAATGGTTATCCGAAAACCGAACCGAAACTTTCGGTTATTAAAAATCCAAAAACCGAACCGTCGGTTTTTGTTTCGGTTCGGTTACGGTTCGTTTTTGTCGGTTATTTCGGTTACGGTTCGATTATTTCGGTTTTCTGCTCACCCCTAGTCACATGTTTTGGTCTTGAAAACAAAAATAGAAATTGTTTTGAACCTTTAATCTTGTATGATGTTGTGAAAGTAAGTTGGCTTCTTCATCTCATGACTGCCTTATTACTTTAAATTGGGATCAATATAACTCATGTTATTTAACTATATGCACAAATAGTTCATAAAATTTTACATCTCAAGAAGACGATGAACGACAGTCAACAAGAGGGTCCTATGATTGAACAAAGCATGCATCAATAACATGAGACCTCAATTTCATAATTAAAGGCGCTTATATTATTACTCAAAACAACATGAGAAACGAGACATGGCAAATACGTTACCATCAAAAAGGAGGATAAACAACATGAGAAACGTTACCATCATCTTGATGCTGCCTCATCTTTGCGGATATTGAGATTTGCATTATTCTCGGCTTCTTGGTTATCAAGCAACGCTTGTGCTTTCATGGCTTGCATCATCTGCTTCATTGTTTTCTCCTCTTCTTGAAGCTTCTTTTCAACTATCATCTGCGCTTGCTTATCAACCGGCTTGAAGTATTCATTAATTGCTGCCTCCTGCAATCATACACCCAACCACTCAAACATAAAAGTCTCAAAAGATGAACCTACAACGCATTACGTATAACTCATCTAACTGTTGTTATTTAGGTTGTAGAGTGGGACCCACCGTGTCCTCTAACTGCTTATTCACAGCTTGCATCTCTTCCACCATTTGTCGCACCTCAGATAGGATAAGTTGTTCCGGGATCTTTCTAATCTCCGCTTTCTTCCGTTCTGCCTACAACACGTTCAAGGGAAAAGGATGAAAAAACGGCATCACATGAATCTGACTCCAACAATTAGGAAATATATATAGGTTATTGCCTTGCTAATTGCGTGTTTCTTTCATCGTGATATCAAAATATGTTTTATGGGCGTTGCTAGTCGTATAAACCATAGCAACTAGTTTAAACTTGAAATTTAATAACATTTGCAGCCATACTATTGCTGATGACCAACAATAATTAAATACATTAGTCACAATGAGGACGATGCAAAGGGAAAAGTTAAAGTACGTTACGCAAAATTCTACAATGAAAAATGACGTCACATCAGTATTAAATTAGCAAAATTTAGATTGATCATTATTCGTTAGCAATTACAAATATATATATATATATATATATATTTATATATCTTAGAAAACAATATAGAACAATTTCACAAGTTTTAATGCATGTTAGAGACAAAAACATTTAGGGGACTAAAGCAAAAAAGTGTTATATAGCTTATGAAATGGTTCCATTAAACAGGACAGTTCTTTGTTGGCAGGTTCGGCAAAGAGTTTAAAACTTGTAAGCAAACTGTAAGTGACTAAAAATGAATTCCAAAGAGAGAGTGGTCGATGGGAATCCCTGATTTCACATAAGGCCATTAAATAAAATGAAGACCAACAGACTTGGGAAATTCAAAAGATCAGAACCCAGGTATGGATTTTGGGCTGATGGACAGACCAAACCCTAGAGGGAGGTTTGCTCATGCATCCAGCTCGTCAAGACCTTTCAGTGGGATGTGAACGAGTAGTAGGTTACTAGGTCCCGTAAAAAAAATTGTGACCTTTCAAAGTTGGCACACTTTCCACACAAATCCTTGTTCCCATTGATCCATGTTACACTAACCAGCAGGGGCGGATATAGAGTGTAACAAGGGGTAACCCCCTGTTGCCCCTTGACGCACTAGCAGTAGTGTAAATTTTAGAAAAATTTCACGTTTTTACGCCACTGCTAACCAGCCAGTTGTTTTCTGAATCCTCCAGTAATGATCTTATTGCTCCTGTACTGTTATCATGAGTAGGCCACATTCACAAATAGAAGGCTAAGATTTTTTTTTCTATTTTGATATTTTATAGAGATAAGCAATTATTAGGTGAAGCTTATATCGTTTAAGTGTTTTCTAAGCTCAAACTTCACACCAAAGCAGGACTTTTCACAGCCTCCATCTTTTCCAATGTCTCGGATAAATAATCATTACCCACTGGCGGCTCCAGACAGCCCAAGACTAGAGCCTTGACCACTGCCCAGAGCTGCCCAGCAATGACAGGCCAGCCTCATCCTGGGTTAACCCGGTGAACTTTTTGAGTCGCCAAATGTCAGGTTAAAGTCTGAGCAAAGCCTTTCTGAGTTCAAGTCTTGGGCAAAGACTCGTTACAGCTCTGTCCTACTAGGTCTTAGTGCTAAATAAAAAGTCACTATTCTTCTATGCCCGGATTGAACGGTTTTCAAGTAATATGTAGGTATAAGGTTTTAAGAAATGTTTTAAAATCCGGTTTTTATATCGTACCGGATTTGGCTCAAAAACGGTTTAACCGGGTGTATCGGGCGGTTCAACCGGGTGTACCGGGCGGTTTAATCGGTTCTACCGGACGGTTCAACCGGTACAACCGGCCGGTTTGAACCGGTTTTTAAAACATTGTTTTAAGGTATTTTTCTGTAATCTTAAAATACTAAGTTGATCCCATGTACTTCAACCAGGAATTATGAATAAAACTTTAACCAATGTCAACTGCACTTTTGTTGCAAAATATTGTTTGTTTCTTCATCCTGTGTTTTCTTAATGCTCAGAGTTTGTGTAAATCTCATCAGTTTGGTGACATCATCAGCAGACCATCATGGTAGAAAACAGCTAGACACATGAAAGGTTCGTTATCATTGCGGACAAACATCCATAAAAAACATTGCTTCATGGAGTTTCTAATAGTGTTTAAACCACAAAGATATGAATTCACAGACATTAAAGTCATGTATTAGAGGAGCTTGAATTCTGTAAAAACTCACAGGGAATAAGCTCCAAATCACGATGATACCGACTCCCATCATAATTCATAAATTCACTTAAAAAATTGGTTAGATGTTCTAACCAAAGGGAGTGATAAGTGTAATGCCACATGAAGACAAACTAGGCTTCAAAGGGAAAGAGGAAAAATAGAGAAAGATCGAAGTTGCTTTCTAACACATATAGCATACATGTTCACAAATGCTCTAGCAACATTTACTTGATGTGTGTTGGGCATAGTTGTCAATAGCGATCGTAGCGGTCGCTATAGCACGCTACGTAGCGTATAGGTATAGTGTCGCTATTAGGGTTGTAGCAATGGATAGCGAGAATAGCGACACTTTATTTCTTATTTTTTTAATAAAAATAGCAATTTAATTTAGCAATAAAACAGCTGGATTTTAGGTTTTTGTTAAATATACATGTAAAATAGCATATATACCAGGGTATTTTGATATAATATACATATACAATTTTTTAAAAAAATTTTCTAGTGTATCGCTATTTATAAAATATCCGCCCGCTATGTATCGCTATTCGCTATGTAGCATATAGGTACCTTATCGCTATCTGTTGCTATTCGCCATTAACAACTATGGTGTTGGGTGACATCCCATGTAAATAAGGTGAAGCACAAAGTTATAACCATCCAGTAGTATGTATTCATCGAGTTAAGCATGAAGGGTGTAAACCTAAAGACTGGTGCTTGAAGGGGTTCCAATAATCTAGAGTGCCATACTTTATTCACATTATAATAAATGGGTTTGAAAGTTCAAATACGATACAGAAAACATAAGAAACAATGGTATTCACTTATCCATTTCGCTTATTCTTATATTCTGTTGGGGAATTTGTCGATCCTATAAATACCGTATCATAAAATCAGCTTTGGGATAACATACAAAAACTTAACAATGTATAAATACTTAACTAATGCAGCTTTTCACCAAACACTTCATCTGTACATATAACGGTCATTTACGAATAGTTACATCCTTTTAACATAAATTAACATAGTTATGTTTCTATTATAACTGTTTTACTAAAGTCACATCAGATCCGAACATCTGTGCAGAAGTCAACGTATGAGTTACCAGCATATAAGGATAGTGTAACACTATCTTGGATGTGTCACACCTTAGAAAGGTTATACGCCATGTATTCCATAACTACCTAACACACGTATACACCGACAAATTAATAGGTCCAATTCTTGGTTTTAAAAAGCGAGAAGCACACAGGAGCGACAAGGTCTAAAACCGAGGTGCCAAGCGCACTGCTTTTCGTACCCGAGGCGCAAATAATTATACAACTTTTTATATACTTCCTATAGGTTTCTAACATCACTTACCCAATATATACACACAAATAAGCTTCAACTTGTTTTAAATTTTAATGTTGAAATCACATCATGTACAACCTGAAAAGCATGGTGTACAGCAGTCTGCTGCACAAAAGTGTTGAAAATATATCAGGTGCGTACCTCAGGGTCAACTTTTTGCCAAAAAAACACGCTTCAGGTGTGCTTTTTTGTAAAACGCACGCCTTGTGTAGGCTGAAGCGCTGAGGCCTGCGCCTTATGGTGCACCGCACCCAGGTGCGCTTTTTTAAACCAAAGATCCAAGTTTGGTGCTAACCTATAAAAGGTTTATGCTGCTGATCCACATCTTCTAACTTATAACTTAACTTAAATTCCTTAGGTCTTGTTTCCAAATCCAATTACATTAAAATATACACTAAAATCACCAAACATATTCATTACAAGTGAAAATTAATTCAGTCTGCACATGCGAGCTACAATATACAGAAACAAACAAATTCGCATAGCAGAAAATGAAGGATTGGAATATGAGACTGGTAAATCAACACCACACAATTAATATTTTTGAAAAGCAGAAGTGGTTAGGTTAGTTACCTCGGTAATACGTTTTTGGAGGTTGAGACGGTAAGATCTGATGCGACGTTCTTCGTAGCCCGATAAAACCCTTGCGTAGAACATCGCTTTCTTCCCAAATTCTATTAATTTCTTCATCTTTATCAAATTGTGACGACTGTGAAATGCACAAATTTCAGAAATTGCGTATCTATCGTTGGGGTTTTGACTGACTATTCAGGGTAATAGGATGATAGACAGGGCCATTTTGAACCAACCCATTTCCTAAACTTTTCCGTTTCTTTCTAAGGAAACGGCCCATTTGCAAGAAATTTCTTTTTAAAGAAACAGCCCATTTGCAATTGGTACGTTGGCGGGTTGGATAAGTGAACCTGAACCTAAAGGGGCACAGATTGGTTAATTTCCTTAACCGGCTCAGTTAACCAATTCTGAGTGGTTATTTCCAATTTTTGTTTTAACCGGTTATTACTTTAACTGACTTGGTTATTTACCTTAATTGGTTCAGTTGGTTATTTACCTTAAGTGAACAGCTAATGTAGAGGCCAAATGGCCCACTACCCCATAGGGCGAGGCAAGCTCTTGAAACTCTGCCCAGCCCAACTTCATACTCCCAATTATGTACATAGCAGGAGTCGAACCTGGGACCTCCCTAGAGGAGAAGCTTTACGGAAAACTCCCCTGACCAATGGGGCTATAACCATGTTGGCAATTGGTTCAGTTGATAACCAATTATTTTCAGTTAATTATCCGATTAATTATTTCATATTTTTTTTTTTTTTCTGGTTGACCGGTACATCGGTTAAAAATCGGTTAATATCCTAAATATTTATAACTGGTTAAAGATCACTGGTTTTCTAACTATTAACCGGTAATTGGTGTACCGGTTATTAACCGTTTACAGTTTTAGTTAATAAACCGGTTTTTTTGCCCATCTCTACCTGAAGCCGACTCCTATACTTATTTGTGTCGTGTTCGTAACAACACACTTAAAATTGAATCGTGTCCGTGTCATAGAGAGTCATGTTTTGAGGAGTTCAGTTTAACATTCATTTTTTAAAATAGGTAAGCAGCTAGTGGCTTAGTAACAATTTAATTAACCTATAATTCAAGGTCAGACAAACACTTTTTGTAATTAGTGTATTTTTTTAATTATTTTTGTTTCCTCGTCTCTCATTCCTAATAAACAAGCTTGACTATATAAATTTAGAGAGGAGCCGAATGAAAATCATGTCATTAGAGGTAATGAAAACAAATGTTTGAAAATGACGAGTTGAGAGAGTTCAAGAAGAAAACTTAGTTTCGCAATGAATAGTTGAAAAGAGAATTAAAATTCAACATATCTAACTTTTAAATTTTAATACTTTCCATATCTAAAATTTAAATGTGGACTTTTTAAAAAATCTTTCGACGGATTAACAAGTTATAATTTATATAATAGGCCGTCTTCTAGAACCCAAATTATAACATATCTGTTAAACTCAAATACAGTATTTACTTTTGAGGAAACACCAAGCCTAAACCGTGGGTTTATCTCTATGGGAATGGTCTTGTTAAGAAGGTTAATCCTTAATCTCTCCTCGATCGATGTTAATAACGAATTATACTGATTGTACAAATAAATAATAGTTTGTATATTTTGTTCTTTTAAATAACCAAACATTAACATCTTGTGAGCCCAATTATTTTCTTATGAACATCTACTTGTATATTTATATATAAATTATGTAATTAGCATATACATTATATCATGTAGATAATATAATAAACAAAGCTACTTATTGTTATATCCGGCCTAACGTATCACCAATATTGTCCGCTTTACCCACATGAACCTCACGGACTTGTTCTTTGCTGTCCACGTGGAGACCTCCCACGAGGTTCCCCATTGCGCTTGTGGACTTTTAATGATATCCACAACCAATACGCACAAAACACGTTGGTGATATTTAAGTCCAGCATTCCTTGTGGCCCAGCACCTCTCTTGTAGAAAGAACATAACAAAACGGTTTTGGACTTCCCTAAGGTGTAACACTTATAAACATAGTTTCAGTTTGAAAGTCCTCATTACACTTGCAAAGATTTAAGCTTTCATCATTTTGTGAGTGACAAAAACCATATCACTAGACCATTAGTTAATGGATATTTATTATTTATTATTATATTCATTTGATGAATCAAACTTAAGGATAACCTATAGATTATAGAAGGCTTACAACAATGAAACTATGGAAGGGTGACAATGAAGGTGGTTGGAATTCCTGATTTACCCCCATCAATTACCATCACAAGCCCTTGATCAATCACTTAACTAATCCAGTAAGACACAAAAGCAGGCCTCTTACCCTTTTCAAGAACCATATCATCATTCCTTATTAAACCATCCCACTTTTCACAAACCAAACCATGTTCCTGTTCCTGTTTTTGTTCATCCTGGTTCCGACTCGTTCCTTGTTCTTGTCTAGAAAGCGTTTCAGCCTTTGTTTCTCCAGAAACTCGTTTAACGATCAAGGTAAATTTGGATCCCTTGTCTAATCTGATTCTAAGCTTGCTCTCCATCTCCTCAATGCATAATGCAGCATCATAACTCAAGTTTCGCGATGAGGATGTGGATGATGATGATGGTGATTTTGCTTTGAAGATGACACTTGTTCCCTTATCTTGATCAAGTAGGGAAGTTGTTGTTAACATGGAGTTGGCGGTTTTTTGGAGATTAGGGAGATAAAACATGGGTAGTTTAGGTATTTGAGAGTATAGAAGTGTGAATGATTGCCCATTGTTTGAGGAAGGTTGTAAAGGTAAAGGGATCCATAACAAGAAGACTGCAACTAAATCCAATCGAGTATCCTCCACACTTTGAAGTTAGTGACCTACATGCAAAAACAAGTTGAGATTATAAATGGGCCATGTTCCACAGTTCGAGGGTTGGTGGGTCGAACCTGACACAAACTTGAAAATCTTGTCGAACATATTAATTTGAACGCGACACAAGTTTTCAGGGTTGATAGGACCCCTTTAGCCCGAAAATTAATTTTAATTATTTTTGCATATTAATACTTTAAAATTACAAATTTACAAAAAGAAAATACAAGTGTATATAATATAATTGTGTTAAACAATAAAACCGGATGTTACATTTCCTTTTTATCATAAAATACCTATTCGGTTTAATTATAACATACAAAACATATCATTAACTTTTTTTAAACTAAACTGGTCAACAATCGAACATGCAGGTTAACTCGAATAGGTAAACGTGTTCGGGAGTTGACCAAAACTGACCCAAACCCATTTAAGACAAACTTAAACTCAAGAATATATTAAATTGGTGTCTTGTAAAAAATTCACACGCCTGACAATAGGGATTTTGTTTGAAATTAATCCATCATAAAAGAATGTAACACATACTTGAACATATGAGAGTGGAGAGAAATGTGGATTTTGTTGGTCAATGTCTTCCCAAACAACAAGCTCAGCTTCTAAGTCATTAACCCTCTCAAGTAGTACTTCCGACAAACTCATACTACAAGCCCTGGCCTCATAGAGCCTAACACCACTATCATTGGACACAATCTCCATGCACTCATGATGAGCATCCCCAATATGATCCGTAGCGTGCAGCAGCCGTCCGCTAAGCTTGGGGCAGCCCATCAATGCCCGCCCCAATGTCTCCTTCATCCAACCCGCGGTCACCCATCCTGAATCATCTTCTGATGCCTTATCGTAGTACACGACTACATAAATCGTCTTGAGAATACTGCTCCTCGCACATCTCTTGCCACCAAAACTCTTTTGAGAGTTCCGCTCACTCGGCCTTGAAGGTGGCACTGTTTGAATAGATTCTATTTGCACCTTAAGAACTGCCATTGTCGTGTTCGAATTCGTGTATTAGTAAGACGGATGGTTATATACATACACCATGCCCACCTTCTGTTATTAGTTTAATCGATTTGGTGATACACCTAGCAATTAGTGTTCACCTAACGCTTTCCTTACTCAATTCACCTAACTTTTTTAAATTGGCAAGAGTTAAATGTCTGGTTGGTCTCTGTGGTTTGCATAAATTGCAGACTTTGTCCTAAGGCTTTACTAATTACAGAGTTGGTTCTAGTGGTTGTAATTTTTGCACTCGGGTGGTCCTTATCATTAACCCATGTTAGATTTCTCAATTAAGTCTTTTTAAATAACTAAAATACCCTTACTTATTAATAAAAACAATATTTAAATCTATGTGAGCCTACCCCACTTCTTCTTCAACATCAAAATACCACCATCACTACCTGTACCCACCACTACCCAATCCCACCTCCTTCACAAACTTTCTGGCCATCACACACAACCACTACACCACCATTGCCGCTGTGCTATTGCAATTTCAAACTCAATTTTACTCAACTTGCAGAAACCCCAAAACACATTACCTGCATCCCCTCTATCCTAATGATCACATAACTTTGGTCTTTAAATTCACTCCGCATGTATCATTCATTGGTTATGATTCCACAAATATGATGTTGCTTTCATACACAATAGAAAACAAATAACCAGTTTAATATAATTCAAACTACACCATGAAATCCAATTCAATATAACCACACACTGAGTGACACATACACAATAGAAAAACAACAATCAAATTGCAATAATCGCATCCCTATATACCCAAGAAATAATTCCTATTCAGATTCACTTCATTAACAAGCGGACATTTCGGATTCAGTTCAGATCCGACCGGAGCTCGATCTAGAATAGAAACAACACCTTCCAGATTAAATGTATCCGGTGACGACGATCTGATGTCATCCGATTCAGACAACCGGAATAGACAACGTACACAAGGTACGTTTGTTTTTCAGTCGAAGTGGTCGGATTAATGTTGCGGTGGCCGGAATCGACGACGTGCACAAATATTTTCGACGTAGCTGTCCGACAACATCAGGGGGGTCGTTTTTGGGTAATGTGGGATTGGATTAAGGTTGTGGTGGTGGTGCCGGCTGGTGGTGGTGGTGGTGGTGGCGGTAAGAGTGGAGGTGGTTTTGGATGGTAGAGAGAGATGAAGATGGCAGATTTAGAGAGAGAATTGTTTTAGATTTTTAATCTTAGGGGTAATCTAGTAATTTTATACAAACTTAACTGAGAAATCTAACATGGGTTAGTGATAAGGATCACCCGAGTATAAAAATTACAAACCATTAGGACCAACTCTGTAATTAGTAAAACCTTTGGACCAAGTATGTAATTTCTGCAAACCACATAAACCAACCAGACATTTAACTCAATTGCCAAAACACTTTATTTTTATTGGGATTAGTAATCTAAATTCGTCTACTTCTTTTGTTTTCCAATTTTGCTCTTTGGAACTCTAGATAACAATTAATGGTACTAAATAATACATTCTTGTATCTTTATAAATAAACCATTGGTCACATAGCCCACACATATGGTAGGTCTTTAAAAATTTAACGATATATCCTTCTATGTATCAACTTAGAAAAAAAAAACATAAACAAATCTTGGTTTCTTTCTTTTCAAAAGAAAATTGGTGGTAATTAGGTGATTGGCAATGGCCCACTCCATTCATATATTGTCTTGTTACTTATTTGTAACTTATTGTCTTGTCACTAATTTGTAACTTATCGTTTTCATATACAATGACAGACCACCCACTTTAGAAGTTGTTGATTTGTACGTACGCCATCCAAATTGATACAAATAACCAATTTACATCATATCAAGCTTAGAAGTATCTATCATTTCATTGAGCTCAAACTTTTTATATAGCCCGGTCAAGCTCGAGTTCACTTTCAACTTTGTGCTTTAAGATCCAGTCGAGTTAAAAGAGTGTAGTGAGTGAACTAAACTTGACTACACTGTTAAAAAGATTGTATTTAACCAATTTATTTGTACATAGCAAGAAAAGGTTTATCGATCTTCATAGCTTTATAATTTTAATTTATTTTATAGTTTTATACCTATCTAAAGACATGGAAAGAAATATGTGTTGATCCTTGGTTGGTTGCGTGCTTGCGTGTTAGAAGAAATAGATTTGAGTGTGGAAATAAATATTATTAATAACTAATAAAATGAGATATAGAATACGTGGCAGTGACATGAAGAGCGTTATGCACTTTTTAGTTAAACTACAACGGGTAACCTTATGGGAAGTGAGAGGTCAAACCCGTCTCCTTCCCTTCTAAACAGAAATGAACACAGTTGTGAATCCGTTTCGACCAGTTTGTTACGTATCAAATCTGAACTTTCTATTAAAACCTCAATTACGACCTTCTAGATAACTTCAAGGGACCCATGACCTAGCGGTCTAGTGGTACGGTATTTACCCCCTATAAAAATTGTGTGGGTTACCAAAATCGACATGTTGGGCAATCACATTACCAAAATGAACACTTGGCTAAAACTATTTTTACCCTAAATAACCAATAAAAGAATGACACTACTACTAAGACCGTGGGGTATGGTGGGGCAGGGGTTGAGGACATGGGCCGACACGTGGATTTTGAGGGGCACCGCCGGTCAAGCAACCGAACGGTGGGTATGGTGGGGCGTGGCTAGACCGCGTGGGTAGGCCACATGTATTTTTTTTTCTATTTTTTTACAAATAAACATAATATTAAAATATTTTAAAAATTACAAAATTATACAATAAAAAAAGATCACTAATCGTCATCTTCGTCTGAGTCGAACCCAGGAATCGTTGAAACATGTTCCACCAAATCAGATCGAAGGTTGTGATGTATATCCCTAGACTTGATCAAAAATAGGTTTGTTGATTTCTCTTCGTCTATAACGATTACGTTATCTACTTGGACATTGTCATCTTCATAGTAGGTAGCGACCACACGACCTTCATCCTCCAATATCATGTTGTGAAGAATGATGCATGCGTACACTGAACGATGCCTTTCTCAAATATTTTTTCTTATAAACTTCTAAAATACACGAGCAAAAGTTGCGAAGACTTTTTCTAGCTACACGTGCCGACATTTTTAAATAGTCGTCCATAATGTCCGAACTATTGTCGTACGCTAACTGTCTAAGTGCGGCCGTGACCTTTTGCCACGTACTAAATCCTAATTGGCCGGTTACATCTGGTTTTTGTTGGAAAAAATCATACTTCTCCTCAAGATCCGTACATATCCTTAGAAATAAGTTTTTCATCGTATTTAGGTTCAGCTGAGAAATAATTGCTTACCAACAAATCGTTAGCGGTTTGCCGTTCACGAGGGTTATACGTATATTTAGATCCTCCGTTTCGGTTGCGAACTCTCCCTTATCTTCTTCTACGATAGCTTTCACCACAGTCGCGATCGTTTGTAGAAATATTTCTGCGCCGTCGTCGGATGATGACGACGATTCACTCGAACTTGAATAAATTCATTGTGTTTTATGACTTTGAAAATTTTGTGAGAAAATTGTTATTTGTTTGTGTATTTATAAGGATTTTTTTTAAATTCACACCCAACTGCTAGTGCTCTCCGCCAATTACCTGCCGCCATGTCACTCGGATAGCCTCGCCCAACGCCCGGCCTAAATCCCCGGCCCAAGGGGCCACGCCAAATCTCAAGCCCACCCGGGGTGGTGAGGCGGGCGTTTCTACTAGGGGTGCTAAACGGGTCGTGTTCGAGGGTTGGCGGGTTCAACCCGACCCGAACCCGAAATTTTTACATGAACCCGAACCCGACCCAAACCCGAAAATCGTATCATATATATGAACCGAACACGACCCGAAGTTTCGTGGGTTGACCCGAACACGACCCGTTTAACCCGAATTTTTTAATTTTTATTCTGAAATTAATATATTAAAATTAAAAATTACTTAAAAAAACACAAATGTATATAATATTATCATATTTAAATTATAAAATCTATGTTAATTTCTCTTTGTAAGTTATAATCATAACATAAAATACACGCCCCATTTAGTTTATGACATAAAATATATTATAAAAAATACAATATAGTATAAATGTGTTAAACGGGTCAACCCGCCAACCCGACCAGGTTGACCCGAACCTGACCCATTAACCTAAACGGGTTCGCGGGTTCAACCCGAAACTGGCCCGAACCCGTTTAGACGAAACCTAAACCCGCGAATTTCGTGTTAGGTTCGTGTCGGGTTTTCGGGTCGTGTCAGAAATTCACACCCCTAGTTTCTACCCAACCCAAGCCCAAACCCCCGCCCCATACTTCATAGCCTAAATGGGGAAGATCTCACCCCCTTTAAGAACCAATTAAATAATGACATGTGGCACATCACGCAAAAACGGCGCCTGATCAGTATACTTCAGGCGAAATTGCTCCTAGTTGGATTTGGGCAACCATATAGCAAATAAGACAGTAGGTATAAGTTGAATTAACAGAAGGTAACGTGTATAAATGAATATTGAATATCATGGTACAGCCTGATTTTGTGTCATATGATAGTATGATACAAGGAATCGTACACGTATGTATGAATTAAGAAACTTACAAGATTATACAAGTATGGCTATCAAGTACACGATAAAAACATGGTTGAACATATTACCAGACATGCTTGTCGAGTGGAGTTTACTTCTTGAAATGTGTATCAACTTGTTTAAGCAAAGACAATGATGCCTGCAACTTGTTGTTAATGCATTCTCGGCCCTGCCAACAATAATAATCAAACTTATTCACCTATGCACCTGCGGATACGTGTCTTGACAATTAACTAAACCAAAGGCTTGCAAGTTGCAAGCTTGGTTTAAAAAAGCGAGAGGCGCACAAAAGCGACGAGGTCTAAAATCGAGGCGCAAAGCGTGAAGCGCAAAAGCGGCAGACTTTTCGTACCCTAGGCGCAAGCTAATTATATATATTTTTTTATATATCTCCCAAAGGTTTCTAGTATCATTTACCTAAAATTGTGACACAAGTAACCTCTATATATGCTTTAATTTAAATAATCCATATGTACAACCTAAGAGGCACAAATCTCTACTATATACTTAAAGTACAATATGTACAATCAATAAAACTCCATAAAAAGCAAAGCAAGTGAAAAAAAATTAAGTTAGAAAAAGTTTTGGGTAAAAGTTTAAAAATAGTATTACATTAAGGATGAAAATTGTAATTTTGTGAAAACAAAAGATAAAAAGTAAAAAGGGTGTAAACCCTAAAAAAGTTCAGCCGTCACTCTCTATTTCATATCTAGCCACACTCTTACATCTCCTTCTCTCTAAAGCACTTCAAAGCGTTAATTCTGGCAATATTTCATCTCCATTTTAATGAATAGGCAGGTGTTTCATCTTCTTAGGTATGGTTGTTTCTACACGGAACGTTTAATTTTTGTATAAGGTCCTTAAAGTGCACGCTTCAGTGCCTCGTCGCCTAACAAAAAAAAGCGCTGTAGCGCACCGCTTCTTGGGTTTACTCTAGGCGCTAAGCAAAAAAGCGAGGGACCCTGAGCCTTGATGAGCCTTTAAACCAAGGTTGCAAGTAAATAGAACAAACTAATAAATCTGCAACCTTAAACCTTTAAAAGTTCAAAAAAATTCATCATGCTTTTTATGTTGTTAGTATTGACAATGTCGATAGTCAAAACATTATTAGTCAAAGAACTAAGAAAAAGCAATGTATGTTTAAAAATCCTATCATGAAACTAAACGAAATATGCCCCTCACTCCCTCCAAAACCTTAAGTTCATCCACCAGCCACAAAACTAGTTGGTAATTCTGCAGTTTTATCACATGCATGCATGTTCTTTTTTAACCGAATCCATGTCTTATTACTCCATGTCAGGAGAGTATAAAATTTACACTTTACACATGATTTAAAATCTCATACTACTTGACAGTATTTTGATATAGTTTCATTCACTTGTATTTTTTTAAAGTTAGTATCTGTTAAAACTCTAGCATCACATTGTTTCTAAGTCTAGCATGTCTAAGATTACGTCAACCCTTCTCTCAAATCAGTTTCACAATAACACCTTAGGCAAATCTCACATTGATATATTTTGTTCCGTCCACAAGAGAGAAACCATGCCTATCATCAACACGTTTTTGGCGCAATGGTTCCGGATGAGAGAAAAACTCCATAGTTAAGTGTGCTGGTAGGAGAAGTACTGAGATGGGTGACCTCAATTCTCCACCCGAGCAAACAAACAAATAAATCGTGAGCTCCTTGTGTGCAAGGTGGACAATCGGTATTAGAGGCTGGATGTTACATTCAATGTCGAACGTGGGACCATTCGACATCATACTTGAAGTGAAGCTCTATTCTATCAGCAAATCAGAAAAATCTATGCCACCATCAAGTTACCTCTAGATTTCATCTTATAATCCACGCCTATCGTTGCACCCTTTCGGTCATGGTTGTAAAAATCCCGACTAGTCTCCGATTAATCGCCGATTAATCACTAATCGGAGGTTCACCAATTAATGGCCGATTAATCGCTAGGCAATCAATGACGGTCCTATTATAGCCAAATTTTGGCCAGACTTGGGCCGAATTTCAACCAAACCATATAAATTTCTTCCGGTTACTTAAAAATGGGTCAATGAGGGGTTAAAACATGTCTACTTTAAAAAACTACATATAAAAATGTGTACGTATATATAAAACAAAAAATTACATACAAAAACTCAATTCGATTAATTCCGATTAATCCCTATTAATCCCGATTAACCGCTAGTCGACTAGCGCCTAGCGGTTCTTACAACATTGCTTTCGGACCTAAACCTTTGTCTAAAAGATTCCAAAAATTATCATCCCAAATAATCCAAACTAAACAAAATCCTAAAGCAGCAGCAGCAATATGTAGTCTGTTCATCAAAACTCCAAACACTTAACCACTATAAGAGGTAAAATTTGATCATGTATATTCTAACTCATCATTCTATAACATCAATCCAGTTTCCAAACCCTAACAATAAAATTCTTCTATATCTGGAGTTCAAAATTAAGAATTTCAGAGCAAAAATCAATTTACGAAAGAATCAGTTGACGGATTACCTGAGTCTGAGAAGAACCAGAGGATGATAGCACAAATAACCAAGAGACAAGGGATGAGATGGATAGCCGCCTCAGCAGATCTAATCTGATTTTGCTCTTTGATAGCTATGTAAGACTGGGGATTGTACGTAGGTAATACGTCACTGGCCTCGTCGGAAGTCGCTCTAAGGATATGTGACGGTGGATGGTCGGAGAGATCGCCGGAGACTTTAGCGGAGCTCGACGACCGGTGCATTCTGGATCCGGTGATTTCAAGTTTCAACCCTTGTTGGGTTTCTTTCTTGGCTTCATATGTAGGTTCAGACTCCAATTTTGACTGGCTTTAAACTTTATTTTTTATTTAATAAAATCACAATATATGTTTTTATATGCGAACGTCAAGTGATGTCACTTTTGTTTATTCTTGTGTTTTGCATCGGGCTTTCTATCGCTATCCAGTCGATTTGTGACGTATCACTATGATTTTGGTCTCGATAAAATAAGATTAATCTCACCTAAACAATAATGGTAATCCTGTAAAATAATCAACAGACCGTAAGCTCGTTACAAGGAGGAGAATAGGGGGTTCTCCTTGTAACCATCCTCCGGCGTGAGAATAAGTATAGGTTTTGAGGATAATAGTGTGTGTATTAAGTGAGGGAGCAAGGGAGCGATCCTTAAACCTAGAGGTGAAGTCCTCTATTTATAGCTAAGGTGATTTGTGAAGGAGACGGGCTGATGGGCCTTGGCCCTAAGATTGACAATAAGGAATATTCATTCTGTCTCCTCTGTCACGACTGTTAGTGATTCAAGGCGAGGGGGTAGCTAGCGCACGCTGAATGGATCACGTGTCCTGACGGTTGTCCTTGCTATCTGGTCTGTCATCAGCAATTAGGTGGAGATCAAGGAGCAGCGGTCGGAGCAAGCTGATTGGTGCCACGTGTGTGTCCTTGTGTACTTCTTGTCCCCTGCACGATTTCTCATCGTGCAGCACGAAAGAATACCGCCTGTTGAGCGCCTGTTGGCCCACCACTCTGCCACTTGTACTTTTTGTATTTGCCCGATGTTGCCCATTGCTTTTTATCTCTACGCGACTTAGATACATCCTGGGCAGTCGGCGCAAGGTCAAGGAAGCCAGGTCTTTTGTTGAAGGAACTAAGTGTTGGAATTGATTTTATCTTGGTCCTGACCTCGCGCGCGACTTGGGAAACATCTGTGTAGTCGGCGCAAGGTCCGGAAAGTTATCATTTTGGTTTATCTTAGATATGCTCTCACGTGCGACCTGAGGTTAACTTGTATGGTCGGCGCAGGATTAGGGACCATACCCCTTTCCAAAAACCAAAAAAGCGTATATTGGTACCGATATTTCTGTTGGGATCGGTTATGATACAAAAAAAAAAAAACCTTGTTGCGTTACGTTGAGAAAAGCATAAGAAAAAATAATCTATTGATACCAATGTTGTTTAGATGGTATCAGTTGGGTTCGTCACAGTAAAAGAAAAAACAACAACTATGTTTAACCTAGTTTGAATTAAAATTTTATCGAATCATAGATAAAGAATAAGCATGTCGCAACGTATGGTCAAACCTTTGTAAAATGTTGTATTATATTCCTAAGATAACAAAAAATAGTAAACGACGTCACTTTATTAAAAAACGAAATCACGAGAAAACTTTAAATATGTGTACGTTTATGCTTCATACATTACTACTCATAACTGGGTTTTGATTAAAATTTATCTAGACCAGATAAAAATAAGCACGTCGTGACGATATATCATAATTTTATGAAACGTCATATCTGAAAAGTTAAAAAGCGAAAAATAAAATATGATCAAAAGTAATTATATAAATTAGGAAAATTGAGATGGTACTATTCACTATAACATGTAAAATATATAGATAGTCGATATATCATAATTTTATGAAACGTCATATCTAAAAAGTTAAAAAGCGAAAAATAAAATATGATCAAAAGTAATTATATAAATTAGGAAATTTTAGATGGCACTATTCATTATAACATGTAAAATGTATAGATAGTTAGTTAGTTAATTAATTAATTAATTAGTAGGATTACTTGTACATTGTGGCTGGTATTTGTTCGGTTTGTTATGGTATCGCCACTTGGTATAGAAACTGAAATAGATACATTGATCAAAAACTATAAAAATGAATACTCATACCGATTTTGTTCAGTTTGATTTGTCACGGAACGGATAGGAACATGGAGAAAATTTGGTACTAATTTTGTTTGGACGACATTGGTTCAATTTGACATGGTAAAAAACAAATAATCAATTATAATTTACTTGTTCGCTTTTGAATAAAACTTTATTGAATGAAATAAAAATAAACGTGTTGCATTATATTTTTAAAATAATAGAAATGATAAACAATATCACTTTATAAAAAAAAAGGCATACATTTATTTTACAGTCACTTGTACAATATCATTAAAAACTAAAGGGTTTGTCTAACGAATAACTAATAGAAATCGAGCCATGGCAGGGGTAAAGTCAACACATTTTTAGATGCACACTTACATCAGCCTCAACGATGACGATGCTCGTATTCTGTTGTGGACAAATATCAAGTGGATGAGCTCACGTATGCCTTGTCCAACAAAGTTAGGTAAGGCCAAGAGATTTTTGATGTGGAAAAATGTTGAAGAGACACCTAAACTATTTTATAATACGATTATAAAAGAATGGATATTATGAAAAGTTTGATGCTTAAACAGATAACAGTGAAAGGGGTACCCATCAGGTAACTCATTCCATCTTGTTATCCAACCGATAGCAAGATGTCAACTCATTTGAATTCATTCCATCTAGTTTCAAATGGGATAGCAACTCATTTTATCCCATCATATTTTATATAAACTAGAACATTGACCCGCGTGCGTTGCGCTACGACCAACGAAATTGACATGCTGTTGATCAGATTTACATTTACAATGTGTTAAAGATGTTTTTGTCGGTTAAGTCTGTATAACTATCTTATACAAATAAGTAATTCGCCAACTAAGCGCAATACAATTAATGGTATCACAATTACTACATTACATGACTTGTATTCATATAAATAACCTATCATATTAAGCCCTTGCGTGCGGCGGGAGCGTAAAACTATGACAAGTAGCACAAATGTCACACTATAGCCAACGACCACCAACATTGAAGTTGTGGCGTCTTAACGTGAAGAAATTAGGCCGACATATAAAACATAGAAAATAATAACTAACTCGATTTAGGACTTGCGCGTTGTAACGAACTTATTAAACGAGAAAAAAATAGACGACGTAAATACACTGAACCACACACGTACGTTACGCCATGTTAACTCGCAAAATTTAGAACAAACGTATAACAAAACGTAAAATTGTTGAACCACACACTCATTGTGTCGTGTTAACTCGCAAAATTTAGAACCTAACGTAAAACGAAAAATTTTGCAAATATGAAAAACATAGGAAATCAAAGTTGAAAGTAAAGAAGTTGTGAGGTTAAATTGGAAAAACTATAAACTTTTGGGTTAAACCTACAATATCAAGTAGTTTTGGGTTTAAAGTGAAATATCAAAAAAAAATTTTGAAAAACTCCCAAAACATGGGGTACAACACTAATGCCTCCATTTGTTGCTAATTTATTTGATGTAAATTTACAAAAAAAAAACATTCTTTACGTTTATATAAAACTAGGTTATTGCCAGCGTGACACACGGTTTCACATATAAAGATAATTTTAATGTCTTGAAATTTAAAATCGTTACAAATATATTGGATGAAAGAAATAACAAATAACTCAAATTTCACTAAAACATTCTTTGTAGACCACGTTGGTTGTCTTGTTTCTAACCTCTCAAGTATAATTAACTTTCCAACCTACATAGTCTAACAGTGGGGCGGAACTAGAAGAAAAATTTAGGAGTATTCCAATTTTTTTACCTTGATTTGTCCTTGAGAATTTGAGGGGCCCTGTGAGGCTAGTAAAAATTGACTCTTAAAATTTTCTTTTACCTAGAGTCATTATATATATAATATTGCGATATTACAGACCTGTGTATACACGAATTGAATAAAAAGAGTTAAATAGATAGTAATAAGATTTAGAAATTATATCATGATATTTTGGGATAAGATATAATTGAAATTATATATTACATTAGTTATAAATATGTGTGTTAGATTATTTAAAAAAAATGTTAATCAACATTTCTTAATCCATAGTTTATGATAGAGTGGCACTCTCTAATAAAGAGAGAATAAAAACAATTTAGTTATAAGATTCAAATTTAATTTTATTTATTTTTACATTATAAAGCATATGGTGATTATGATTGGTTGTATCACACACATGAAAATGTTAACAAATATTTTTTTTATAAAACTTTAAATGTTATTTAAAAGTTTTATAAATAATATTATTTTGTAATAAAAATATTTTCAACAACAAAAAGTACAGTAGGTTGTCTTATATGATTTTTCAACAATAGAAATCCTGGGCTTTAAAATTAATCTTTTCCAAAATCTTCATTTTTAATTTCATAACTAAAGTTTTTGTTATTTCTATATCCCTAAAATCATAGAGATAACATTCATATTTATACATGTTTATATAATATTTCTTTTTATTTAAACAAAAAAGATAAACTATTAAATCATATATATATATATAATATATATAAAGAATTATTTTGATGTTTTTTTCTTGTAGTATTTTCACTTCGTACCTTTTATATAAAAAGAACTATTTTAATGTTTATTCCTTGTAGTATTTTCACTTTTTACCTTTTTGTTGTTTAAAGAAGACCCAAATAAAGTATGTGGAAACTATAAACTGATCAATAAACTAATTAAAATAAGGGTAAATTACTTTTTGAGTTTCTAGTTTTATTGGTTTTAACTAGTTGAGTCCAAAAGCAAAAAGTTTAACGCCCCGAGTCCCCCTAAGCATTTTCTTTAACCATTTGAGTCCAATTTTCTAACATTGTTAGAATTATTTAGTTAAAATTTGTTAAATTACCAAATTACCTCTATAATTAAAAAATAAATAAAAAAACTATTCTCTCTCTCTCTTATACTCTCTCTCTCTCATTTCTAAACACTGCTCTCTCTCATCTTTCACTCCCTCTCTCTCTAGACCTAAACCACCTCCATGCCACCACCACACCTCCACCATCAACACCACCGTCGCCACCACAACACCCACCACCGCTACACCTCCACCGTCACCACAATTACCACTGCAACTCCATCAACACCACCACACCAGATCGAGACCTAAACCACCTCCATCCCACCACCACACCTCCACCATCAACACCATCGTGGCCACCACAACACCCACCACCGCTACACCTCCACCATCACTACCATCACCACTGTACCTCACTCAAAAATAAGGATGAACCCTAGTTTCAATCACTCAAATTCAATATTTTTTATTACGGTTATGATAAATCAACATGGGGCTTTTGCTCTAAGGTAAATTTTGACCAGAAAGCATACAAGAATACATGGAAACGAAGAAGGAAGAGGGCAAGAGTTCTAACACCGACGAGGATTCCAGCGTGTGCTCCGCTGCACAGGAAATGGAATTGAGAGGATGGTGGTGTTGGTGGTTGTTTAGAGAATCCTGAAGTCGTGTAGATCGAAGTGGTTAAGCAGATCAGTTTGGGGTCTTGAGAGGATGGTGGTGTTTGTGGTTGTTCAGAGGTGACGACAATTGGATGGTGGTGTTGGGGTTTTAGTGGGATAGTGTTGTTGGCGGCAGTGGGATGGTGGTGGTGGGGATGATGCGGTGGTGGAGGTGGTGTGGTGTGGTGGAGGGTGGTGGTAGTGGGGCTGTGGCCGGTGGTGTTTAAGAGAGAGAGAGAAGAGTGTGTGTGAGAGAGAGAAAGTGTGTGTAGGTGTGTGCGCTGGTATGTGTGTTTTATTATATATATGTAATTATATATTTAATATATTAAAAGTTTATGCATTAAAGACTTGTTCCTTGTACTCATGTGCATATAAAACTTGTACTTTGTGTGTAAATGACCAAATTACCCTCATGGTTAACATACTTGGTGGATGGGTAAGAAATTTGGACTCAGATGGTTAAAGAAAATTCTTAGGAGGACTCAGGGCGTTAAACTTTTTGCTTTTGGACTCAACTAGTTAAAATTAATAAAACACAGGGACTCCAAAAGTAATTTACTCTTAAAATAAATACGTGTCTAGAAAGCCTTTCCAAAAAGAGAAAAGATAATGTTAGAATAAAATAAGAGTAAACTGCTAAAATGGTCCCTGATATTAGAATATTTTTGTCAGTTTAGTCCAAAAATTAAACCTTTTGAATCTGGGTCTCTGTGGTTTCAATTTTGATGCCATTTTCATTTAAAAGCAAAATCTGGTTAGATTTTTGAGGTAACATCCAATTTTTTTTTGTCTTTCCTCCCTTTTAATGAAGGGAAAAATGGTCAGCTTTTTTTAATTTGTTTTAATAAAACGTTAAAAGACTATTTTGCCCTTCATTAAAAAGGAGTAAAATGACAAAAAAAACTGGATGTTAACTAAAAAATCTGACTAAATCTTGATTTTGGATGAAAAGACAATAAAATTGAAACCAAAAGAACTCAGATTTAAAATGTTTTTAGACTAAAATGGCAAAAGTAGTTTACTCATAAAATAAATACCCTAATTCAAATAAAGTAATGGTATATTAAAATTTAACTAAATGGTATATTAATTGAAAAGAGGACAGTGTGTCAGGGGTCGGGGCTAGGATGAAGTTTGACTAAATACTTCATTATCCCCGTATTTCTATTATTATATTAATATAATATTATTCATTAGCTTCATTCTTTAACACCGTCCGAAGTCGCAAACTTCCGGCGACCAATATTTTTTTTTCCATCGACCATATATAATTTCAGTTCATTTTTTCTTTAGCTACACTCAAGAGTATCCTAATATTTACTCAGGGTTATCCTTAATATATAAAATGGAGATTAAACATAACTTTGCACTTCGTCAAGAAAGTTGAGGGGTATCACGTGCACCCCCTCGACACTGTGTAGAGCCCGTGTAGTCTAATCTAGTTAAAGACATAATTTAAAAGAAAATATCTTACAAATCTTATAAGATCTCACTAAATCCAAGGAAAGATCTTACAAGAGATATATAGATATCTTGAAAGATTTTGTGAGATCTTTACAAATCTCACAATATCCAAGAAAAGATTTTACAAGAGATATATGGATATCTTGGAAGATTTTGTGAGATCTTTACAAATCTCACAATATCCAAGAAATATCTTGCAAGAGATTATATATAGTGGATTTGATTCATTATTCAAGTAGTTGTAATTCTTACACACACATTAAGATTTCAAGTGCAAGAACACTCTCAAATTCTCTGTAGAATTTCGGCCAAAGGTTGATTGATCGAGAGGTGTTCATAAGTGAAAATCCTAGCAACATAAGGTGTTTGTTGGAGGCTTGGGGTATACAAGCTTGAGGTCTTCTCCTTTGAAGATTGTCATTCAAAAATCATCATCTTCTTCCATCTCCTAGCTCCTTGAAATGCCGTTTCTTAAAACACCCTATGGTTGTGTTTTTGATAGCATGCATATTCATATATGGATCCGGGTTTTGGTTTTACATATAAATTGGGTTTTATATCTTAAAAGTAACATGTTTTAAATAATTATTCCGTTGCGTTTTTCATTTTATATGGATAAAATGGCTTTGATAAACATGACAAAACCCTAACATTTTAGGGTTTCAAACATTGTGTTTATGTTTGATTTGTGACTAGTTGATTGTAGTATTTGAACCTTATGATAATTGACTTGCATTTATATTGAATTCGTGAATTGTCGAGTGAATACTAAATTTAACTTTGCGAAATGTTTATGTGGAATTAAGCCTTGTCATAGGTTAGAATTTAATTGTTCTTGGTAACGAAGTGCATTGCAGTCCGTTCTTTTAACGTTGATAGGTCTTGGCCCCTAAGCCACGTGACACTAAGATCGTTAATAATCAATTTCAACTAAATCAATTTAAAATGTATAGAAACCCTAGGTCTTCTAATTATCGAACCGGGTGTGAACCTTGTTCTCTATTATAGTTCTAGAGTCAAAATCAATTTTTGTAATAGTTCAAGTAATACCTTTTTGTAGTTAATAGAAAATTTATTGGCCCACTTTGAAACCCTTTTCCAAACAAACCAAAAAAAGAAATTATTATCATAGCAAGCTTCATAAAATGTTTCAACTTGATAATCAATCAAATTTTAACACAGACCACAGACTCTTCGTGGTTCGACCCCTTACTACCACTAGTTGTTAGTTTGAGGTAATTTGAGTTTATAAATATTATCTTTGACCGAGGTGCGACACTAAGATCAAATTTTGGCGCCGTTGCAGGGGAAATCTTGCGCTTTGTGTTTAGGATTTGTTTGATTGTTTGTGATTAACTATTTAAAGTGTTTGATTTCTTTTTGTGATATTCGCTTTCTGTGTTACGCGGGTGTGTTAATTATGCTGATTACAGGTAGTGGATGCATACGAGGAATTCTGGAAGAACATCTCCATTAGCATTCGAACGGGAAATCGAGCTAGTGGTATGAAGAAACTTAGCCAACCGGTTAGAGGCAATGCTTGCCCCTAACCCATCCACCCAAAATTCACCACACACTCCCTCCTTTGGAATCATCCAAATGGAGAACCCAAACCAAAACTAAAACCTACATCAAAATACCCACTTGAAACCAAAATCAAAATCAAAACCGCAATAACCAATCGGGGGTAGTAACAACCAATAGGCACCAACACCACCAAATAAAACTATCCCCAAACCAAACAAAATTAACGCCAAAACCAAATCCCAATAACCGACATGTTAGCCCAAACCATGGAAAAATTAAAACCACGGTAATCCCGTGAACAAGCCACAAATTCTCAACATCGATGAGTTAAGAAACAAGATTGATGACGATGATCCATATAGTGTCCCTGGTTACCAATCACCAGAATGGGTTATGCGCATAACGATCGTTTAGGTGAGAGCGAGAATTATGTTAATTAGGATATGGGGTTTATGAGTTCAACAGAACTAAGTTAACTTCAATAACAACAATAACAATGCCAGCTACAACCGGGTCCCGTAATTTGTGGGAGGGGTAAATCAAAGAGTGAACCGTGGACGACCAGTACATCAAGAAGTCAACGGTCCATAACGAAACCAACCCCAACAACAACAACAACTTCAACAACCTCATGGAGTAAATGGTCGGTTTAGACCGGTGATATCCGACAACGATTCACCCATGGTTCCACCACTCGCGGGAAGGCGCTCGTTTAATTGTAAGCCGTGTTTTATCAACATTCTACCGCACTTCCACGGGATCTCTAAGGATGAACCGTACACTCACTTGGCTGAATTTTCAGCTTTGTTTAGCACGAGTGGGGGACATAACTTCTCCCAAGATGAGGTACAATTGAGACTCTTCCAATTCTCCTTAAAGGACAAGGCGAAACAATGGTTTCTCACATTGCTGACCAATAGTGTTCGCACTTGGGGAGACATGCAATACGTGTTTCTTGACGAATACTATTCAATGGCCAAGACTGATGAAGCTAGAGATGAGATCCGGGCACTTCGACAATTACTGGGTGAACTGATGCATGACGCTTGCACCCGTTTCAAGGAGTTGATAAGGAAGTGCCCACATCATCAAATAGAGCGATGGGAAATGGTAAAGTGTTTCGTGAAGGGGCTAGAAATAGAAGAGTGGAAATATTTGCAATCCAGGAGTAACGGGACATTGTTGAACAATGACGAAGAGGAAGATTGGAACTTCCTAGAATGAATGAGCAAGAACTCCAAGGCTGTCAAGTCGACCGATCGTGCTAGAAAGTACCCAACCTCATGATCTCTACCCAATCACGATTTTAGTGCTAAGATCGGATCGCTACTTTGGAGCGGGAATTGATCCGTATGAAGAAGAAAGATGTGGTTGTGGTTCAGTTTGCCGTATGTGAAGACTATGGTGACATTGTTCACCGAGCTGAGAATTGTTGAGTAGACATGACCCAATCCACCGTGGAGGTGAATCAAGTGTATGGAGACCAGAAGCAACATGACATGAACTCCAACACCTATCACCCCGGTTTGAGGGACCATCCTAACATTAGGTATGGTAACGCCTCGAACCAAATGAACCAGAATTTTCAACATGGTAGAAAGGTGGGCAGTCGCACCAAAACCGCCAAGGTGGTAACCAAGGGGGTTAGTAAAAAACAATTATAATCAGGGGGTAACCAAGGGTACAACCGTGAGAACAATTACCAAAGAGGTTACAACCAAGGTGGGAACGGTAACGGGTCGTCGAACAATTAAAGCGGCGGAGATGATTTGAGCGCCAAGATGGATGCTATGATGAGAATGATGAAATAGGCGAAGAAAGATAATGAAGTGCGAGATAAGTCGCTTGAGGACTTGGTGAGGCAAGTGGGCCAACTAGCCGAGGATGTGGCCCAACTCAAAGGATGGCGAAAAACTCTAGAGTGATACCACCATGGACCCAAAGCATCAAACCTTAAGCACAAACAATGGGAGGAATGTTCTTGTTAGCGCGATTAGTATTCTTTCAAATGAAAAGGTTTGTAGTTCTAAAAGCACTCCACCGTCACAATTTTTTGATGGAGTAGTGGAAGACGTGGGTGATGAGTCGGGAAGTGAAAATGAGCAAGAAATAATTTCACAACCAAAATCTGAAAAAGAAATTTTAAAAAGGGCTTTTTGTGAAATTGTTTAAGTGAAATTCATGATAAGGTCAAGGATAAGGTGTGGAGGTTAAGACCAACCCATATCCTTTGGCTTTACTAAGCCAAAATAATGCATCAATGTTGAAAGAACGGGTCCTAGTAAAGGACGAGAGGTGGGAAAATTTTAAACAAGCTAAACTAAATTTACCGTTACTTGATGCCATTAAAAAGGTCCACACTCATGTCGAGTATTTAAAAGAGTTAAGCACAGAGAAACAGCAAAATAAATTACCTCAACAGTTTGATTTGATTTCATATGTTAGTATCGTTTTATCGAGTGCCCTTCCCTAAAAGGTTCAAGATCCCAGAGACCCTCTATTTCCAATCCAAAGTAGTAAATTTAAAATTGAGAGGGCACTCCTAAATCTTGGAGCTTGTGTGAGCATATTTCATGGGAGTCTGTATGACCAATATGCTTTTCTTCCTTTAAAGAAGTTTGACACCCCTGTGGTGTTGGCTGATTAGACTCCCACGCATCCAAGGGGTATGGTGGAGGATGTGATTGTGAAGGCTGAGGATTTCTACTACCCAGTTGACTTTTTGGTAGTGGACTATGTTGGAAGTATTGAAAACACACAACCGATAGTCATACTAGGTAGACCGTTCCTAGCAACCGCTAATCCTATAATTAATTGTGTAACGAGAACGGTAAGCATGAATTTTTGGGGATCGGGAATTGATTTTTAATGTATTTCCCAAGTTTACTAACCCGTTAGGTGAGGATTGTAACATTTGTGCCTTTTCAACCATCGTGCAATTCTCAACAATTTTGAATCCAATGAGATCTTGTGTTTCATTCCCGAGAATTGTATCATTACATGTGACATTCACACATTTCAGTCCTTGTACAATTTCGATCTTTTGAATCGCTTCTGGAAGTGAAATCGCAAACTGTTATGCAAACGTAATCAGTTTAACGCGACGTACACTCCGGAACGATGACAAATCTAAACATACCCTAAATACCCTTTACATAACTTAGAAATAAGTTTTGAGGGCTTCGGTATGGCAAAAACAAGTTTATTCAAGCTCAGGGGCTATTTTGCAAATTCTGTGAAACTATGCCGATTCGCGTATATCGTTATCCGGAACATGTACGCACAACCAAAAATTTTTGTAATAATTAAAATCTAGTATTTTAATGATTGGAATGCAAAAATATCATTCGTTACGCGTTTACGGTCATTTGCGCGTTCGTTACGATTTTCGTCGTAATTAACCGAAAATCGCAACCGTACGACTGAATGAACCGACATCTGAAAAGTTTCCGAGCATTTTTCAAGTTCCCTATGCTTTATCTTCCTTGTAAAGCTTAAAAATAGGGTTAACAGGTGTTAAAAGTGCCAAAACACGTCGAAAAACAAGTTTTAGGCTGCAGGGACCTGTTCTGCCAATTCTGAAACTTAGGAATCCCAGGCGCCACGCGAGAGACCCCCCAAGATCTCCCGCGATGCGCGGGGGATGCCCAGATACAGCAAAAAATGGCAGACAACTGTTTTACAGCTTTGAAACCCAAGATTCGTGATCTCCAAGCTCTAGCCTGGTCTTGACACGTCTTTGAGCATGTGGAATGATCCTAGAATGGTCCTTGACACTTGTGATCATCACATTCATCCTCCACAACTATAAATAGGTCTTTGATCTCACATTTCAACTTGCTCATTCTTTCACTTTCTCTCTATAACTCTAAGAGGAGAACTCCCACTTTGTTGGAGGTCTCCCAACTGAGTTTTCTAAGTCTTCTCTTCATCCTTGGCTGCCTTGAGCATAAGTAAGTATTCTAACTTAGCCTTGTTCACTCATTTTAGCTATTTCAAGCTAAAAGTCAAACAGTGTTTGACTTTCAACTTTGACCGTTAATTGGTCAAAGCAAAGTCCAATTGGACTTTGCAACGTGATCGTAATCACGATAGTTATGATCCTTAGCGATCGTGCCTACTGATTACCACGTTTACTAGTCGAAGTGACGAGTCAAAGTTTCGGTCAATAATGCGCAAATGCGCATTATACGACGGAACTATTTTCGGGTATAAAAACCCTTTGTTTTGATGCCAAATCAGTTTTATAAACCTTGTTAGACATGTTTAACATGTTTCACTCGTCACTTTTAGTTTAGTGCTTACTTAGGGTTGTAAGTCGAGCGGTCTTGACCACCGCTTTGACTTTCGAAGCCGACCCGTTTGGTCGATCTTAGGATCCGAAACACATATATGTGACCATAGTTGTATAGGGAATAACCTTCTGAGGTTATACCTTATGGTCACGACGTTTGGTTAGTGTTATGTTAAGCCGTCTATTATGCCCTATAAATGACCAAAACGCCTTTTTTGCGTATAAATCAAATTTAAGCATACGTGACCAATGTTTTGACATATAAACTGATGTTGCAACTATATTAAACTTATTTTGGCATATTAGACTTATCATAACACATATCTAACCATCCGAACACGTTTTTACATAAATGATCCGTTAAAGTAGCGTAAACTACCTTAACGAGTCATAACGGGTCAAAAGCACTTAGGAATCTTTTCAAATCAGTATGTAGACTTTGTTAAACCATTTCATATGAGTACAACACTCATTTGGTTTACAAGACCTCATTCTATCTGATCCGCCGATTAATGTCCCGATATTTATATAGTTATCCGATTCTAGGACACGTTTGACTTCTCGGACATTTGCGCTTGTTTAATCTTTGATATTTTGCAACCCCAGGTGAGTACATAGTCCCCTCTTTTATGTTTTTCAAATGTTTTGGGGTGATTCATATGTGCCTACTCACTATTTTCACGTTTTCAAAGCTATATGATTTTGTATACATAGTACTATATCCATTAACGATTGAAACTGTTACCTATGACTAGAATAACGATTTTCAAAGTTTGTGAGACTATTGTTGGTTATTTCTTTTATACATTCATTAACAATGATCAAGCCGATTGGTAGTACGATATAGTGCTATAGGATTTGACACCCCATTCCTGTTGTATGGAATGTCAGAAACCAAGTTTAAACCAAATAGATTTTGCCTTCGTGGTAAATCTATAGTCACCAAAGTATAGTTTGATATACTCAGGTTTGAATGTATTGCCAAACGACCACAATGTATGTTTTACAAAGGTTTTCTAACTAAGCCATAAAAACTTATCTTTTATTGATTTCCCTAAACTAAAGTATTTTTTGATATACTAGCAAATCACAATTAAGCATATTTCGATATACTTCCAAAGCATAGTTTGATATGCTATCAATGTGATATTATTTACCAAAGTATAGTTGATATACTACCGAAGCTCTTGTTCTTAAGCAAAAGTATATTTTGATATACTATCAATACTCCTATTGTTTACCAAAGTATATTTTGATATACTACCGATTCACTTGTTCTCAAACCAAAGTATATTTTATATACTACCAAATCTAGCTTTTCAAAAGTATATATTTTATATACTAGTAATTCAACTAATTTCAAAACTAAGGTATATAGTTTGATATACTACCTATATTGTTATTTCAAAACCAAAAGTATGTTCCGTACATATATTACAAACACTCTTTATCAAAAAGCAAAGTATTTAGATACTAAACTTTTGCAAGGATTCATGGCTACTTTTGAAAACATATGTTCTTTTCTTAGAACATCTAAAGCCATGAATCATCATCACAAAACCTATGTTACTCACAAGCATTTTTATGCTGATGTACCTATTTTCACATATGTTTCAGGTTTACATATATGATGATTGTCGCTGCTTACTACACATAGGATGGACGCGTGCCTTAGTGACACTAAAATTTAGAAGACAATTTGATTGTATTTTAATTCCGTTATTCCAAGACAATTGTAAATTTGATATATCAATAAAAATAAAACTTTAAAACCATGTGTGGCGAAACAATTTGTAACGTGACTCCCCAAGTGTTTCCGCCGCGTGTTGCTTTAAGCGATTTGGGGTGTTACAAGGATAAATGTCCTAAGGAGGACATTAATGCAAACAAAAAGAAATTTGCTATGGTTGGTAGGTTTGGAGAAACAAAGAAGAAACATGTCAGGAAGAAGCGATGAAAAAGTCACATCAAGAAAGAAGGAGGAAGAGAGCTTAAGGAGGTTTGGTCTATTTGGGACCAAATGGTATAAATTGCAGGTGGGCGACTCGGAAGAGTTCGTGGGAGACAAGTACTTGGTTCGACCACCATGAGGTCGTATGTGTTATATTGTTGTTGTATATTTCTTATCTTTTTATTTTTATTATTATTGTTTTTTTCTTTTTAATTGTTGTATTTTCTTTTCTTTTTGCACATTAATTTCTTAGATAAATGAACGTTGTGGGTGTGTTCCCTATATAACCCTCACAAGACCTACTTGTCCTCCTGAGCTATCAGGTGGTTTAAAGGGCTTGCGTGCATACGCTAAATGCCGTCGTGATTCCTACGAAAGTGAGTTAGGATTGTTGTTGTTGTAAATTGTTTTTCCTCAAATTAAAGTTAAAATAAGAATGACTTGGTAATTCGTTTTCATAAAAATGGATTAACTAATGAGTTTTGATTATTGTGAGGAGCTTGCTTCTACACGAGTGTTGAGACTTATAGGTACATCTATGTTCGTTGAGGACGACCATTTTCATTTAAGAACGAGGAGCACATGAAAAAAGAGGAAACCAGATGAATATGTTTCGTGTACTTAATTTTGATTATTTTGTTAGTTGAATAATTGGATTGTACTTTGTACATTTTTAACCGGGGTGGAATTTTGGGAGAATAGTCATGTCACATCCCTTGTGTTTTGAAAAGCCTCCATCCAAAATTCTACATACTGAGGACAATGTTGACTTCAAGTGTGGGATGGAAAGAAAGAGTTAAAATTTTTAACCCTTCATTAAAATTCTACACATTGAAGATAATGTTGACCTCTAGAGCAAGGATGAGGGAAAATTTCAAAGAAATTTAAAAAATTTCCTTTTTAAGCGTTCTAAAAAGCATGATTAAGTAAGTCAACGAGTGATTGCACAACCCATTTGGTCTATTTTCATGGGTAACGTTCTAAAATTAGCATGATGGGCATGCAACAAGTATTTTGATAGAAAATTTACGGGTGTTTATTTGGTAATAGTCCGCCTAAGAAGTTAGTCATGTTATGCACATCACTTACAATACCTCCTTCCATGTGAGACTTTGAGCATTTTTTACATGTTACATTTATATGTTTTTTGTTTAAGTGTGCCATTAGTTCACATATTGTAAAACTTGCAATTTTGACGCGTTTAAGACATGGACCAATTATGAGCACAAGAATAATTAAGGCATTAGCATAAACTTATTCGTTTTACACCATTTTATATCATACCTCACCTGAAATTAATCCCCTAGTCGCCAACTTTGAGCCTGAACCATTCGTTGACCGACCCATTCGACCTTTTAACCCACTAAACCTTCTTTTTTTTAAATGCAAGTAATGAAAATTTGATTTTAGGTAGTTTTTGTTTGTAAATCTTGTAGTTTAGTTTGTTGCAAAAAATATCCGAAAATACCATGAAAAATAGTGGAAAAGTTGTGAAAAAGCCAAAAACAAGCGTTACTTGTCATTAAACAAGGAGAGTTTATGCCTTGTTGTTTGATGTTCATTAGTTTAGTTTGTTCGTTAATAAAATTCGAGTTTTCATCACCTTAGCCACTTTTAAATATCTCATTCCATACTCGTTGCCTAGCCCCATTACAACATGTTAGACCTTTTAACTTGTTCTTCGTTTTTGTGTAAATTGGTGGAGAACAATTAAGTTGCAAGTATATGCGGATATGTGTTCTCATCGGTTTGAGTGTTCACTATAAAATACTAGTGGATCATTGGTAGTTATATGTTAAACCGAGTGGAGAGAACATTGTGAGGGATGTGCATAGAGTGCTAGTTTGAAGGGTGGGTTTATCTTGGGTAATCACCTTATGTGTTAAAATTGTGAAATCCGTTTAACCGTTGAATTACTTTTGAAATGTGAAAATTGTGAACCGGGTATGACATTAGATATTAGCTAGAATATTTGAGAATGGAAAGCGTGTCTGTTTGTTCGACCCACGTGAAAGTGAAATAAAGATTTGCTTAAGGACTAGCAAAAGACAAGTGTGGGGATGTGATATGTGGTTGAAAACCCGTTGTTTAATTGTATTAATGTTTGTGTTTTTACATGAATATGATTTTCGAATGGCCTACATTGATGTGATTTCTGATTTGCAGGTCTAACGGAGTTTAAGGGGCATTTTGGTAACACTATGAAACATCGACATGTACCTAGGACTAACCGTGTATGCAAAACAAAGAAAAATGGGAGAAAAAACAGGATATTGCGTCAGCGACGACCTAGGGTCGCGTCGCCGACGCGGCGCGTCGTCCAGAGGAGTGTGTAGGATGAAGCATAGCAAGTCAGCTAGCTACAACCACTTCCAATCACCATCTTTATCACTTCCAATCTAAAACTCTAATCCATCATCATCAATCCATCATCACCATTCCATTATCATCCCCCAATATCACGATCATCAAAACCCTAATCCTAATCCATCATCCATCAAGATCAAGTGTCAAATCTCCATGGATAGTTTCGTGTGCTTCTCATCCGGTGTGCTTAATTAATCAATCATGAGCGTCTAATCTCTCGGGTTTCACCCCAGTGGATTTTTTTAAGATTTTATAGGGTTTCAAACATTTTGTTTATCTTTAATTTGTGACTGGTTGATTATAGAATTGAATCTTATGATAATTGACTTGTATTTATATTGAATTCGTGAATAGTCGATTGAATTTAAATTTGACTTTGCAAATTTTTATGTGCAATCATGACTTGTCATAGGTTAGAATTTACATGTTCTTGGTAACGAAGTGCATTGTGGTCCGTTCTTGCAATAGTTCTAAAATAAAAAATCAGTGTTTGCAATTGTTCTAAATTAAAAAATCAGTTTTTGCAATAGTTCAAGTAATCTCTTTTTAGTAGTTAATAGTAAATTTGTTGGTCCATTTCAACACCCTTTTCCAAACAAACCAAACAAAGAAATTATTATCATAGCAAGCTTCATAAACTGTTTTAACTTGATAATCGACCAAATCTTAATACAGACCACAAACTTTTCGTGGTTCGACCTCTGACTACCACTAGCTATTGGTTTCAAGTAATTTGGGTTTATAAGTATTATCTTTGACCGGGCGTGCACTCCAATCATTCCTTACTTTTTGATTTATTCACGTAAAATATGAGATTTTTTGTGTTCTTGATCCAGTTTAGTAAAAGTGTTCCTCACTTTGTGATTTATTCACCTAAAATATGAGATTATATGTGTGTTCTCGATCCAGTTTTCCAAAAGATTATATCTCCCTGAAAAATTGTGGCTTGTTATACAAGCGTAAATTAAAAGTAATCTTATCCACATCATAATCTAAAAATGAACCTAGGTTTGTTTTAGATATTTATATATACAATATTAACTACGTTATAATCTTATTAACTACGTTAGAATCTCGTGTGATATGTGTCTAGGTAAAAAAAATCAAATTTAATAATTTTTTTAACAAATAAATACATAGTATAATAATGATTCATTTAAAACTAAGTATTATTAGTTTTTGTTTACGACTGATAGGTGCATAGAAAAAATTTATAGTTTTATATACAACATTTGTTCTTTTATTATAACATTGTCAAATCCGTTATATTTAGTGACGTAATTGGTTCTGTTAATATTTACAAAATTAATATTTTATAATATACGACATTTGTTAGAAGGTTAAAAAATCACTTTTTAACAAACAAAAATACATTAACCATCACTAGTGCTCTAGTGGTGACCACGTGTATTTAAGTTTCACCTATGTGGACCCGAGTAAGTTATCTCCTCTAGTTCTCAAGTTTGAGTCTGGGTGATAGGGGTTTCTCGTTGAGGGGTTTAAATTGGTGATCTATTGTGCGAGGGGGCTTTCTACACTACTAGAAAATTTAAAATTTCTGATACCATTTTCCGTAGGAAATGCGTCAAAAATCGCGATTTTCTACGAATTTGTTATAAAATGTATATGTAGGAAAACCCCTCGTAGGAAACTGGTTTCTTACGCATTTTCTACGCATTTTCCTACCCGTTTATGATAGAAAAGTGTTGTCACAAATTGCTACACAATTCTTACAACTTTTCTTAACAACACTTAATATTAGTATTCATAACATAATTATCTAATTAATATTTTTTTTTAGGTAGCGACAAATTTTTGACGGAAGTTAATTTTTTATTTTTGCTACACAATTGTCATGAAATTTCATTTTTATATTTTTCATAGTTTATGACAAATTTCCGACAACCTGTTTATTTTTTTTCTTTAGTTTTACTACACATTTATGACGAATTTGTAATAAATAAAAGAAAAGGTTTTTGGCGATGGATTTTTAAGGCACAAACCTGTCATTAAAAATATGCTTTGTTTAAAGAAATCATCCTTTCTCGTTTTATTCTATTTATAAAACATCCATGATCGTATACAAAAGCAAATAAAACTAAAAACTATACAAATTCAAAATAACATTATATCATAATTTTATACAATTATTATTATTATTATTATTTATTATTATTATTATTATTATTATTATTATTATTATTATTATTATTATAAAACAAGTGGTTAACGCCAGTGTAGTAGTTTTGACATTTTTGAGAACCACCAAATAGCTTTCTTCGCTATAATACTCCTTTGGCCCCTCAACGAAAAGTCCAAGCCATTAGCCACTATGAAATTCTGAAACCGTCTATAACCATCAGAGATTTTGTCGCCATACCAACGGTGAGGGTTTTCTAGAGAAAGAGGAGAGGGAAACTTGGCCTACATCTAACCTCCGGCTGCAACAGATGGTGAACGAACAAGTGCACCGTCTCCATCGACGTTGCCTTTGCTGTGTGTTACCGGTGGAGCTGCGGTGAACAAGAACCACAACCTTTACTTCCGATCTTAACCATGGTGGCGGAGGTGGTTTTTTTGTCGAAGCCCCGACTACCGGCGGCGCATGTGACCTTATACGCTTTACGCCACATCGCGGCCTCTTAATACCATGGATGTTGTTCCGGAAAACTTTCGGTGATGCTTTGCTCCACCTCGACATTTGTCTCTCTCTAAAAATGATTTTCTTTTTAAGTTTTGTCTCTGTGTGTATGTATATAGGTATAAAGATTTTCTGAGATTTGCAAATGCATAGCAAGTTGCTAAGATTTCTAACACAATTATAATAATAAAACTAATTAAACATTCAAATATGGTAATAAATTTTCCGTCGCAAATGCGTAGCAAGTTGCTACGCATTTCCTACGCAGTAATTAATAATAATACTGATTAAACATTAAAATATATTTTAAGTATAATAATAATGTTTCGTTACAAATGCGTAGCAAGTTGCTACGCATTTCCTACGCAGTAATTAATAAAAATACTGATTAAACATTAAAATATATTTTAAGTATAATAACAAAGGTTTCGTCACAAATGCGTAGCAAGTTGCTACACATTTCAGACGTAATAATTAATAATATTGTTGGTTAAATATAAATATGACCCCAATATAATAATAAATGTTTTGTCATAAATGCGTAATAATTAATAATAATACTGATTAAACATTAAAATATAATTTAAGTATGATAATAAATGTTTCGTCAAAAAAGCGTAGCAAGTTGCTACGGATTTCCTACGCAATAATTAATAATAATACTGATTAAACATTAAAATATAATTCAAATATAATATTACATGCTTGTTGTAAATGCGTAGCAAGTTCCTATGCATTTCTGACGCAACAATTAATATTTAAGTGAATATAACATGTAAATCTAATTCTAACAAATAAATAATAGTTCCGTCGGAAATGCGTAGCAAGTTATAAGGCATTTCTAGACGCAATAGTTAATAATGATAATAATTAAACGTTTAAATATTATTTAAATACAAATATAATTCATCCATCGGAAATGCGTAGCAACTTGCTACGCATTTCCGACACAATACTTATAATGAGTATTTTTGTCGCTATTGTGTCACAAATTGGCCAAAAAAATCAAGGTTTTGTTTTCGTAGGAAATGCATAGTAAATGTGTAAGAATTTGCGACACATTTTTTTGCGTAGGAAATTTCTGTAGCAAAATGACCATTTTTCTAGTAGTGCTAGCGCGGACCCGATTAAGACAACGTATGCTAGACCTCCCGACATTCACGAATAATTCACACCTTTAGAAAAAGAAAACAAATATATATTACTGGTTTTAAGAAATTTGACCGGGAAAGAGTTTATAAAGAAAAATACTACTTTTGAAGTCTTAATAATTCCTTATGATGCAATTTTAATCGGAACTAATTTGCTATCTATGTGTCATTTTACTGAAAAGTTGTTGCAATTTTAATCGGAACTAATTTGCTATCTATGTGTCATTTTACTGAAAAGTTGTTAGCGAAAAATTTAAGAAAATAATATGCTAATTATTTGGTATTTACAACACAATTAAATATACAACTTTTAATTCATCAAAAATATTAAAAACGTGAATTTCAAATGATATGTTGCAAAATATGGGAAAGACACGTAATTTTTCATGATTAATTTTTAAAAAATGTCTTTAGTTATTGTAATCCTAAACTCCCAAGACCATGTATGTCTAGGTAGTTTTTTAGTAATTAAATTAAGTATGGTATGAAGTCTATAACCTAAATCCCATGTGGGAGTTGCTTTTATAAATTTGATAACCTTTTCTCAATTGATGTTCCAGTTTTTTCAAATCAATCAAACCTACCAAATTCAGATTATTAGTAAATTAATAGATAATTTTGATAAACATCAACCACGTATTCCATGTGAAGACAACCTTACTAATCCATACTATTAGAGGTATTTAAGTCGTAAAAATACTTATTTTTTATTAGCTCACGATAGCTGCATCATAACAAAAAACTGAACTAACAAAAAATTCGATTAATAGAAACCCAAATTAACAAAAAAAACCGGTTATCAAATTTTTTTGTAAACTCGTTTAACCAAAATTTAACCGAACGGATGTGAACTATTCTTATTTTATATAGTTCTAACTTTTATACCTTTATTAATGTATTTCATATATATACCTCGTTTTATGTATTTATACTTCCATTTCATGTATTTATATATCAATTCTATGTATATTTACCTCAATTTTATGTATATCTAAGCAAACGTTTTACCCCAAGTTTTGTTTTGGGTTTTAACCAAAAGTAAACGAATCAAACCAAAAATCATCAGTCTAATCTAACCGGATAAACCAAACCAATTAACCAAAAACCAATTGGTTAATAAAACAGACTAACCCGTAACTTTGATTTTGGTTGAAGATAAGAATTGATCCAATAGAACAATGCACACAATGACAGTGTTTGTATCTCGCTGCATCGTGCGAGCACACTTCTGGTTTATATGTATACTAATTTGCAACGTTGTGTTGATTGACATTTGTAACGTTCGCATTTATGGTTGTACCCCCTTGGTTTTCATATTTTATCTATAATTTTTGTTTTACTTTTAACTACAAAACTTTTACCACTTTTGCAATTTGGCCTTAACACTTTTTCTCCTTCGACTTTATTCCCTATACTTTTCACATTTTATAAATTTTTTGTTTTATATTTTGGTCTAAATTTTGCGACTTAACAAACTGCAACGTGCGTGTGTTGTTCAACGTTTATACGTTTATTTCCGGTTTAAAAGCCTCATCACAATGCATGAGGTCCTACATCGACTTAGTTATTGTTATCAATGTTTTATATTTAACGTGTGTGGATAACATTTTTACGTTTACTTCTCTTTTCGTTCAGTTTTAATTTTTCTTTGATTCTTTCTTTTTTATACGATCTTTTCGATGTTGGTGGCCGTAGGTTGTAGTGTAACATTGGTGCTATTTGACATGGTTCTAGGCACCCGCCTCAACACTGGTGGCTTAATACTAGTTAAAATTATGAATTAAGGTGACACCCTAAGAGAAATTGCAAAGATTGAAGAAAGTTTATGGGAAGAAATTGCATTGTTATCTAAAGTGCAACCCAATAATTTGTAAGGTAATGTTTTGATATCATCATAGCAACGATATATCATTTTGATCTTGAGTAGATATCAAATCTTGATAGAAATATGATATTTTCTAATCGATAGTCTTGATCATCATTGTTCTCAACATAAGAAATTATAACCTTGTACTTCCTAGCTCCCATCATCATTATTTTGACCTTGAAACATAGAAACGAGGGACGGACCCATGTTTTTCATGAGTTGGGAATTTTCGGATTCAATCCAGTTCTAGAAGAATCGAGCCAGTCATATAATAAAAGCATAAATCAAACTAAATTTCAAATACGTAACTAAAGTATGTCAAATGTATTAGAAATGCATATAAGAAATACGATATCTATAGGGTTGCTCATCATGTAGAGAAACATTCTCAAGCAAGTACTTTGCAATATAATAAATAAAACTGTCGCACAAAGTCTAATCACCAATCCGGTTACGCAGAAAAGCATATGTTAACACTTGCTCTTTCATCACATCTTTGGGTGAAGTTATTACATGATGGTGGACCTGATATGTTTCTTAAGAAGATGGGCTTCTATCGTTATGTTTAGATTACAAGTTACAAGTAGTGTTTCAGTTTTATTAGAGGTATATATGATGTAATATTCAACTTCGTAGGTCGATTTTTCCTAATAATTTATGTTTTCTTTTGTCGTTCAAAAAGAAAAGCAAACGGTGGATTAATGATGATTTTCGAAAAACTTGTAGTGATTGGGAGTTATTGGAGCTAAACAAGGGATTGTTTGGACATGAGTCGAAGTGACAGGTAACTGACCAACTCAATCAACCGAGTCAACTCAGTCACCCGGGTTAAGGCTGGTCAACTATGATCGACTCAGTCAACATAGCAGTATGCAACCCTCTTTTGTCGTTCAAAAAGAAAAGCAAACGATGGATTAATGATGATTTTCGAAAAACTTGTAGTGATTGGGAGTTATTGGAGCTAAACAAGGGATTGTTTGGACATGAGTCGAAGTGACAGGACTACACATCAACCGGGTCAACTCAGCACCGGTTAAGCGGTCACTATGACCGACTCAGTCAACATAGCAGTATGCAACCTCTTGGGCGTCAAAAGAAGCATAAGTGGATTAATGTGATTTCGAAAACTTAGTATTGAGTATTGGAGCTAAACAGGATTTTTACATGAGCGAAGTGACGGAAACGACCAACCATCACCGAGTCAATTCATCAACGGTTAAGGCTGGTCACTTGATCGATCGTCAATAATATGCACCCAACCAGTCCGTGGGACTGACGATTTAATGGTCGCCATACACACAAAACATAAATTCTAGTTCTTGTTAGAATTATTTGGTTGATTTTTTATTTTATATTTTATGTGGTGGCTATGTTTTTATATCTCTTTTACTTCGGTAACGCGTACGATTTGATTTAATTAGGCGTTTATAACGTTCAATTATCATATTAGATTTTAAACCTACTTCATAATTACTCATCTCTCCACATCACTATGAAATTTCATACCCGCCATAAACACCCACACAAATATATATATGGCATATATATAATATTTGTATGGGAGAGAGGAGGGCCCCACCTGACGCCCGCCTTCGGTTTGGTATTACAGACCCCCACGATCAAGACACGCTCCACATCGCGCTGGCGTCCGAAAACTTAGAAGTCCGAAAATTATATATTACATTTAGATGTTCTACGTCATTTTGTAGTGCATGTAAAACAACGGATTCAATCAATACAAAATAGGCCTTAACATCAGAACTAACACAAGATTAAACCAATCAATTTAACATTCCTCAACACCTATCATGAGGTACAAATGACATACTTTTTGAGGCTGCCAAACATAATGTATCATCGTCGACAACTGATTGTTACAACTGAGAACCGAAAACAAAAGATTGAATAAAAACATACGCTGTAATCAAATGAATAAAGATCCAATAGTCCCAAAAGGCCAAAACCATAGAGAGGTCTTGCTAGAAAAACACAAGACAACTACGTACAAAACCATCTGGGATTAGTGTTGGTCTTCGATCGAATATATCATAAGCGGTCATCCAAACCGGGACATGAGTACGCTAGATGTCCCTTGGATTCAAGGTAGTTGATGATCTCTAAGGATTTGCAGATCATGTGCATGATGGGTGTCAAGGATCTCTTCATGTAGCGGTGGACATGTGAATGCATGTCATAATCGAGCTTCAAGTGAAAGAAATATTGCATGCATGTGTTCTTGTTAGTCATAGCAGCACCAAGTAAAATCTTCATCGTATCATAACCTGTAGAATCTCCATGGTTAGGGTGCAACTGTTTGATAGATTCTTGGAGTTCATATGTGGTGAGGTGTAGCAACTCCACACAGTTGTTGATCCACATGTTTTCTTGAACATCAATATTTAAGAAGCCCTAACTGTGGTCTGGGATGTGGTAACACGGTTGATAGTTTTCTGAATTGTGTATTGGAGAGCATGATGGAGTCTTGTGTGGTTATTGTTGTCGTGGAGGTTATGTGGGAAGGTGGAAAGGGTATGGGTACATAGAGATGGGTAGAGGGTGTTAGCGCAGGTGTTTATGATGAACGAATCCGGTTGCGGTTGCGGTGCTCGGATGGTGATTATCTGATGTGATGTTAGTGGCGGTGGTGGTGAAGGATGGTGGTGATGGGTGAATAGAAAAGGTGAAACGAGGAGCAGTAATGTTACGGGGAGGATTGTTGTGAACACAAGTGTGGAAACGGATGGTGATGATGATGATGGTTTCTGGATCATGATCAAGGTTGATGGGGTTGATTTCATTGTTACGTGTTAGGGTTTTTCTTTTCTGGATCTGCATGTCTCTTAACCCAACACACACATAGATAATATATACACACTAGTGTTATTTCGTTGATTTTATTTTCTCCGTGGTGCTATGTTTTTTTTTCCTTTTACTTTTGTTGCGCATATGATTTTGAAACAATTAGGCACTGTACGTCCCGATATGGATCGTCGGACTACGATTACATCTTGTTTCGAATGTTGTAACGAGTGCGAAATTAATGGTACGACACAAACCGAGCGAGAGAGTAAACACTACAACACGATTCGACATTTAACGGGTTCATGTATTAGAACGAGTAGAGTTTCGTTACAATATACAATATCAAGCTCCCAACTCTCTCTCTCTCTCTCTAGTTTCTTTCTAGTGCTCTTGCAAGCTTACCAGTACAAATGATATGAAACTGATACTTATACCCACATGACATGATGTACACGAAAGTGTATATAAAACAACGAATTTGTCTTTACACGAAGGTGTACATTGTTTTTCATGCGAAAGTCAATAGGAACCTTCATCACGAAGGTGCTATGTTGAATCCACGAAGGTTCCTTAACAATATGTGAAAGTCTTGCATGCATGCATATATACTATAATCATGACGTCATGATTATGTCGTTGTCATATCTTCGCCACTTCCATCTCGTACGACTAGTGAAACCGACAGAGGTCGACTTCGGTCGTGACCCGAGCGGGCTCGAACGTCACTAGCTACATCCACACATAAATACATTAACAAACTCCCCATTTGATGTTGCTCGTGATGGTTCTCTCTTCACATTGTCGGATCTTCAAAAGACTTTACTGGTTACAATCAAGAGGTTTATCAACAAACTCCCCCTTGAATGTAGCTTGTGATTCTTTAATCTTCAAAACTTCATATCCTCGAGGTGTTGAGGAGTGGTCAACTCCAACTTGATCCTCTTGATCCACTGATTGCAATCATGTCGTGTCTTCAGATCCTGATATGTTCTCTTTGCCTTTAGCTTGCTTGGATGTCGTATCTGCACACACAGCAAAGCTAAACGTGTAATGAGAACAACCGCTAGGGTTTTATCCGATCTTAGAGAATTTTCAACTAAAAATTCACTAAGTATTGATTTAAAACAGTATTAACAACCGACACACATGAGACCAACTCTCATTCTACTACCAACCGACAAAACTTTAAAAGCTTTAAAATTGTTCAATTTTAATCCTTTAACTTTCAAAACTTGTTAACTTCAACCATTATGAAGATGCAATTGTTTTCTAGCTTTCAATCAGGGTTTCAGGTAGGATGGATTCGAGTTCTGTCACACACCAACCGATGACGGAAACATCGGGGCAAGACGAAATAGATTGCAAGAGACTTCATAACAACTAAAAGTGACAAGTATTTAAAAAGTACAATTTATTTCATTGCTAACTGTTCAAATACATGAATTGGAAACAGAATACAACAAGTAACGTGTGACTAACCTACAAACATGAATTAAAGTTTGGTGCGTTTCTAGTCCTTTCTACTATATTCTTTTCAATGCTCACGATCAAAATCCTGCAATACATAGTGTAACATATCAACACATAAAGCATTGGCGAGCATACAAGTTTAGGTGTACAATCATAAGTATAAAAGAGTTTAACGAAATCCACATGGCAATAATGTATACTAAGGAATAACATACATACATGCGAAGTGAGCTGACCACTTCGTGCGAAGTGATTCTGCACTTCGTGCGAAGTGACTATACGCTTCGTGCAAAGTGACTATCCACTTGGTGCGAAGTAACAATCCCTTTCGTGCGAAGTTGGCAGTTCTGAAAATGTAGCTCATCTGATCCCCGTTTCGACAATGAGTTTTGTTGAACGAGGAATTTAGGAACAAGACAGTTTAGTCCTAACTCATAACACTTAACCATGAGTTGGTTAACATCATAAACTTTGCTAAGTAGAAGTGTAGACATTTTATAGTTTATTATATATATATATAAGTTATAGTCAAGGTCCGTAAATACGTCATATAATCAAGCAAGAGGGTATGGAGGCCTCATTATATGATTCATTAAAGCACTAAGTTTATCAACATAGTTAATAAACCCAGTTGGTCATGAACATACCTTAATTAAATACAAACTGTTCAAGTGAGGTGGCTTAATTCGGGTAGCCAAGGCTCCTAACGTTCTCACACTTGCTGGAACGCAAGTCCAATCCTATTGAGGATGATGAAATTAGTTAGCTACTACCCTTGGTAGAAAAGAAAAGGAGAAGAAAGTATCATAAAATGACAAGGTAATAGTGAGCTAAACTCACTTAGAAGGACTGAGAACAATCTGCGATGTAAGTGGAAGTGAGAAGATTCGGGAAGATTGAAAGTGTAAAATGAGCTCTATTTATATGAACGAGTTGCTGCTAACTCCATTTTTTGCAAAGTGGCTTCACTTCGTGTGAAGTGGGTCTAACTCGCATGAATGGGTTGGTTCAGGGCTGTTTTCGTGTATTTTAGTCGATTTTCGAGTATTTTAAGTACAAAGTTGTAATGCATGAGCATTGCACGTAAAATAAGTATTGATTTTCATTAAAACAGTATTTGTATGCATAACAAGTATGTATAAAGTTGAAATTTCATTATGATCAAGGTCTCGGGTTTCAAAGTTGAAAATGAATATGAGTATAATACAACTACAAGTTTCTAAAAATAGAAATACGAATCTGCTTTCTAAATAGGGAATGTATGAAAATGCGAAGCTGTAAGTCCCAAAACTATAACAATCGGATATCAAAACACCAAACAAGTAGCGGAATTACAAGTGAGATGTGAGAGATTGAAAAGAAAATGTATTGATTCAAACCCAAGAACACACGAATTCTAGATTCGTCTGGTACTCTTGGTCGCACAAGATTACAAAAGTTTGCTAATGAATCAACAACCAAAACAGTAAAGGAACCTCCTATTTATATCAACATAAGAAGCCCTAATACAATGGGCCAAGCCCGAACCCAATAACCTATCAAACCACCCATTAGACTAATAGTCGATATCGGCCCAACCCACATTCAAAAACCCAAGACAGATGCAAACCTACACTAGTTTATGCCCTTACAATATCCCCGTAGGTTTGTGTCGTCTTGTGGAATCCAGTTTCAGTTTCTCTTCTTTTTCTTCTTACTCAGATCCGATTCAGATATATATCTTCCAACATACGGACCAAACAACTGTGTCTCAACTCTGCTTCTATTTCCAGACCACAACTGCAAAGCGATTACTTGAGCAACTCCTCCAATAAACACTTTTGCAGACACTTCATACTGAGGATCACTCTGAATCTGAGACTTGGCTAGCAGATGAATATCTCTTCCCTGAACCGCATCAAATCTCAAACATCTGAAACTCTAAATTCTTCATGTTCATATACAATCACTGCTTGACCTGTTGTTGAATCATACATCCAAAACTTGAAGTCCTTCAAGCTATCGTCAGGTAGATCTTTGAGCAAAGGAATCGTCTTTGCTTGCTTAGTGGGAGGCCTTGTCACAGTCTTAATTGGTTGTTCAGTATATTTGTCGAGTACATCTTTGTGAACTTTAACATATGATTGCTGAAACTTCATATCTCTAAAGTTTTACTTTAGCCTGTTGCTGCAGTCTGTTGTAGAAGTTCCAACCAATCTTACAATTATGGTGATCATGATACGGTGCGTTACTCAATCCACGAAGTCCCACCAACGTCCATGACTCAAATGCACTAGAAGAATTATAATACTCAACTTTCCCATTCATTCTCATCACTAGAAACATGCCCTTTTCATCATTATAAGCCCAGCTTCTAATCCCAGATCTATTACCAACCTTGTCATACTTATCTCTCCCAATATTCACAACAAATCTGTCTGGCATTTCCTGATAGCCATAATCCTTTTCAGTAGCCACGTTTTCATCACAACTTCCTTCAGCTTTCTCTTTTGATTCACGGTTCGAGGAGGATTCTGATAATAACGATTCATTAACTTCTTCATGCTCATTTGCTTGTTTAGTTCTCTCTTCAGCTGTGTATTCCTTTGGAGGCTCACCAATTCTTTTGGAAACTTACTTTCTAACTTCTGTTTCATATCCAAGAACATAGCAGTTAGAGATCTAAGGTTTGTTTCCAGCTCCTGAATCTTCTGGTTCTTATGTGTAATTTCCTCCATCAAACTTGTTATTTGCACATCTTTAAAGATTTTATCCTCTTCTAGAGCAGTGATCCTTCTCATTACAGCACCAATGTCAATATCACCAAACAGTTCTTCACTATCTGGGCTTTCAACATTTTTATTCTCTGAAGCCTTTTCTGACTCTGCATGTTCTCTAACCGCTTGTTGCAACAATGCAGCAGCCTTAAGTATTTGATCATCAGAGGGAGTACCATCAGACACAGCACTACTTGATCCTTCACCTGGTTTCGGAGCAGGCATATACTCAATAGCTCTTAGATTAGTGTAAAATTCAATAAAAGCATCATTAACAGGTGTTCCAGACACAGTAGTAACTGGTTATTCTAGAATCACTAGCATAATTGGGTTCAAACTTGTGGTTGTCACTTCAGTCTCCATATGGCTGATCCTAGGATCCCTTCTACTTTGTTTCCTAGGATGAAGATTAGCCGTTGGATCAACAACTCGAGAAGTAACCGATTCAGTGTGAGGAGGGTTCACATCTGAAGGTTGTTCAGCTTGTCGAATCTCTGTCATGAGGCTCACAGTATTAGTCTCTGTCTCATCATCATCATCTTCACTTTCATTAACTTCTACTTCATTCATTAAGCTTTCCTCGAACACATTTTCGACCTCCTCATCCTGACTTCAACTCCAATCAAATCCACATTCTCAACTGGTTCTTGAGTTCCAACAGGAGCTTCAATTATTTCTACATCATGCTCTTCTGCTACAGAGGCATTGACCTGATCAGGTGCCTCTTCTTCAATCTCAGCGAACGCTCCAAATTTTTCTAACTGTCGCTTGTTTTGATACTTTGTCTCAACACTGTCTCTTGACTTTTGATTCAACCAAGTGAATACAAAATGATTCATCATCTTGACATCATAAGTTTTTACACTAATTGGCAACTTCGGATATTTCTTTTCTAAAATCATCTGCACAAATCTAGGAAACTTATACCAATACTGCACATTTATAGTCTTGACATTAACCATCATATCATCAAACACACTCTTTGAGTAGTTGTATTTCCATCCTTCAACTACCGAAACCACTGCAGATGTCTGCTTCAGCATCAGCTTGTCAAGACCACTCTTGTTCCCACTGATGCATACTAGATAAATATGAGCCAGAAATCTCCAGTATGGATGCAGCAGCTTCTTGATTGTGGGAGGAGGCATCGCTCCCTTATAGCTCATTTTAACTAAAACCTCCATGACCTTATCCTTCGAGTACTCTGTTGGATCATCCGCGCATCTCCGAATAACAACACCTCACGTACATCTTGTTCACTAACTAAAACTTCTGTTCCCTGAACCTTTGACTTGATGACTGTGTCTCATTTCTCTGTCGTTGAGTTATCCCAGAAATCCTTGATCCAGTCTTCACGAATAATCAGATTCTCCCGAAGAGAATGAGCCAAGCGGCAAATGTTTAGACCCACGACCATTGACTTGTACGTCTCGAAACCCTTTGGAGGATCTGATAAATAGCAAGCAATATTCATAGTCTTCTCCCAAGCTGGAACATGCGAACCTTTGGCTTTCTTTCCTGTATCTACATAGAAAGAGACGAATTAATGCGGACACATATATGCTAACATCAAAGATTTCGGAGTTTGACCGTAAACCTGGTCAAACTAAGTCAATGAATACATTATAATTTTAGAATCCTTAAAAATAAAACACACAACTGTTTCTGTTTAAAAGAATTTACAAATTATAACAAAACACTTAACAAACTCACTAATATTAGCCCAGAGAAGTTGGATCAGGCCAAAAGATAAGACCTTGTGCGATTGAAAATGCCTTGTGCGATCAGGCATCTCTTGTGCGATGGCATTTTTGTAATTAATTTAAAAGATTTTAATTAAACAATAAAAATGAATCGCACAAGTCAGTCGCAAGTCCAGTCAACAAATGTCAAACCAAGTCAATCACACAAGACTTGGTCAAACCAAATCAAACGCACAAGACCTGGTCAACAAAAGTCAAACGCATATCAGTCGCACAAGTTTGTTCAAACAGGGGCAAAACAGACTTTTCACTTAGATATTCAGGGCAACTTTGTCCATCCCAACTTGTGCGATACATTCAGACGACGCGTGAACATCACTCGCCTTCTCCGGTCATCTTCTCCGGCGAAACCTGTATATTCTGGCGACTATCTAGGGTTCCAATCATGTTTTTCATGCCACAATATTGGTTTCGATCAATTTCTTCAGCCAATATGAAAAAAATTAAGCCTTTACAAACCCTAAACCTCTTTTGATTTCAACAAACAAAAAAAACACCATTTTCATTCAAAGATTTACCTTCAGAGACAAGACAAAATTCCGATTCAAGAAAAATAGTGAGAAACACTAACCTTTTGATTTCCTTTCTGATCGGACATGACTGTAAATGAAATGAGGAAGAAGATGGACTTGTGTGATCGAGCTTGTTAAAATTTTTTAGAAAAACCACTTTTAAAACAACTGATTGTAATATATCAAAAACCATAGCACAAGATCTTTTAAACCCAAAGCAAGTTGTTTTTTTAACCAAGGGGTCCCACCAAGTGTGTGGTGGGCCCAGCCGCCCTTTCAAACACACTGTCACACCCCGACCCGCAGCGAAAAGGTGATCGGGGCATGATTGGGTTTTCATCAAAGCTCATGACATTTATTATAATGTTTCATATTTATTATTACAATTTTAAAGAAATCATACAATCAATTCATACTAGTACAACATGTTCTATACATCTTTCTAGCCTTCATTATTTTTCTTCTAAGGCACTTTTCCTATGTTTTCCTTGCTTCATCCTGTCCACCTGTATCATGTGTAAAAATGGTTTTTGGATCAACAAAAAGTTGGCGAGTGAATCCTATGAAAAACATTTAAACAAGTTTATTGAATTGATTATAAAATAAAGTGCACAACCACATATGAGTAAATGTAGATGTAAATTAATTCACAATACACATAATATTAAATATTGCACACACATACAACAATTGATTGTTTTGAGGCACGCGTTGTTCAACTCGTCTACCACGAGGAACTGATGGGCCTAATGAATGAGTTTTGAGGGCGCGTTGTTCTACGAACTGATGGGCCTAATGAATGAGTTTTGAGGCACGCGTTGTTCAACTCGTCTCCCACGAGGAACTGATGGGCCTAACAAATAATTTGCATACAATTTGACAATATGTAATACATCACAACGAACAATATTTACATCCTAAGTTTAGATCATAATATGGTATAGCACGAGTTTGAATAAGCGAATTAGTTTAAGCGACACATGATACACCCCAAAACATGAATAAAAAGGGGAATTTGTAAGAATTCACTCACATTGGGTGCGTTCCCTTGATGATGTTGAATGCGCACGAGTTTAGAGGATTGATCGACGAGGAATAACTAACCTAATTAATAACGAAAAGGTACGATAAATAAGTGGATTTTATTAACAATTCTAATAGGATTTCTGGATATATTTTTGTGAGTTTAAGGCTATTTTCTAACTTTAAAAACGTTATTTTTAAGTATTTTTAATTGATTTTTAAATTAAATAAATAAATAAAAATAATAAAAAAATGTTGACTTTTTGACTTTGACCGCTGACCGTGACTGTTGACCGTTGACCGGTTCGGTCGTGTATAAGTATGCGCTGGGTGAGACTCGAACCCGTGACCTCCTGTACGCGTGCACGCAGCTCTACCAACTGAGCTACGTGTCTAACCCGAAATATTTCTGTTTTTAATTATATTTATACACTATTTAATTTAATCCGAAAATCATTTATTTAAAAAGGATTTAATTGTATCGAACCGGTGCCGTCAACAGGTCTCGAACCCGGACCTGTGGTTTAGTGTTGCACACAGTCCACCGCTGGACTGTGTGTCTAACCTGGTTAATATTCTGGTTTTTATTATACTTAACATCATTCTGTGAGTTATCCCGGTTCGGTTTTAAAAAGAGCATTTTCATTTAAGAGAGTGAGGTTGGGTCAGGGATCGAACTCGAGACGTGTGTTCATTGTGTGCACACAGTCCACCGCTGGACTGTGTGTCTAACCCGTTTATTATACTGATTTTAATTAATCTTATACACTAGTTCGAATTCATCTTCTTCGTTCAAAACACAGACAACGGTTAATCAACCGTTTCTTGTTAAATTCAATTAACGAACTTTATAAGCGATTGTAATGCGATGAAATAGAGAGAGTTTTGGAACTGAATATACCGAACAGGTGTCTTTATTAGAACTCCGGCAAGGATTCGTCGGCTTTGTTTTGTGAACTCCGTCTGTTCGGATCAATTAACAGTTTTGATTGATTAGATGTGAAATTGAACTACTGAGCAACGATTATCAGAAGGTTTAGATGATCATACCGATTAACAGCGTGATTTCGGAAATTCCAGCGATTTTCCGGCGAGTACAGAAGATCCGGCAACGTCGTCTGGGATTGATTCTGGGTGATGGATTGATGTTAGTAATGGTCTAACAATGGATTGAAACAGAAAGAGTCGAGGTATTTACTGTCACAACCCCGACCCGCAGCGGAAAAGGTGATCGGGGCATGATTGGGTTTTCATCAAAGCTCATGACATTTATTATAAAAGTTTCATATTTATTATTACAATTTAAAGGGGATCATACAATCATAATTACAACATGTTCTACACATCTTTCTAGACTTCATTATTTTCTTCTAAGGCATTTCCTATGTTTTCCTTGCTTCATCCTGTTCACCTGTATCATGTGTAAAAATGGTTTTTGGATCAACAAAAAGTTGGCGAGTGAATCTTATGAAAAACATTTAAACAAGTTTATTGAATTGATTATAAAATAAAGTGCATAACCACATATGAGTAAATATAGATGCAAACTTATTCACAAAACACTTAATATTAAATAATGCACACACATACAATAATAGATTGTTTTGAGGCACGCGTTGTTCAACTCGTGTCCCACGAGGAACTGATGGGCCTAATGAATGAGTTTTGAGGCACGCGTTGTTCTACGAACTGATGGGCCTAATGAATGAGTTTTAAGGCACGCGTTGTTCAACTCGTCTCCCACGAGGAACTGATGGGCCTAACAAATAATTTGCATACAACTTGACAATATGTAATTCATAACTACAAACAATATTTACATTCTAAGTTTAAATCATAATATGGTATGGCACGAGTTTGAATAAACGAATTAGTTTAAGCGACACATGATACACCCCAAAACGTGTAATAAAAAGGGGAGTTGTAAGATTCACTCACAGTGGTTGCGTTTCTTGGATTGATGATGAATGCGCACGAAATTGGATTTAACCACGAGAGGAACTAACCTAGATAATAACATAACGGTTCGGTAAATAAGCGGATTTTATTAATCAATTTTAGTAGGATTATTGGATATATTTTTGTGAGTTTAAGGCTATTTTCTAACTTTAAAAACGTTATTTTTAAGTATTTTTAATTGATTTTAAATAAAATAAATAAATAAAAATAATAAAAAAATGTTGACTTTTTGACCGTTGACCATGACTGTTGACCATTACTGTTGACCGTTGACCGTTCGGTCGTTTGTATGTGTGCGCTGGGTGAGACTCGAACCCGTGACCTCCCGTACGCGTGCACGCAGCTCTACCAACTGAGCTACGTGTCTAACCCGAAATATTTCTGTTTTTAATTATATTTATACACTATTTCAGTTAATCCGAAAATCATTTATTTTAAAAAGGGTTTAATTGTATCGACTCGGTGATCCCCACAGGTCTCGAACACGGGACCTGTGGTTTAGTTTGGCACACAGTCCACCGCTGGACTGTGTGTCTAACTTGGTAAATATTCTGGTTTTTATTATACTTAACATCTTACTGCGTATGGATCCGGTCCAGTTTAAAAAAGAACATTTTTATTACAGCGAATGTGCGTGTGTCAAGGATCGAACTCGGGACGTGTGTTAATCGTTTGCACACAGTCCACCGCTGGACTGTGTGTCTAACCCGTTTATATAACTTGTTTTAATTAAACATATATACAACCGTAGCTTCATCTTCTTCGTTAAACTTTACCTAGAAAAATCAATTCGACTATTTAATCGGAAATTATCGTTGAATTAGTTGATTGCTTTTACTGATTGACGAAATTAATTTAAACAGAAAGATTTTAAGGATGTTGTACCGAACAGGTGTGATTTCTGACGAATTCCGGTGACTGGAGTTTTTCCGGCGACGTGTATCTTGCGACAGAGAATCTTCAGAAATTCTGAGGTGAGTGTGGGTGACTTCTGTCCGAGCTCTTGATGTCCAAATTATAAGGTGAAGCAACAGTGGAATCGATTCTTCGGTTTTCCGGCAAGTATCTGAGGATTCCGGCGAACACAGATAAGTTCCGGCGACTGATTCCGAGTGTTTTAGCGAGAGTTTAAGAGAGTGTTTGAGGGATTAGACTGGTTGGATTGAGAAAATTAGCTCTGTATTTATAGGCTGCTATGCGACTTGATTTCTCTTGCTACTTCAGCGGTTATGACCCAAAATTAGTGCTAGACATCGGTTATAACCGATGTCGTCGTTAATATATACGTTAAGTCAAGAGTAACCGTCGATAATTGGCGAAATCGTCGGATTTTCCGGCGTCTGCGGATTTGGGCGCGCTGAGTAATTGAATTCGATTTCCAGTTTTATTATATGTATTAATTGTTTCAATAATTCAACAAGAATCACAAGTGGCGGAGTGGTGAAATGTTTGTGTGTTAAGTCTTTGAGGTTACCCGGCTGACCCGGGTTCGAAACCCGGCATCAGCATTTAATTTTTATTTCACTATTTTTAATACATTTTCAAATATAAATTTTATATTCTAATATTCTTATTAATTATGTATCGTTTAAAATTAATTTGAGCATTAAATACGCAACGAAATTTTTAACTGGTTGTTCGGTTAATAAACGAAGCGGGTTTGGTTAACCCGGTTTTTGACGGATGTTACATTTACCATTTTGAGGTGGATCTCGTTTTTCCGGCGAAAGTCCGGTGATGGCAGAAAAGTTCCGGCGAGTGAAATTACTTCGAGAACTGGTGCGATTTTGAGCGAAAAGACTACCAAAGGCTTGGGGTGCATTTATAGGGAAGAATCAAGTTGAATTGGGTCTGTTTCTAGTCTCGATTCATTGGTCAGCCTTTCTCTGGCGGTTATGACTGATGTCACGGAATTGGACATCGGTTATAACCGATGTAGACGTTAATACGTACGTTAAGTCAAAAGAAACCGACAATAATTGGCGAAGTCGTCGGGATTTCCGGCGACTGCAAAATGGGCGCGTTTGACTGAATTTGATATCGAGTTTTGTTATATGAATTAATTGTTTCAATAAATCAACAAGTAACACAAGTGGTGGAGTGGTGGAATGTGTGTGTGTTAAGTGTTTGAAGTTTCATCTGGCTGACCCGGGTTCGAAACCCGGCATCAGCAATTTATTTTTTTATTTTTATTTCATTATTTTTAATAAATTTTCAATTATAAATTTTAAATTCTAATATATTTATTAATTACGTATCGTATAAAATTAATTTGAGTATTAAATACGCAACGAAAATTTTAACTGGATGTTCGGTTAATAAACGAAGCGGGTTTGGTTAACACGGTTTTTGACGGATGTTACAGTATCCCCTACTTTTAGAAATTTCGTCCCGAAATTTAAGTAGTGGCATGTTTGTCTCAAAAGGATGGTGTTTTAATTTAACAGTTACATACTTAGAAGGGAGTAACAGTTTAAATTTTGTTTGAGGCGGTAACGTTCCTTGTAAGGGTTGAGTACCCTGCTACAGGAATCGCTTTTTGTTGCCTAGGATAAAGAATATTTAGAAACAGAGTTGATTGACCCAGTATAATTTTATGCATAAGAGTTTTGATACGTTTGGAAAGATAAGGTTAAATCCTAAAACAAAACTTCTACTACTAAAACCTACATGGAACTTCTCAATATCGCCTGACAATGCCTCTGATCCTTTGACAAGAATACTTATATATAGGAAGTACCAGCAGCGTATCCACCATATTCTTGTCAAATTTTCATTGGCTTTATCAGTAAATTATGATTAGTTCTATGTGACTCTAAACACAACAACCAAAACTTGAGTCTCAATTCTGAAAGTATACATGTTTGGATGATGACAGTACCTCTCTCGTTTGCTATAATGAAGAGGTTAGTCTATGTAGAAGTGAGACACAGCCCAACTTCTTTGAATGATGAGATTGAAATACGTTGAGATGAATGATGATATGAATGCTAAATCAGTGAGTATAAAACAAACTTCAACCAAGATATTACTAAATCCTACATGGAACTTCTCATAACCGCCTGACAATGCCTCTGATCCTTTGGCAAGAATACTTATATATAGGAAGTACCAGCGGCGTATCCACCATATTCTTGTCAAATTTTCATTGGCTTTATCCGTAAGTTATGATTAGTTCTATGTGACTCTAAAACATAAACAAACACAATCAACCAAAGCTTGAGTCTTAATTCTGATAGTATACATGTTTGAATGATGACAGTACCTCTCTCGTTTGTTATGATGGAGAGGTTAGTCTAGTAGAAGTGAGACACAACCCAACTTCTTTAAATGATGAGACTGAGATATGTCGTGAAGTATGATGATATGAATGTTAAATCAACGAGTATAAAACAAAACTGAAATAGTAATTCGCATTAAGATTCTTGGATAAATTTCCAATTTATAATTGAGATACGTGAAAATTGAGATAACATAAAGGAAAAACATAAAAACTAAGAGGTTGGAGTTGAATCTTGATTTTTGGTGTAGAAGACTATTGGGTGGTTCATTTGGGCGTCATTATCTTCAATAGGATTGGAGTTGATGTTGAAAACTCTTCCTCTTGCTGGTGCCTAATGGTTGGGTTTTCTTGATTTGATTGGTTAACTGGGTTTGCTTGAGCTTGGGCGTTTATGATGTTAACCAATCGAGGGCACGTGTTTTAAAATGGGTAGGGTCGCCACAATTAAAACAAGCTCGAACATAAGGAAACATGGGGTATTGGGGTTGTTGATATGTTTGGATCATGTTTTGAGTAGGGGGTGAGATTTGGTTTTGGAGGTGCGGCAAGCCTTGCTCAAATGACCTTAGCGTCCACAATTCGCACATAGTCGACAAGGTATGGTAGATGGATGGTGATAAAAACAGGTGTTACATTGAGGTGAGGTCCAAGGTAAGGTTTCTATTTGGGTATGTTGAGTTGGGTGCTACTTGAGTGATTGGGATAGCTTGGAGGGGTACGCTTGTGAGGCTGGTTGTTGCGTTGGGTGACAGCGAAAAGTTGCCCATCTCGTTTTCTCTTAGAAATGGGTTGAGAAGGGGATTCGGTTTGGGTGGAGTTTGAGGTTTCAGTTGATGCTTTATCCTTCTTCTTCTCCTCCTTGAAGTCCTTATTCCGTATGCGGTTCTCGGTGAGCTCTGTAGCTAACTCCATTGTGCTTCCAAAGTTGCAGGTGTGGTACTTATTACAGAGTCTTGAATTTTTGAAGGAAGACCTCGAATGTAGGCTCGATCAAACGGTAAAGAGGAGTGAACAAGTTGGGAACCATTTGATTTAACTCGAGGAATCTCTTGTTGTATGTGATGTGGTCGCCTTCCTTTTGTTTCAAAGAATAGAACTCATCCTCCAATTTCTTGATTTCGCTTCTTGGGCAAAACCGTCTTGTCATGATTTCCTTCAACTCTTCCCAAGTCAAAGTCATAGCATCTTCAACACCTTGTTTGGCCTTCTCTGTATTCCACCATGTAAGTGCTATTCCAAGTAAACGACCAGTAGCATACCGCACTTTGCGATCATCGGGGCAATCACAATTTAGAAAAGTGTTTTCCATTTCTTCAAACCAATGGAGGAGTGCGGTGACACCTTCAGTCCCTTCGTACTTTGGAGGGTCGCAGGATTTGAAATGCTTGAAGGTGCATTTAGTGGTTTTTGGGGGAGGATTGACAATGTTTTGATCTTCTTGATTGACGGGATTCGCGGTAAGGGCTTGTTGGACTTGAACTACAATGTTGGGTATTACGGCAGCCATTTGTTGAGCGATTTGGGCAGCCATGCGCTGGGGGGCTTTTCCTGCTCTCATCTTCCTACGAGCGGAATTAGAAGACATCTACAAGGAATACATATCAAGAGTATGAGTTGGATGTTTTGGGGATCATGTGTCGTATTTAGGAATGAACATTCATAAAAAAAAATATAGAATAATAAATCTACTACATCCATAGGATGTCTTGGGCTTTGTTCGTAATTGGGCCTTGCATACCGCCATACTTCACCTTCGTAATCATGTGGGCCCCCATGATTACCGGGTTTTTCATATGGTTCGCATGTGTTAGCCTAGTTACGTACACTAAAACCCGGAGAAAATCAAAAAATATGTATGTAACGTATGATATTCGGAATGTATCCAGGTGTGCACACGGTGACACCTCAAAGTTTGGGGTTAGTTCGAACGACGTTTGGTGTGGCATGCTTTGGCCTATAGGTCCTTCGTACTCTCATCGTTAGTCCCCAGGTAGGTAAACTGGTCGTTATATTGGATTTATACGAATGCCAACCTAGACAGGACGTTCCGACTACCGGTACTTGTACCCTTACAGTTACTACATGCCCGTCGCGGAACTCACTCTGATGAGATTTGAAAAATGAAAAATGCGACAAAATCTTGAATAACGGAAGTATGAAGATGATTTGAATATGTGAACATTGAAATATGTATGATGAATGTGTATGTAATTATGTATGTTTGACTGTAAGTATAATTCACTATGTATCATAAAATGTAGTATCGGAAGTGTTTGCATGCATTTGTGTATGTAATAAATATGAAAGAAATAAACATCATGAGTTTGCATATAACCACATAAACAATTAAAATCTAATCAACTATAGTATAGGCTCTAAGGGTCTAATAACCTATCCTATATCCCTATACTCAAAAGCTCTGATACCAATCTGTCACACCCCGACCCGCAGCGGAAAAGGTGATCGGGGCATGATTGGGTTTTCATCAAAGCTCATGACATTTATTATAATGCTTCATATTTATTATTACAATTTTAAGAAGATCATACAATCAATTCATACTAGTACAACATGTTCTATACATCTTTCTAGCCTTCATTATTTTTCTTCTAAGGCACTTTTCCTATGTTTTCCTTGCTTCATCTGTCCACCTGTATCATGTGTAAAAATGGTTTTTGGATCAACAAAAAGTTGGCGAGGAATCCTATGAAAAACATTTAAACAAGTTTATTGAATTGATTATAAAATAAAGTGCATAACCACATATGAGTAAATGTAGATGTAAATTAATTCACAATACACATAATATTAAATATTGCACACACATACAACAATTGATTTTTTGAGGCACGCGTTGTTCAACTCGTCTCCCACGAGGAACTGATGGGCCTAATGAATGAGTTTTGAGGCGCGCGTTGTTCTACGAACTGATGGGCCTAATGAATGAGTTTTGAGGCACGCGTTGTTCAACTCGTCTCCCACGAGGAACTGATGGGCCTAACAAATAATTTGCATACAATTTGACAATATGTAATACATCACAACAAACAATATTTACATCCTAAGTTTAGATCATAATATGGTATAGCACGAGTTTGAATAAGCGAATTAGTTTAAGCGACACATGATACACCCCAAAACATGAATAAAAAGGGGAATTTGTAAGAATTCACTCACATTGGGTGCGTTCTCTTGATGATGTTGAATGCGCACGAGTTTAGAGGATTGATCGACGAGGAATAACTAACCTAATTAATAACGAAAAGGTACGATAAATAAGTGGATTTTATTAACAATTCTAATAGGTTTTTTGGATATATTTTTGTGAGTTTAACGTTATTTTCTAACTTTAAAAACGTTATTTTTAAGTATTTTTAATTGATTTTTAAATTAAATAAATAAATAAAAATAATAAAAAAAATGTTGACTTTTTGACTTTGACCGTTGACCGTGACTGTTGACCGTTGACCGGTTCGGTCGTGTATAAGTATGCGCTGGGTGAGACTCGAACCCGTGACCTCCCGTACGCGTGCACGCAGCTCTACCAACTGAGCTACGTGTCTAACCTGAAATATTTCTGTTTTTAATTATATTTATACACTATTTAATTTAATCCGAAAATCATTTATTTAAAAAGGATTTAATTGTATCGAACCGGTGCCGTCAACAGGTCTCGAACCCAGGACCTGTGGTTTAGTGTTGCACACAGTCCACCGCTGGACTGTGTGTCTAACCTGGTTAATATTCTGGTTATTTTTATACTTAACATCATTCTGTGAGTTATCCCGGTTCGGTTTTAAAAAGAGCATTTTCATTTAAGAGAGTGAGGTTGGGTCAGGGATCGAACTCGAGACGTGTGTTCATTGTGTGCACACAGTCCACCGCTGGACTGTGTGTCTAACCCGTTTATTATACTGATTTTAATTAATCTTATACACTAGTTCGAATTCATCTTCTTCGTTCAAAACACAGACAACGGTTAATCAACCGTTTCTTGTTAAATTCAATTAACGAACTTTATAAGCGATTGTAATGCGATGAAATAGAGAGAGTTTTGGAACTGAATATACCGAACAGGTGTCTTTATTAGAACTCCGGCAAGGATTCGTCAGCTCTGTTTTGTGAACTCCGTCTGTTCGGATCAATTAACAGTTTTGACTGATTAGATGTGAAATTGAACTACTGAGCAACGATTATCAGAAGGTTTATATGATCATACCGATTAACAGCGTGATTTCGGAAATTCCAGCGATTTTCCGGCGAGTACAGAATATCCGGTAACGTCGTCTGGGATTGATTCTGGGTGATGGATTGATGTTAGTAATGGTCTAACAATGGATTGAAATAGAAAGAGTCGAGGTATTTACCGTTTTGAGGTGGATCTCGTTTTTCCGGCGAAAGTCCGGTGATGGCAGAAAAGTTCCGGCGAGTGAAATTGCTTCGAGAACTGGTGCGATTTTGAGCGAAAAGACTACCAGAGGCTTGGAGATGCATTTATAGGGAATAATCAAGTTGAATTGGGTCTGTTTCTAGTCTCGATTCATTGGTCAGCCTTTCTCCGGCGGTTATGACTGATGTCGCGGAACTGGACATCGGTTATAACCGATGTAGACGTTAATACGTACGTTAAGTCAAAAGAAACCGACAATAATTGGCGAAGTCGTCGGGATTTCCGGCGACTGCGAAATGGGCGCGTTTGACTGAATTTGATATTGAGTTTTGTTATATGAATTAATTGTTTCAATAAATCAACAAGTAACACAAGTGGCGGAGTGGTGGAATGTGTGTGTGTTAAGTGTTTGAAGTTTCATCCGGCTGACCGGGGTTCGAAACCCGGCATCAGCAATTTATTTTTATTTCATTATTTTAATAAATTTTCAATTATAAATTTTAAATTCTAATATATTTATTAATTACGTATCGTATAAAATTAATTTGAGTATTAAATACGCAACGAAAATTTTAACTGGATGTTCGGTTAATAAACGAAGCGGGTTTGGTTAACCCGGTTTTTGACGGATGTTACACACACCCCCATTTTAGATTTTATGGGGCACACGAAGGATAAACCTCAAAAACAATTTTGTGCACGAAATATTTTATGAAAGATTTGGTCTTTTTCTCGATTCATAAACGGACGGCCACAAGTTTTAGAATCTATATACCACAAAATAAATATTTACATGCACAAATATTATCATGAAATGTTTACAAAGAACAAGACAATACACACCAATTTTGTTTGCACTTTTCTTACGGGATCAAATCACAGAGTTTCGGGCTAGACTACATTTATCAACACTAATTTACTTTGGTAGATCTGAGCGATTGCCTGTATGTTTTTCCCTTTAAACTTATCTCCCTAGGCCTTTATCAAATAACGGACTGCAACGTATTTATCATGTTTTCATTTTAGATTATATGAACACTCAAATCAATCACGATCAAATCCCAGCATTTTAAATTTGAACATGCTATCATACAAGTAGTTTCCCTACCACATATTTCACAAGCCCCTTCTAGAGTTCTGAAACCTTGACTGGACTGGATTGAGAAAAGAACAGAATGGATCAGCAGAGATGGATATAATATACAAATCAAATGAGATTTTCTCAGTTTGATATAGGTTTTTATTGTTGGGTTTCTTTTGGGCACTAAAGGGCCTCTTTCGGGTGTATTTGATCCACATAACGACTACGTACAGCTAGGTCTTTGCTCACGCAAAACTGAAGCCGACGTTGCCTAGCACCTCCAGGTCTTTGCTCACGCAAAACAGAGGAGATACACGAGTTGTTTAGAAAAGATTTCAGAACTAGAACGAAACTGTGTGTATCGGGACATCACACACGCATTCAAATAGCTATGCTCTAATTCCAAGTGAACGTTCTTTCCTGAGGTTATAGAATAGATATTAGTGTTCTACACAGTACCAGTCAAAAAGTCCAGCCAACAGGATAAAGCCTACCAACACATCGCTCTAGAGTCAGACCATTTCAATTTTGGTCTTACATGAATCAGCCTTAATCCACATGGTGAAATTATTTCATTTCCCAAGATGCAGCAAAAGCCAATTGAAACTATTTTTGTATTTTTCTGATTTTTCAAATGTTTTTGTATTTTTCTGAGAGACAGCATTAAATTTTTGCTTAAAAATTGATAATAAAACTAATAAACGAAAAACAATTTTAAGAAACAAATTTACATAAACGAGGAAAAATGTTTTCTGTGACCACGTTCAATCCTCGAAATCAACCATTTTCAGAAGTTCAAGAAGAGCAAGAAAACGTTCTTTATCAACCGGTTTTGTAAAAATATCTGCGACGTTGTCGTTAGTATGAATTTGATTCATCGTAATGAGTCCCTGGTTGAAAGTCACGTATGAAATGAATTTTGTTGGCAATGTGCTTGGTTTTAGAAAAATATACCGGATTTTTCACTATTTGGATAGCTGCATCATTGTCACAATAGATAGGAGTTTCGGAGAAATTTAAACCGTAATCGACCAGCTGGTGTTGAATCCAGATAACCTGAGAGCAACATGCTGAAGCAACTACATACTCAGCTTCTGCAGTAGACAGAGAGACAGTCTGCTGCTTCTTGCATTGCCAAGAGATGAGGCGATCCCCCAGAAATTGGCATCCAGCTGAAGTGGACTTCATGTTCATACATGTACCTCTAAAATTACTGTCAGATAAGCACACAAATCGAAAGGAGATTCCTTTCGATACAAAAGACCAAGCCGAGGCCTGCTCTTGAGATATCAAAAGATTCTCTGAACAACATTTAAATGAGAAAGTTTAGAGAAGCCTGATATCGTGCACACTGACACACAGAAAACATAATGTCTGGTCTACTAGCCGTCAAATACATCAACGAACCAATCATCGACCGATACAGTGTCGCATCAACATCTTCCCCTTCCAGGTCTTCAGTCATTATTGGTCTTTCTGCCATAGGAGTGTTTGCAGGTTTTGCATCCTGAAGTTTGATTTGGCAATAATCTCGTCAACGTATTTCCCTTGGTGAATCAGTATTCCTTTAGAATCTTGACGAACTTGCAAACCGAAAAAGAAATTCAGCTCTCCCAAAGCACTCATTTCAAATTGCTTCTTCCTGACTTCCTCGAATTCCTTGCACAGTGCTTCACAAGTGGATCCAAAGATGATATCGTCCACATAGAGCTGCACTAAGATTTGATCTTCGTCAACCCTTCGAATAAACAGTGTCTGATCAATGACACCACGAGTGTATCCGTTCGCTAGCAAATGCTCCATCAATGTAGCATACCAAGCACGAGGAGCCTGATGCAACCCGTACAAGGCCTTGTCAAGCTTATAAACATGACGGGGGCATTGTTTGTTGACGAATCTAGGTGGTTGTGACACATAAATCTCTTCTTTGACTTTTCTGTAGAGAACGTCGTCTTGACATCCATCTGATAGACCTTGAATCCCATGAAAGATGCATATGCCAGAAAAATCCGTATCGCTTCCAATCTAGCCACAAGTGCATACACCTCATCATAATCAAGGCCCCTAATCTGTTTGAACCCTTGAACAACCAGTCTTGCTTTATTTCGAACTATCACTCCACTATCGTCCCGTTTGTTTCGATAGACCCATCGAGTTCTGAGTGATTTCTTTCCATCAGGCAACCAAACCAGCTTCCACACCTTCAACTTTTTGAACTGATTCAGCTCATCCTGCATCGCGTCTACCCAGCTAGGTTCCTGAAGAGCCATATCTGTTGTCTTCGACTCTATTTGTGAGATGAAACATGAAAACAAACAATTATTGATCACCCCTGATTGACTCCTGGTGAACACTCCAGCTCCTACAGGTCCAATGATATTTTCAATGGGATGATCACGCTGGACACTTATAGGAATAGCAATTTCAGGAGTAGTTCCAGTAGAGGGCAAATTGGTCAGATTCTCAATAGCCACTGATTCATTCTGATCAATAATCTCTTCCACCTCTGATCCATTAGCAACAAACTCATTAGAAATTGGACCATCAAACAAGTCTGTTTGATCATGTAACTCATCCTCATTGTCAGACAAATCTGATGCTTCCCTGCCTTCATTAAGAACATTTGTATGGTTAGGAACCGTTTGATTCTCGGTAGTAGATATTGAAGATGAAGCTGCAGTCGTACGATCCCCCACGGTCGTGGATCCCCCTCAACTTCAACATCCCCCTTTTCTTCAGCGTGTGGAACAGTTAAGGGTTGAGAAATAACATTCGAAGGACCTGAGGTACCTGCATGAACGGCAGAAGGATCATCAAGAATTTCAAAGGATTTAAAAAAATAAGCATAATCATAAAGAGTAAATGGCCCGTTTCCAGCATCCGTTTGATTTTCTACGAGCCACTGTACATCAAAAGACTCCACAATCTGTCTAGTCCTTTTGTTGTACACTCTGTAAGATGTCTTGTTTTCATGTGCAGCTTTTCCAGCATAACCAATGAAGTAGCATTCATCTCCACTAGCATCGAACTTCGGTATGGATTCCAAGTGCAATAGGGTACATGGGCAACCGAAAGCTCTAAGATGCCCAACATATGGTTTCTCGCCAAAAATCACTAAACAGTAAGACTTCCCTGATAGACTTAGCACATTCACAGGACCAAAGAGATCCATGTGAAGAAGCTGCATCACATTGTTAATTATGTTGACAGTTTTAGGAAAATGAGGTTTTCGACGTTGTTAACCCTTAGCACATGAGACACATTTTTCAAAAGTTATGAAATCCTTCACTGGTAGACCCCTTACCAACCCCAGTTTCGCAAGACGGTTCAGATTTTTGACGTTTGAATGTCCTAAACGACGATGCCACAGCATAGCATTGTGTTCAGAGATTTTGGTAAACAAATAGGCAATGCTTTCAGTAGGTGGCTTATTCATGTCTATGACATAAGCGTTGCCTTTTCGGTCGGATTTCAGTAGAATCCACTCATCAGGAATAACCATTCCTGGCTTCAGAATAAAACAGTGTTTTTCATTGAAGTGAGTAGAGTAACCGTTGTCACAAATATGCGAGACACTCAGCAGACTGTGTTTCAGCTCAACAACGTAGTTGACTTCCTTGAAACAGAGATCACCATTTTTTACTGTGCCTCGCAGCGTAATCTTCCTTTTTCACCTCCCGCAAAGTTGACATATCCTCCATTGAAATCCTCAAGATCAGAAAGCTGGGATAAGTCACCAGTCATATGCCTAGAACAGCCACTTTCAATGACCTAGAGTCGAATGACAGCCCTCCATAGCCGTTCCTGCACACATGCGAGATCAGTTAGATTTTGGTACCCAACCCATAGTGACAGTGGGTACACCCTTTGCATTGACATAAGTCACATGTGTCCAAACCAAATTTTCTTTAGAATAGACAGGTTTATCATTGAAGCACGAGGACTTGGGAGAACTGACGGGAACATTACGTTTTGGCTTCCAAACTGATTTAGGCACTTCCAATTTCTTGGATGCCTTGGGCATAGATGATTTGTAGTTAAGAACAGAACTTTTCCTTTTGAGTTTCATTTGTTTAGCTTTGTTCCAGTCATCATCAGAAGGCTTCACCTTGGAATTCATTCTCGTAACAGGTTTAGATTTTTGAATCTTCTCCTGCTTAGAAAATTTGAAATTCCCCTTTTGAGCCTTCTGATGCTCTCCGTCTTTGAATTTTTCAGGATGATGCTGACAATTTCTTGCAATGTGTCCAGCAATGCCACATGTGTAACATATTTGTCGTTTCACATGCGGCTTTGCTTGAGATCCATCAGTCTTTGCAGAACTAGAGGACTTGTGTGGATCCTGAGATGCAGGCGTAACATGTCTATTTTGCTTTTTTGACACATAATTTTGTTTAACTTGATTTTTCGATTTTGATCTTGGTGGAATGTATTTTGACTCACCAATTTCCTTTGTTCGTTTTACCAATAGATTCCAAGATTTTTCAACTTTATTAGGCAAAACAACAGAATTTAAATCCACGCAAATAGAACCAAAATAAATGTCAGAACAACTTTCTCTTTTAAACACAGAGCCCACACAATTCAAAACATCAGAAGAAATTGAAATATTGTTTGATTGTTCAAAAATTAAAGCTTGTTTTTCTGACTTTTATTTTTCAAATCAAAAGATTTAACATCATCCGAATCATCTTCATCCACCCATCTTCAACAACTACTTGGTCTGCTTCGAAGCAACAGGGTTAGTAACATTCACTTTCTCACAAACGGTGTCACATGATGTTGTACTATTACTTCCAGTTGTTGGTGACACCGTTGAATCTGAAGAATCAGGATCATTCTCATTTAACTTATCAGTAGGGGCTTCTGTGGCCTTTTCACAGTATGACACCACTGAAGCTCCTGTTACTGATTCTGATTCTTCATTAGTCAGTTCTGATTCGAATGTTTCAGCCGACTCGCTTTCGACTGAATTGACTGACTCTGAGTTCTCACAGTCAGTCTTTTATCTGAGGAATCACAATGCAAGTCAGACGAAACGGATGATTCAGAAACCTTTTCAGACTCAATTTCAACAACTTCTTCATGTCATTCATCACTGGACTCTACTGATTCAACCGTTTCTGATTTCTCACAATTAGTTGCTTCACACTGGTTGAGTCACATTAAGTAGTTGACTCACTCTGTTTGCCATTTTCAAAATCTTTTAAAAATTCAGCCAACCCCTTCATCATGGCAAACTCCACATTGTTGACTTCCACATGAGACTCCGTTTTTTGAGGTTTTGTTTCAGATGAACTTTGAGAAAAACATGTTTTTACATTTTCTAGAATTCTAAAATGTTAATCAATTTCAACATCTTTCTCATAGTTGAAAGTCACAGTGTGTTTGTCAACATCAACAGGTCTCACAAATGTTGTCTTGGGAGGCTGTTTTTCTAATTTTATCTCAGTTTTATCAGGCCTGGTGATTTTAATTTTCTGTGTTTTGAGAGGCTCAACCTTAACATTGTCTTTCGGTCCATACCTTTGGTCTGGCATGTTGACTACTCCTCTTCAGTCATGGGAAGTGAGGAGAAATTTTGATTGTATGGTGGAGGTATGCATGCAAATCCCAATCCTTTGTTTCTCACTTCCCTTTTGCTGAACTTCAAATGTTTGTGTATCATTTTTTCAACTTTTTCACTTGAAACATCAAATTTCTTAAAATTAAACTCTGTGTATTCAAAAATTGATTTTTGATCTTCAAGTTCAGCAGCTAATTTTTCAGATAGTTCCTTGAAGTGGAGATACCTACATCTATTCTGACTCACATCATTTTGCAACTGTGGGATGTCACGCTTTCGTGCCTCCACAACATCCTTATATCCATTGATTTTCTTTTTGACCTTATACAAATCAGATCTGGATACTTGCAGTTGCCTAACTAGTGAGTCTGCCTGAGCCCTGTAACCGTCTACCTTTTCTCTACATTCCTCGGTACAACAAATATTATCTACACGTACCTCAGTAGATGAAGGAGATAAATCACCCATGGATGCCATGAAAGCATGATACACATTGTTCTCGTTAATGTTTAGATCTGCCATTTGAGTTGACCAGTTGAAGCCTCCTTCTTCTTGTGCCACCATTGCAAGATTTGCACTTGAATTTGTTCCAGATCCTGAAGTTTGATTTCTGGTAGGTGAGTTTGGTGGAACGTGAGTGCCTGGGCGCGAAACACTCACATTTGAAGTAGCAAGAGTGTTTGGAGTTGGTCTTGATGAAGAACTGATAGTCACAGTCACATTTGAATCTGATCTCTTTGTTTTAGGCTGACGGCATTCACGAGCAAAGTGACCAGGCTCGTGACAATTGAAACACCTAAGCTTTGACTTGTTCCACCCGAGTTCCTTGCTAGCAGCATCCCATCTGTTTCTTCCAGTTCTCTTAACAAAATTCTTTGCGAGGAAGACAACCAACGCCATTTGCCAAGTTATATCCATTTCTTCAATGTCATCGGGATGAACCTCATGAAGTTCATCTGCTTCAATATGACTCATCTTCCCAGCAACAAGCATATACATTACATCACACCCCAGCCATGAATGCCATGTTCTTTTCAAACTCCTTGGGTACTGTAAATGTTGGTGTAACATTCGATGTGTTTCCAGAAATAGTAGAGACTGGAGCTGTTGTGTTCACTTGTTGAGATGGAACGGTAGGCATATAACCTACGCTGCTTGGAAAAGTGGCATTGGATCGAACTGAAGCTTAGGTGTTTTGAATAGTGGATGAGAACATCTGAAAAGATCCAGCTCCTTGCTGAGAGACAAAAGCAGTAATGGACAGAACGCCAACGTTGTTATAGCTTGAAGTGTGATTATATAGCCTTTGTTTGTCATCTATGTCGTATGACTTGAGCAACGATATCACTTCTGCCAAGCTCATGCGTGTCAAGTCCTTGAACTTCTAGGAAGAGCATTAAGCAATTTCTTGTTCACTACAGAATTTCCAAGCTGCATATCATGCGTCCTCATCTCACTTATCAAAGTTATGAAACGTTGAATCTGATTCTCCAAAGTTTCACCAGGGAAATGATTGAACATGTTGAATTTTTGAGTCATCATCTCCCTCTTGCTCTCCTTCATTTCCTCATTTCCTTCATACATTGCCAGCAGCTGTTCCCATAATTCTTTAGCAGACTTTGCTTCACGAACCCCAATGTCTATATCCGGCACTAATGCGGTGTGCAGCATAGCTAAGTCTTTCTCATCAACTTCAACCTTTTCATAATCTTCATCGTTGTATTTAGACACAGGCTTGACAGCAGTTGTTCCTAACTCTTCATCTAGAACGTATGTGATCACTGTAGGTCCTCGGCAAATCGATCTCCAAGCCTTTGGTTCCTTTATCTTTAAGTACTTTGAAAAACGAAACTTCCATTCTGAAAAGGAATCCCCCAGGTTCAATCTTGGGATCTTGTTGTTTGTTCCAATGACGGTGTCTAAATCCTGGCTCTTAATGACCTTATCACTTAATGACACTTGATTAGTTTGATCCATTTCTGAAAGGACAATTAAACGTATAACAGGTAACTTTAAATATGAGATAAAATATCAATTACCCTTATGATTACAATATAGTTTAATAGCAGAAAAAATTAATTACTAATCAAATGGTTCAATACAGAATATGATCCGTGTAATAGTTCAAAGATTCAACACAGTTCGGTCCACTTGAAGAAGCCTAAACACAATCGCACAATTTTTCAATCGCACAACTTGACCCCTTCGATCGCACAAGTTGACCCTTCAAATTTGTCAATCGCATAAGTTGACCCTTCAAATGAATCTTTTGTCAATCGCACAAGTTGACCCTTCAAATGAACCTTTAGCCAATAGCACAAGGTGTCACCTCCAACTGAACCTTTAGCCAATCGCACAATTTCAATACCAACTGTTCAAATGGACAGTTGATCGCACAAGATAAGCCCAGCCGCACAAGCAGTTATGGATCGCACAAACGGTAAAAATTGGGCCTGAATCCTTAAAAGCCCAATCAGTTTGCAATCGCACAACTGTTATGAATCGCACAAGTTTGGATTTGATTCCTTAACAGTTCAAGCAATCCACAATCGCACAACCTAATTTTGGAAGTATAATAGCGCAAACTTTCAACCACAATCCCGAAGAATTTGGTGATTTTATTTTCCGAATCTGTTCGATTTTTCCTGCAACAAACTTTCCAAAATTTCTGCAAACACAACCAACTTGCACACAAACAGATCAAACCCATTATTCAAAAATCTAAAGAATATTTTATGAAATTCGAAGCACAAGAACCCAGAAATTTAATTTTTTAAGAACTTTCAGCCAAAAAAATTGATATGTTTAACTAAAATCCTTTCAATTTTAAGCAAACCAAATTTTCAGAATAACAGACCCGTTTTGTTTCACAGTATTTCAAATTGATTTTAAACAAAACAGGAAAACCACTTTAATATCAGTGTTCGTGCCTGAACTTGGGTTGATATTCAGATGCAAATAAATAGATTTTCAATAAGAGAAAAATATACAACTCAAACCCTCTATAACCCAAGAAACAGTCGACAAAAGAAAAACTATAAAATAGACTGAAATAATCAAGAAAATCAGACCTTTCTTTGTCGAGATCGAACACAGATCAGCAACAAAACAATCTTGAATCTTCAAGATATCCGATCCAAACCCGAGCCTTCGCAAGACTACTTAGGCTCTGATGCCAATTGTAAGTCCCAAAACTATAACAATCGGATATCAAAACACCAAACAAGTAGCGGAATTACAAGTGAGATGTGAGAGATTGAAAAGCAAATGTATTGATTCAAACCCAAGAACACACGGATTCTAGATTCGTCTGGTACTCTTGGTCGCACAAGATTACAAAAGTTTGCTAATGAATCAACAACCAAACAGTAAAGGAACCTCCTATTTATATCAACATAAGAAGCCCTAATACAATGGGCCAAGCCCGAACCCAATAGCCTATCAAACCACCCATTAGACTAATAGTCGATATCGACCCAACCCACATTCAAAAACCCAAGACAGATGCAAACCTACACTAGTTTATGCCCTTACAAAAACGTTACAGTCTCCCTTACTTTAGGTAATTTCATCTTGAAATTTATTCAAGAGGAAAACGTTAGAAAAGTTGCCATTTGGGTGATTTAATATAAGTGAGAATCGTTAAAATGTTTTGGTCAAGAATGGGAATTTGGAGTTAGAAACCTGCTTAGTCTTTATGTATAAGTGTGTTGAAAATTCATGCTTTCAAAATTTTTTGCTAAATAAATGGTTCGTGGTTGATTGAGCTTACGCAGGCAAATTTTGAGGGATAAAAAGTTAGGTTTGTAAAAGTAAATCGTTTGACTAAGACGATTTGAGACATCAATAAGTAAGTGTAAGAATAAGTAAAACGTATATGTGTGTATAGGCAAAGTGAGTTTATCTGAGTTTGAATAATTTGATGGAATGAATGTTTTCAAAAGGGTGCGACCTAGGAAGAAGTTCTTTTAGTGTAAATAAGGATGTAATGTAATGTGCGGCCCGTACCGTAGATTGTAAGAAAAAAAAATATCGGTTTTAAGGCGTATTAGTAAGATCACTTGTTTTAGAAGAATATTTATTGGTGAGAAATCAGGGTGGTAAACATTTACGGTATCCAAAGGTTTTGGCAGTAACAGGCCGACTAATTCGAGTTTGCGCGTCATAAATAATGAAAGATAGTTTAAAAATATTTTGACTGTAGCAAGCTGCTGAGGATGTTTGTTAAAAAGGGGTAGACGTATCGGCCGAGTTACTATAGATAAGGTTTGGACGAAGTGTATAGGAGTAGTTGAGGATAATCGAGGCATGAGAGTGAATGAACGATTCGGTGGGTGTATGCAAGGGGTAAGAATGGTGTGGATGTCAGATAAAATGAGAACATGAAGCGTTGTGAGTGATAGTTGTAGCCGTTACAGCTAACGATTTTGAGAATGAGGTTTTGCCATGGATAATCTAGTATCAGGCGCTTTGAAGTGTGTTAGGGTACAACTAAGGAAAATATTGTGAGTCACCAAAGTTTGTTGTTAGTTAATGGTACTTAATAAGGTCCGGGAAATCACTGAATTTCACATGGCACGTTTTACGAAAGTTTGGTAACATGGTTGGAACACTTATATATAGAAAGTACCAGCGGCGTAACCACCATGTTCATACCAGATTACGTCCGTTTCGCTATTCGGTGTCTTTACGTTCCGTGTTACGATACATGGTAGAAGCTAATATGGTCTTCATGCGCCCACCAATAGTCCCGTGTGCACCGTGATTGTTTTGGTTAGTGCATGGTTCGTATAGTTTGTACTAGTAGTGTATGGGTCAGGGTATATATTTGCGTTTAAAAGTGTGGATGCGTGTGTGATAGCGTATTAAATTTGAGGAAGTATACATGATTGTATTTAAGTATGCGCGTATTTAACGCAGGCATAATCACTCAGGTTATGCCCATGTATGGATTTCAAGTATGACTACCATGTAGTATGAATGTATGGATGTGAGTACGATTGATGGTAAACACGTACGAAATTAGCATGTAGTATCAAGCGTAAAAATTGAGGTATAAATGAGGTTAAGCACATACAAGTTTAGTATATAGTTTTGAGTGTATAAATCAGAGGGTAAACACTGATATGTGTAAGATTGTCATGAATTATTGACTACATAATTTGAAACGTAAACGATGATGTGCGTGTGTACAGTTGTTTGAGCAAATCATTGTGGTTGTCGAACCAAAAGTAGGTCGGGTCCGTGGGGAATGGAGAATCAAATATTTGTGGATGTTGAGAGAATGTCGTGAGAAAGTATTAACTTATGGCAAAAGGTGTAGTTTGTTAAGTAAATGCTACATTACAAAAATTTTGGACTTGCATACGTCGTAGGTTACGTCGTAGGTCGTCCGATCTTATAAATTATTTATGCCCACGTGCTTAGGTTTAGTATTGCTTATTAGTGGTTTTGAAAACGGTTTTAAACAGTGAGTTTGCTTTATTGAAAGTGTTTCATTTCAAAGATAACAAAAGTTGTGTTTGAAATTTCCATGGAAAAATTTTGGTTTTGAAAGTATTTTTGTAAAGTGAACTTACTCGTATGTGAGAAAAAGGTTTTTAGAATGATAATATAATGTGAGTATGTTTTTGTGATTGGACGAATTATGAAAATCGTGGGAAAGATGTTCATTAGCCCGACTAAGTTGTTTAAATAGAATTTCATAAGATTTTGAAAATTGGGAAAGAAACATTTAAAGTATGATTAGGAATTTCGTGTATGTGATTTAAGTAAATAGATAGTAAGGTGAGAAACACGTTTGATAAATATATAAAAATTCGAGATTCATGCATAAATGAGAAAAATGACATAATGATAAAAGGTTTAGGTATACGCCTTAATCGGATGGTTGTCATGAAAGTGGTCAAGTTGCGATTCGATCTCTCGTTGAGATGCGAACATCACTCCTATCTCAAGGATGAGATTTCTTCGAGAAATGGGACTTGGCAATGCTCACCGAGATAATTGAATTACCCCTAGCTCGTTGGTTAAATCATTGTAAGAAGGAGAGGAGCGGAGCTAATCATCAAAGTAAGGGAAATCACTCCCATCTTGCTGCTAATGCTTCTGTTTTTGAAAATATGAGTAATGTATTCCTCGACGGTGACCTTTTGAAATTTTTTACATAAGTTGTAACACCCCAACCTTTAATAGGCTAACGTGTCAATATTACATATATCAAATTCAAAACTAATTCCGAAGTTTAAAACAAAAAAGACCCTAGTTACATTTTCATTACATTACCGAAACAAAATAAAACTTATCTTCACGACACTCTTCACTTACTCCCCACTTTTTTCCAAATTACATGTCAAACAAATAAGACAAACACAAAAAGAAAACTATGGCTGAGCGAAAAAGTTGCTTAGTAACAGAGAAATCAACAGTACACTAATGGCAGGCATACATGAAACAATATGGAATGGTACTGACGCTAAACATATCAAAATGATGGCACTGAAATGGATACTGATGTAGCATGAATCCAAGAACTTATACTAAACAAATACTGAATATAACTAGAGACATTCTCAATACTTGACCTGTAACATAATCAGATTCATATATATATATATATATATATATATATATCACAATACTAGTGGGAGACCCGTGCGTTGCGGCGGAGTCGATAGTACATGGCGTGAACATATCACAAACTTACCCGCAACACTTACTATCTGCTATACCCGTAAGGTAGATTACTGTATTGGTATATTTCTAAAAAAATAAAACTTACAAAAAACAAAAGATTTGTCATTTAAACAAATACACCACATTTAAAACATGATGTACAAGTTAATACAGTTATATAGCAAAGTTTGAAAAAACTTGGTGGGACTTTGAGGAAAGGTGCTTGTTAATCGCCCAGGTTACCGAGTTGAACATATGCAACCGTTTGATCGCCGGGGTTACGGAGTTCACCATGTAGCCGTGAAGTACAAAATAGCTAGTTGGATTGACTTTAATGAAGTGGTCAACCTTGTTTCCAACTCGCCAGCTTTGTGAATGCTAACTACTTCACCTAAAGATCAACAGATACAAAAATTATGAAAGTACACAATAATTAAACAAGTTCCAATTCAAGCTTGAGCTCGGCCTGAGCTCGTTCAAGCTCAGCTTGATTCGAGCTTTTGGTGTGAGTCAGTCTTTAGCAGCTCACGCATGGCTCGGCTCATTTACACCCCTAGTTGCAAGTTGCTCGACGTGTACTTTTAATTGACAGCCTCCTAAGTTATTTTAGCGACAGTCCTAAATTACTTTTATTTAATGAAGTATATTTAACACACTAACCTGCTGCATTAATTAAAAATTACATGTGAGCCTCAAATAAACCATCATATGCTTAATCAAAATTGTTAAAAAAAAACCAAGGACATATCAATATTTACCGCTAACTTTGTAGTTCATGCAGGATTAATTTTTTTGCATAAAGTCTTTAATTAAAGATCTATTGTTCTCTAGATAAAAAAGTATAATGAACTTCTAAATTTATAGAAAAGAATATAACATGCCTTGGTTTAAGCTTATGGTTTTTGTGTTGCATGCTCAGTTGCTCTTAACTCTCTTCTATCTCCTTAATCATTCATACTTCCTTCAATACTCTTTGATCTCGTGAACATTAGGTTCAATATGAAATAAGGGAGAGTAAGGTAAAAGAACAATTGTCCGAACCGGGTACCTTGAGAATGGAAGATTGTAGGGCAAACCGGGCACCCGAATCACTGGTTACATTGATCGGACCAGAGATACATTTGACGAGAGATGCAGGTCATGATTAAACGACTATCATCCTTCACGAAAAAGAAAAAAATAAACAATAAGAAATGGCAAGCCAGTGGCTAGCTTAAGTACAACAAGTCAACAACCATGACAGAAAAAAAAAATAGAGAATGACAACAACAAAAAGGCAGCTAGCAACAACAAAACCAAATCATTTATCCAAAGAATCCAAGTTAAGCCTTCTCCATTGCTCCCAAGTAAGTGCCATCGCGTGCCATCGCCCGAGACCGATTTCACACCAACAAGAAAGCCATGACCTTCACTTCCTCAACAGTAGAAGCCAGAGTTGTTGCTCCATCCCAAAAATATCTGAATACTTGATCAGCCTAAAATAACTAAATAGTTTGAATTTTTTAAAATGTAGGTTGCCTAGCTTCTACAGATATCATTTGAAATAAAGAGGAGTAAATAAAAACTTGTAATTGCAAATTATACCAGAATCATCTTTGCAATTGATTTTGGTTGCCTTCAAGGATCCTTGGTGTTGATATTGGAATGATTTTATATCCAAAGTTACGACCTGCCAAAGCCAAAATAGTATGAAATTTTTATATCAGAAGCTTCACAAGGGAGTATAAATACGATACAAAACATTGTTATATGGCGTTACTTTGCAAGTACCTGACATGTCAACAATACAAAATGACCTAAGTTCTTTGGCAAAATCATTGAGTCTAAGTTCGGATTCCCTGCCAACTTTTGCACTGAAATTAGAAAACAAGTTTGTCCCTGCGGCAAAAGAGCATTTCACTCATCTGGTTGGTTTTTTTCTCAGCAGCCAGCGCCTGTTTGGGCATCAACAGTTTCTTCACCAAAGAATTACAATCAGCTCTATTGAAGATAAACAGAACACGAGACCGATAAGTCCCCAATCGCCCCTAACTATTGTTGTGACTATTAATGAACATAAAAGAACAAAAACTGACCTTTAAATCGACAATAGCAGAAACCAGAATCTTCACTTTTCAAGAACTCGGATATTTTTTCTTTTTTTAAAATCAGGTTGTATTCAGGCAACCCGAGATTCTCGATACTTCTAATGAGTTCTGGAGTATTATCTGGAAAAAAATGACATCAAACTCGAGCACTTCTAACAATTCGGATGAGCAATTGAACTGTAATCAACAACATTAAACTCTAACAATAAGTCAATAACAACTAAAACCTAACATTATAACAACTATAGTTTAACAACCATAACCTATCAGTTCAGTATATGCAAATCAATATGTACTGAAATACAATAATATTCGGTATCTTTCAAATTGTAATACTGATTTTCAATATCCACATCTTGCTCTTCAGCCTCAGGTTCCTACTCGGAGGACTCAAAACCATATTCGTCCATATCTGCGTCTAAAAATGAACATGTAAAGGCATTGGATCAACAGTGAACTGATTAGAATTGAAAGGGGTAAGTAAGAGTATGTGAAGGTTAACTGACTGGAATTGAACGCATGCTCATACAGGTAGTTCGATTAACTGACTGGAATTGAAAGGTGTAAGTAAGAGATTGTGAAGGTAACCTTACCTGAACCCATGGTTGCTTGACAATGAGTCAAAGATGGTGAATTACAGGAGCGATGAGTGACCTAGGGTTTGGTTTTGGAAATGTAACAGCAGTGGAAATAGTGATTTCCGGAGGCATGGCCCCGTGCCTCTCTGTATGGAGAGTGTCACCGGAACCTAAAACAGTCGACCATCTGGCGCCTAATCGAACCACCACTGTCAAAGTCCCTTCCTCTCCTTGCCTGTTCTCGTTCCCCCATTGTGTTTCTATCAATTTATTCCCGATTCTCTCTCTATATGTATTAATGAGCATGAATTGAAGAAGGGTAGAAGGATTGAATCGATTAGAAACCGATGCAATCAATGGCCGATATTAGAGTGTGAAATGCCACAATTACCCCCTTAGCGTCTTAAAACTTTGGGTGAAGTACAAATCTAACCCCTCTAGAATGGCTTACATATCCTTATACATGGTGCTTTAGAACTTGTAAGCATGGTAAAATTAGTATCTTGTCCATCACATTTGCTTTATATAGTAAGAAGTGTTTTAAGCCCTTAGATCTTGTAGTTAATGTTGAGATCAAGAAGAGTTTAAAATGTAAATTATGTTTTATTTTTTTTTACTAATTTGGCTAGATTAGGTGTAATAGTGTCTTTTTATATTGTATTTTTAAATAAAGAAACCGTTATCAACTTTAATGCACATGCAACTTCCATCCATTTTTTTTAACGTCAATAACTTTTTATACGAAATGGTTTTTAAAAAATAAATTACATCCTATTAACGAGTTTTTTTATCTTCAATATAGGTACCATATTGTTATATTTATATACACACAAAAATTACGAATAACACATACTGGACTACGGGTTTAAAACACCATGAATGCATGTTTAAAACACCATACGAAGAACACATACTGCACTGCTTGTTTAAAACACCATGAATGCATGTTTAAAACACCATACAAAGAACATACGAAGAACACATACTGGACTGCAGGTTTAAAACACCATGAATGCAGGTTTAAAACATCATACGAAGAACACATACTGGACTGTAGGTTTAAAACACCATGAATGTAAGTTTAAAACACCATACGAAAAATAAATGGGTGGCGGTTATTGAAGAGTGGCGGTTATGGAAGGTTATCAATTAATTAATTTAGTGAGAAAATTACATGTTTACCCTTTTGAATTAATTTCGATTGAGGACACATGTCATCTCCACAATATTTCTCACACTTTAGGCACTTTGTACATGATCCTCTATATATATATATATATATATCGGACATATCATAACAGATACAAGACATACGTGACTATACATAACAATAAATAAGTCACGTAATATAGACGCGCCCATAAGCCTAAACAGAGGGGTACACAGCTAGCTAGCCATGTACCGAGACGGTCCGTGTAAGCGTACACACATCATTCCATCTCAATAGAGCTAAGATCGATATATTCGCCTCTCGGGGCCAGGTGCTACAAAAGCACAAACTAGAGACGGCGTGAACTTTAGTCACGCACCATCACGACGAGTGCCATGTCGTTGACGCCCCAACGACAAGACTTAACATATATTTGCTCGGGTGACAGAGTACAAAGCCGTATCAGAAATAAAAGTATCTTGACATGAGTCTAAAGGGAACATGCAATAACGAACACAAAATATAGGGTCTATTGCATGCTACAATAAATACTAATCATATAACAATACGAACCGAAATAACTAACGAAAACATATGTACTATAAAGTAACAAATATGAATAAAATACTATGATGACAAGGACAGAAATCCGTACCTTATTTTAGTAACGCCAAACAGTCACAAACGACAACTCGTTTCAAAAAGTACACGAACCTAAATCGGGCATTTTCTTAATTAGTTTAATGATTCTAAAATTCACTTTACTTGATTTGTTCGTTAAGAGGTTTCTGGCGACAAAAATCTATCTCTTAATAATAAAAGCTTTCTTCAAAACTAATTAATGAAAACTACCAATTTTAATTGAGTTTGGCGTGGACACCTAAAGTTGATTCCTCTCAAAACATCGAATGCACAGATTATAACAATTTATTTACTAACATGGCTAATCATTTATCACTTATTATTCATATAACAACACACCTATTATCATTTTAATAGGAAAATAAGTGTATTTTGTTTGTTACAGAAACCAAATATGAAACTTTAATATTAATATAGACCAATATATAAGTTTCCTAGAGCCTTTGTTAACCAAATAAGTGTATTTTGTTTGTTACAGAAACCAAATATGAAATTTTAATATTAATATAGACCAATATATAAGTTTCCTTAGAACCTTTGTTAACCAAAACATCAGGTCATCAGTCATCACCCTCAACTAGTTTTTTCTCGCCGGAAAACCCAACCAACGTACTTAAATGAAATTCCTAGTTTAGGTTTCACGATATATGTAGGCGAGAAAGCTTAAATTTGGTTACCTGAATGGCAAAATCTGATCCGGTTGGAAACTCCGTCTAGCGGTATTGAGACCTCGGTGATTATAACAAAACACAGTAGCGGAGATCGCAATTCAAGCCAAAGACAACGAACTTCCGGTGCTTATGGTGGTCGGTGCAAGATCGAACAGTAGACTGGACTCAAAAGGCGTGTTGAGAATCCTCGTAGATTACGAGGAAGAAGAAGTTATAAGAGCATTCACATCCAGCTCTCTAAAAATATACATACATTCCACTAAAAAACAACTCATATATCAATATATTTCCACTAAAAACAAATATTTTTTCTCTCCCGTTTTCAATTAAATAATATTTTTAGACCTTTATCATTACATTTTCTCTCTCATTCACTCACAACCACTTTCAATATATATTAAAAAAATATAGGGAGTGAACAATGTCTCCCCCAAATATACAGATGAACAGTAACATTTTCTCTCTCCTCCACTCACAACCACTTTTTATACTTTTTATATTTAAAAAACTCCACACACAGATTTTGATTCCCAGAATGTGAATGCGCTAATGTGGTGTAAAGACGAGTAATGCTCGGCAAATTTGTTGGACGGATTCGATTGCATGAATGAGGAGATTTGGAAGTCAAATTTATATATTATCTAACACTTATTTTTGTTATCATTCATTTCCTAACAAAATGTTTTACACATATAATAATGTAAATCATATGGTGCAGACACACCCAACTATTTTTTTCCCGCCTAAATAAATAGATATCGATGGCGTAATTTCGTGAAAAAAGCGAGTACACGAAATGAGGGACTTCACCAAAAATTGTGGGCCATTGGGCCTATCTTGGCGCAAAGCGCCTCGTTGGTGAAGTATGAGTGTCTTTATGTCTTCAAGTGTGTATTGTGTCAATCTTAGGAAATGCAGGTGTTGTATAAGAAAACAAATCTAGATCAGAAGCACAACATAAGTAAGTTTAGACGTTTTAATCGAGGAATCAGTTTACTTCGTGCGAAGTGTCTGCCACTTCGTGCGAAATGACTGCCACTTCGTGCGAAGCTGTTCAGTTCGCACAAAGAGTTTCAGTTTAGGGGTCTGTTTTGGTACTTAGACTATAGACTAGGACAAATCATGCAATTTTTCCTAATTCCTTATAGTTATGGCTCTGATACCATCTGTCACGCCCCAACCGATAGCGGAAACATTGGGGCGAGACGAAATAGATTGCAAGAGACTTCATAACAACTAAAAGTGTGATACCCAGGACGAAACTAGGTACACTTTGAACGGTCCTAAACTTTAAAGCATGCTTAAAACAACAATTGTGCGAAAACCCTAAACACATGCATGACTTGTGTGCTATGCTAAACGATATCTCTTATGTCTTAGAGGAATCCGAGAGTACGTCATGGTTAACATGACATATTAAGGGCCAACGATGCGAGGTTGGTGTCCTTAGCTTGTAACAACGTGTTAAACGGGAGCTTTCCGTTTAACAGCGCATTAAACATCTACGATGATTGTTAGGCCATTGGTAGGGCTATTTAAGATTCTGAGTTCACGAAACATCTTAGTTATGTGCCTTAGATCATGACATAAGATTTGAAGCAAATCGGAGCTCAGGCAAACAAACCAAACATGCAAGGAACAGCCAATCAAGCCTAAAAATACTTAAACTACCCTAATACGAGCTTATTATGATTAAAATGTAACCGTGTTCGGATTTCGAGACGGTTATCTGATCGGTGCATTTGAGGTACAAGTTATTGAATGTTAAATATGAAAAAAAATGTAGTAGTATTTGTATTAAATAAGGTCTATTGTTTCGTTTTGTATAAGGTGACTTATGAACTAAATAATATAGTTTTTAGTGGATATGATATAAAAAGTTCACATGGAAATTAGTTTGTTAATAGAAAGTGATATCTTTATGTTTGTCATGTCACCGTAAACAAAACATAACTAATATTATTACAAGTAATATATTTGTGTGTTTTGAATTTGCTAAAATCTTAAATGGGCTTTTAATAATTCAATTCGCTTGTCACAAAAGAACCATAGCATACCACTTCGGAATTGATATTAAAGATTGGACGTTAGCATGTGTGCTGGTCCATGTCAACATGCAATTTTAATGGGCTTTGCCATTTGAAGGGCTTAAAATAATAAGACTAGTCGGTGGCTAGAGATGGGCATAAAAACCGGTTCCGAACCCGAACCGGTAGAACCGAACTGGAACGGTTCCAGTTCCTACCCGACATTAAGTAGAACCGGTTCCGGATTCAAAATACCCGTTGGTTCCCAACCCGGTTCCACAATTTTACCATTTGACTCGGGTAGTAACCGGTTCCTACCCGTACCCGGTTCCTACCCGTACCCGGTTTCACTTGTACCCGGTTCCATCAGTACCCGGAAATGAAGTTCAAGAAGGAACCGGTTATACCGTTAAAATGTTACCTTTGGAACCGGTTATAGCCGAAAAAGTGGAGACTAACGATAGAAAGAAACACAAAAATAACAAACAGAATAGAAAGAAACATTACACAAACTTTATTAAAACACCAAACCAAACGGGTTACATCAAACATTGGAAGAACCGGTGCCGGAACCTTCTCCCGTCTCATTTTTCTTTGCCTTCGTCACTGGGCAATGCCGCTCAGTGTGTTTCTTAAGGGTTGAGTTGGCTGCGGCCTTCATAAATTTTCCGCAAGCTTTGCATCTAGCCATCTCGTGGCTGTCGGACATAAAACAGAGATCAAAATTCTTCCATATAGCTGGGTTTCTTTTCGTCTCTAAGACAGTAACAACTTGTTCGTTGCTTGCCATAGGTATTTTGCAAGATTTTTGAGAAGATGATTGAGTTTGTAAGTTGATGATGGTGAGTTTGTAAGTTGAAATGGTAAGTAGGGAGGGGTTTATATAAAAAAAAACCGATTTCGACGAACAGGAACCGGTTCCCAACGGTAACATTTTTTATCAGGAACCGGTTATAACGGTAACTTTTTTATCAGGAACCGGTTCTGAACAGTAAAAGTCAGATTTTTCGACTGTCAGGAACCGGTTCTGAACAGTAAAAGTCAGGATTTACTGTTAGGAACCGGTTCTAAACAGTAAAAGTCAGATTTTCGACTGTCAGGAACCGGTTCTAAACAGTAAAAGTCAGATTTTCGACTGTCAGGAACCGGTTCTAAACAGTTAAAATCAGATTTTCGACTGTCAGGAACCGGTTCCACACAGGAACCGGTTCCACACCATACCCGGTTCCATAATACCCGTACCCGGTTCTACACGGTTCCATATTCTTGGGGGTGAACCCGGGTAGGAACTGGACCCGGTTCCACACCATACCCGGTTCCAATGACATCCGAGCAGAACCGGTTCCGGGTTGGAACCGGTTCCAGGTAATAATAAAACCCGATTATGCCCGACTCGGTGGAGTATTTTGGAGGAATTGGTAACAATTTAAAAGGGATCGCACAACAAGAAGAGGGGGATTATTCTTTGACGCCAGTTTTGAGGAGAGTTCGCAATTCAGTTTCTAAGGCACAACACCCGGATGCAACGCTAGGCTCTCTGCAGCTTTCTTCCGGTGGAAGGTTTTGTAGGTTTTTCATGTCTGAGCTTTTTATACTTTCAATCTATGTTATTTATGTGACAGATATTTATCTTGATTGATTCGTTTGACATATGATTTGTTTATACTTTGAGTTCCTTCTTTACAACGTGTTCGGTTGATGACAAAACTTTGAGCGGGTTGTGTGTGACATAAAGAGAGTAGACTTGATATAATTAATTGCTAGTTAACCAATTTATGAACCGGTTGTAACAGACTTGCGTTATTTTATATTCACTTGCTTTATCTTTCAATGGCCGAGAGTTCTAGTAATTGGCTTATATTAGAGGGGTAGGTGGATTGGTAACGTGTAGTGGTAATTTGAGATAACCCACGCTCTTAGGTCAGTCTGGGAAAATGGTCCTTACTTATCACAACTGGTAAATAAACGTTAACAGAATTATGTCTATGTGGTTCTGCTAAATTAATTAATTCAGAACGTGTCAAATCTATAACTTGAAATCTGGAGGTAGTTGCTTTGTTTTTATTATTGTTTCAGCCGTATAGTTTAGTTTTTATTTCTATAACTATGTAAACCGCTCAGTTTTTACCTTCAGTTTATTTTAGTTTGTTTTAGTTAATCAAATAGGAAACTTAATTAACCATATACTCTCCGTGGATATGATACCCTGCTTACCCTAGCTATCTAAGTTAAATAGGTTTTTGATTGACCTTATGACAGTCATCAAAAAGGCGCCGTTGCCGTGGATCAATGTATTTTGGGTTCATTTTGTTTGGTATTAATTATTTATGAAAATGCATTGCTTTTGTTATAAATATATCATTTTAACTTGTTTTCATATTTTGTAGGATTCAGGTGAAACGTGTTTAAAATCGGTGAAATCAAGTTAACACAAGATAATTAGCAGTTGGTGATTGATGAAATAACCTTCAAATAAGTTTCTACGTATTGTTATTGTCAATTTAAGGGTGATAATATAATAATACTAGTTAGTTAACTTGAGGTGAGAAAATGGTAATTTGGTTTTGCAACGTGATATGTCAGAAGGTGATGAATTAGGCTTTCATTCAACATGGAATGTCTTACACAAAGTGGAGTTTAGTGGGCCAAAGGAAAATGTTGGAATTTAAAGTAACGAGAGCTACTATTATTATGTGGGCTTCCATTGGGCTAGAAGAGTTAAACAAGTGAAAGGAATAACGAGGCCCACAGGTCACAAAGATGAGGCGGTGGAATTATGAATTAAAGAAAAATAAGAGGAAAAAGAGAGTTTGGACGGCTGGTTGAGGACGCAAGAGAGTGACGCACGGAGGCAGCCGCCTTTTGGCGGCTGTGAACGGTTTAAGGCATGAGTGATTAGGTGGCTTTCTTCAAGTGAACGGTTCATCGGTTGAATACTTTTCTCAGTTTTATTCATGGTTGGATTTATTTTTGACATTGACAACGTTTTATAAACAATTTGAGGTGTTGGTTTCTTTAAACTATTTTCATGTGTTTTGAGTTCTTGCTTTACAATTTGCTCGGTTGATGAGAAAACCTTGTAGCTCGTTGGGTGACATAGAGTATGTTGACTCACACTAGTAAATAGGGTAATTGAATTGTAAAAGATCTGATGACAAAGACCTATTTTTATTACCACTTAAAGTAACCTACTTTTCAGCATAATGTCTGTGTGGTGGTCAATCAACTGAGTAAACTGAGTTTGTTGTAAACCTAGAATCTGAAACTTGAAAGGTGATTATCTTTTGTGACTTTCCCCCGGATGAACGATTGTTCTCTTTATATACAAATACTCTGTTTTTATATTCTTTTTAACTGGTATATCTTGACCACTTGTGTTGATTTTGTCAAACGTTTTTTTATATTTGAATTATTTATCATTTATCAAGCGGGCGATATACTTGCATCGTTAGCGGGTTGGTAAATTGGTGGGTAGTTGACATAAACAAACTGGTTATTAGGTTGTACGGTTAATCGTAAAAACTATCCCTAATAATTAATCAAAATCATTAATCCCGAGACCATGTCTATGTGGTGTTATGAATCGATAAACATGTTTTTATTTAAAATGGGTAATCGGGATTATGGGTGGGTTACTTCTTATTATAATAACTATTTTCTTAGATAATTAATTAGAAATCTAGCTAAACACTAACCACATATTCTCCGTGGATACGATACCCTACTTAAGCTATCTACTTAGTTTAATTAGGTTTTTGCATGACCCTTACGGCAGTCATCATCATTATGCACGGTTTTTAAAACCGAGACTTTTAACACTAAAAACGCGAAAAAAGGAGTTCGTTTCGCAAATCGAGGACGGATGTGGGACCCGAAAATGAACCTATACGCAAAACCAAAAATAAACATCATCTTTTAATCTGAAAAACGAAGCACGACAAAGCAGGGGGTGGGGTAGGGGTACCCGACTTGCGACCGCCCCCCTTTATATAAATTTCTTTTATTTTCTTCTCCATTTTCACTAGAAATCTGCTCAAACTCTCAAAGAACTCGGCTGATCATCACTTCCTCAAGCCAAATCAAAGGGATTTTGCAAGTTTTAGTGGTTTTGATGATGATTTCTTGAGAAAACATGAACTAACTTAAGAAAACTCTTTTTAATCCATGATTATGGATGATTTAAACATGGTTCTTGGCTGATTAAGATCATATCAGGGATTCCTTGATGTTATATGGTAGCCAAGATCACAAAATTCGGATTTTGATACCATAATCGACCAAAATCGAATAACAAAGTTCTTAACCGAAAAAAAGTGAATCAAGGCTTGATTGACATGAGTTGTGGCATGTTTGGATTGTCCTTGATGTTTAGGTACTGAATATAGCACCCCACACATCTGGACTCAAGAGAAACGCCCGGAAACGAAGCTTGCGCTAGGTATAACGCCCGAAACCTTAAAGTAGCATAGGCAAAATATTGTTTGGTATATAACTTGGTCCGTGATGCTTGGATTGAGCTGAAATTCGGTGTGATGATGTAGGGTATTGACATGTTAAAGGAAAATTTATAATTTTAAAATTTTCTGATATTTGGTGAATTTTTTACTGTTTTACCGAAAGAAATTCAGAAAAATACCAAATGGAATCAATAAATCACCAAATTATATAGAAACACTAAGGAACATGTAGAGAATGTTCTGGTAAGTTTTGGGAGTCCACTGATTGAATTTTGATTTGGATTAAAAATCCGCGTTTTTTGGAGTTTTCGGTAGCCGGAAACGCACCAAAACAAAATCGAAAAATCCAAATTTTTTGCAGGGAGTTCCTGGACATATAAGGAGTTTACTGGAATATTTTGAGAATTTTTAGACATCAGATGATAGGCGATGTAAATTATTCGGTTAAATACTGGTTTACAAATAAATATTTAAGTTATAAGAATAACTTTATAAATTCGCAAAATATTTTTCGTTGAATCTATATATTGTTACTGATTGATACAAAAATTTCCAGAATTTTATAAATACGTAGATTAAATGGGATTTTTTTTCGGCTTTTTAAATGCTTCTTTTAACTTATTTCGGCAGTTTACTGACAACGAACCTGCCGGAACTGGGAACGGACCAAACCCTATTACGACTATAAGTGCAACACCGGGGTTATTCTGGGAAGTTCCAGGGTAAGCTGGACACTCCGGGTGTGTTCCACCACGTTCTGGAGAATCCCCGACGGCGAAAACGGAAACTCAATTTTGGGCAAACTAGACTCCCGAACACCAAACTCCCTTAACGGAAAGTTATTCTTTCTTAATAGCAATATATTGACACTATTGCTGATCAATCTTTGTTTGGGACTACTACTTTCACTGTGAGTTTTCACTCCCCCACTTTTAAATTGTTTTACTGTTTTCTAGGGTGATTTTCATGTTACAAACTATGATAATTGCACCAACTTGTGATGATGTGAATTACCTAACTCATGAACTATCCCCACTACAAGTGATTAACGTAAGCCGTGGCAGTAGATAGTACTATTGGTCTGACAAACCCAGTTGCTACAACCGGACTGTGTGTCGGCAAACAGGCAACTGCATCGCGTCCTAAACTTGGTTTTGTTGTTAGGCATAACTACACTAGGGCATTGAATTGCACGTGAGCAGTTGGTGGGTTGGGGTGTCTGCGTGACACGGCCTGGCGGGCTGAGGTGTCTGTGGTGACACGGCCCAGGGGCCGAGGTGTTTGTTAAGACAGTCAAGGTTTCACTTGTACACTCGTGTAATTCCATCTACGATCTGTGACTTGTGCAATTAAACTTGTTAAAGCATTTTGCTACGAAACAACCAACCAGTGAAACTCACCGGCTCGTTTAGCTGACCCCTTTTTAAAACTAACATGCATTTCAAGCAAAGCGAAGCATGGATAATGAGTGTGCGTATGGAATGGTTTGAGTAGCGGACAGTAGCAAAATGAAAGCTATAGTGGCTTGTAGTACCGCACTTAAACTTATGGTTTGTAATATGATACTTTAAGTATGTTGTAACCGATGTTCCCTCTTTATATGTTATCACGTTTTTAAATTATGAGGAACTAACATGTGTCTGCCGCACCCCGCAATTGTCTTCCGCTGCGAGTCGGGGTGTGACAGAAGATGGTATCAGAGCTATCGGTTATAGCGAATTAGGTATCCCTAAAGAACCTAGACTATAATCCCAAGTTTAGTTTTCGCACTGAGGACCTCTAGAGATTGAGTAGTGTGGCTATTACCAGGATGGCCTTGTGGGGCAAATAAATTATTGTGGTCCGGAACACAATAATTTATCTGCTCATACTTGGGAGTTCTGGGAACGTCATTGAGATAGGATGGGGATGCGTCTACTAACACCAACTAATTTTTAAAATCCTAAAATCAAATATATCTTTGGAATGTTGATTTTCGGGTATGTTAGTCAGTAGAATCAGTGTTATATGTTGTCTTTCCCTACAGGTACCATGTCGCGTCATTTGAGTCATCAGACTGCATCCCGTACCGAGACAGATCCTGAGGAGGATCCGCATATGCCCCTTCTGTCATCAAGTAACGAGCCGGATCAGTCCGGTTATTGTTGTGGTAGTTACCCCTCTAGACCTCGTACCAGGTGCGAGGGAGAGGTCTCGAGCGTCTGTCGTTCTCCGTCTCACCACCCGCCTAGCTCCTCGAAGCATAGGCGTACCCCTGATGTCGTTGTTCAGGTAGGACCGATCCCCCGGAGCCATACTCCTGCTCCCGAGCATTGGGAGTGGGAGCCGGTAGCACCTCATTTACCTACACCAGAGACTCCCCCTGAGCCTTATACTCCTTCTACCCCGAGCACTTACTCACCCTTTTCACCTAGTTCTTTGAGGTACCTACCCTTAGTCTCCGACAGACGGGTCGTCCGAGGGTACCCGCACCTGTACCTATTTTTACACCACCACTCTCCCCTGTCCACCCAATACCGGTACCTATGGGAGCGCGACAGCAGGTCACTGCCCGTTTCCTCACACCACCCAGAGAGGACCTTTCTCCTTTTCACACTTACGAGCAAGGTGGCCCTTCTCGCCCGGTCAGAGAGCCTTCCCACCTGTATGGGGCGTACCATTCCCTCCTCAGGAAGCACCTGCTCCTCTCACCGAGAGCAATCTGATAGGCTTCCTATTTGAGCAGATCGCGGCATTACGGATGGCGCGCGACGAGGATGAGCAATACAAGAGGTCGATGGGAGATTATCTGATTGTCTTACAGCAGGCAATCATTGCGTTACAGCAGGGTATGGGTTACCGTTTTCGGGCGATGCTGTATGGATGCATCGGTGCCATCGTAGGTCTGGTGGCAGGTTTTGTGGGTTTGGCATGTTGGTTATGGCGTTAGTAGTATGGTTTTCTTTTCAGTGTAGATAGATATGATGTATCTTTTGCACATCCTACCAAGCACTAGGTTATGTCCATGTCAAGGTGGTGATGTAGTCGTAGTGTTTCCATGTTTTCGTAGTTAGTACTTTCGTTGTATCGTGTATGTACGTCACTTCGGTGACCAGTTTTGACAGCACATTTAAGCACTGGCCTTATGGGTTAATCTATGTGCACATTTTGACAGTTGTATGATGATGTATGCTATGATGTATATGATGATGATTTTGGATATATGTGTTGTGGTTCATGTGTGCGATGAAATTGTGTAATATGAGATGAATGGACATGTGACATTGATGCCTACGTATATACTGTTTATAATAGAATGGCCCCGAAACGCGCATCACAAATGACGGAGGCGGAAATTACGCAAATGATAGCGCAACAACTTCAGACAGTTATCCCCATGATCGTGGTACAGGTTAGCGCTGGTATCAATGCTAACCAACAACAGAATCCGCAACCCGGACCGGTAGGTCAGAATGATAACCAAAATAATGTTAGACTGGTCTGCACGTATAAGTACTTTATGGAGTGCAAATCAATGGAATTTAGTGGGATTGAAGGACCGAATGGGTTAGTGAAATGGATCGAGAAGTCGGAATCGGTAATCAACATAAGTAATTGTCCCGGTGATTGTGCGGTTAAGTATACCACTTGTACCTTCACCGACCACGCCTTAAACTGGTGGAACACCATCGTTCAATCTCGCGGGCAGGCCGCAATTAATGCTATGACATGGGACGATCTTAAGGCACTAATGATGGAAAAGTTCTGCCCGGCCAACGAGATTCAGAAACTTGAGCATGAGTTCTGGAACTTGCAAATGCAAGGTGCTGATCATGCAGGTTAAACTAATCGTTTCAATGAACTGGCACGCATATTGCCAGACATGGTACGCCCGTAGCACAAGCGGATCAAAAGATATATCTGGGGACTGGCCCCAGAAGTGAGAAGTATTATCAACTTGGTGGAACACCTGACTATGCATGGAGTGGTAGCAAGGTCAGGTACTGTTACGTACGATATGGTTAGGCGTAGGATTTTGACGATGCCTGGAGAGCAGGCCGTTAACAAGCAAGGAGACCCGGAAAGTAGTCAAGTAGGGGCAGCAACAGCAAAGAGGGGGAAAGCACCCGGTCAGAGTTACGCGATGACTACCCCAACAGTTAACTCTAGTAGCTACAAAGGAAACGCTCCAAAGTTCAACAAGTGCACTCTCCACCACTATGGTGCATGCCGAGCAGTGATATGCTCGAGGTGTAATAGGAGTGGGCATGATGCCCAAAACTATAGGGTGTTCATGGAACCCAACCCCAAACTAACCTGTTTCCAACCCCCAAGGCCTTAACCTCGTCAGCAGCGACCACAACAACCAACATCACAGGTTACTTACCCCCGTACGTGCTTCGGATGTGGCAGTACGGAGCATTTCCAGAGAAATTGCCCGAAGTTCGCTCAGCAGGCAGCAGGAAGGAATACGCAGGGAAAAGCATCTACTTCAAATGCCGCCCGAGGTCGTCCCTTTATCATGGGATCTAGTGACGCACGCCAGGATCCAAATGTGGTCACAGTACGTTCCTCATTTCCGATCAATTTGCTTCAGTGTTATTTGATACGGGCGCTGATAGGAGTTATGTTTCTATTGCATTTTTGCCACTGTTAAATATGCCCGCTATTGACTTAAAGTAACCGTACTCCGTCAAACTTGCCAACGGGAAATCAATCACCAGTCACCAACTCATTTGTAACTGCCCCTATAACCTTTAATGGTTACCAATTTTGTATTGACCTTTTACCCGTAGAACTGGGCAGTTTTGGCATTGTCATAGGAATGGACTGGTTGTCCATTCACCACGCTTAAGTATTGTGTGATCAGAAAATTGTAAAAGTTCCTTTGTCCCCGGACGATGCAATCATGGTACAGGGAGAGAAGTTAGGTACCATGCTGAACCTCATATCCCACCTCAAGGCGTTGAAGTATCTACGACAGGGATGTGACGTGTTTTTAGCCAGCGTTACGACTGATGAATCAGCCGAGAAACATATTGAAGACATCCCGATAGTGTGTGACTACCCCGACGTGTTCCCAGAGGAATTGCCCGGATTGCCGCCCAATCAGCAAGTCGAGTTTCGAATCGACCTAATACTGGGAACAACACCCATCGCCAAGGCCCCATATCGTCTTGCACCGTCCGAGATGCAAGAACTATCGATGCAACTACAGAGGTTACTTGATCGTGGTTTTATCGGTCCTAGTTATTCTCCCAGGGAGCCCCAATCTTGTTTGTAAAGAAAAAGGACGGAAGCTTCCGAATGTGCATCGACTATAGAGAATTAAACAAGGTCACTATTAAGAACCGATATCCTCTTCCGCGGATCGATGATCTTTTTGACTAGCTACAAGGAGCCCGATATTTTTCTAAGATAGATCTTCGATCGGGTTACCATCAAGTGAAAGTCCAAGAGGACGATATCCCTAAGACGACTTTTCGAACTCGTTATGGCCAATATGAGTTCTTGGTTATGCCCTTCGGGCTAACCAACACACCTGCGGTGTTCATGGACCTCATGAACCGAGTATGTAAACCATACCTCGACAAGTTTGTCATCATCTTCATCGACGATATCCTGAAATACTCCAAGAGCAAGGACGAGCACGAGTATCATCTACGTGCTATATTGGAAATACTACGGAAGGAGCAATTGTACGCTAAATTGTCTAAGTGCAACTTCTGGTTGCAAGCCGTGCAATTTTTGGGACATGTGGTGGATCAGTATGGAATTAATGTGTGTCAGGATCTTCGTTTAAATCACTTGTAGTTTTTGTTTCTAAGAATGGAAAATGGATTGAATTAGAAAGATATGCAGCGGAATTAATGGAAAACTTTTACTACAAGCAATCAGTCGTTTGTTGTCATCACCATCATGCTTTCAAGTTGATAAACTTTGCATGTGATTCACAAACTCCCCCTAGCCAATTACAATCGTTTGATAGTAAGAAATGAAGAAGATAAAGTGGGAAATGATCTTTTTCGGGAAGACAAGTTAACTGTTACAATCGATCACCTATTTATACTAACTAGCTAACCACTGAGCATCTTTTGTGACGTCATGGTTGATAGTGACAGCTAACAAAATGTAACTAACTAAAACACTGCTCTAACAATACTATCAGTGCATAGCACTATGACATTGAATAAAGTAAAACTATGCTAAGCTCTGATCTCTATCCTCTGATCTTGTTTCTTCTATTAGACCTTTGCCTCTTGAACGACCAGATGACAGGAACAGATGTTTAGGGAAAGCAATGTAAAGCTAGATCAGAGTTGTAACCTCTGATAGTTGAACCAAAGCTCGGATAGTGTATTTGGCTTTGATATCATATGTTCCTTTGATAGGGTTCGATCCCAACAATCTCCCCCTGGAACAGATGATGCCAAAATACTTGTTTATTCTTGGTTTTTATTCTCAACAGAAGTTCTCTGATTTGGCCTTTAAACTGTAATTTTAAAATTCAAAGAAACTTCATCATCATCATCATCATCATCATCCTTTTCGAGTGTCAGAACCAAAAGATCTTGAAGATCTTCTGCATTTAGCTCATATGCAGCCTCCATGCTAATTTTGACTGCCTCACCATTAGACTTGAGCAATGTCAATTCGTGGGAGCCTTTTTCGACTTTCCACTTAGAATTTTTGGGTCTTCTGGCTTTCTAGGATGGCTTTTATTTGTTGAGGTTTTAAGAGCTTGTTGTTGAACTATCTTTGTCAAGTCTGCTCTGAGCTTATCACTAGCTTCATCTGTGTGATAGTCAACCAAGTTTTTTATTCCCTCTTTTATGTGTTCAAACACTCTCTTGTCTTCTTCATCTATCTTTTCTTGCCATTTTAATTGATTGAAAGCAAGGATGGAGGGGACAGATGATGAGATAGACTTTTTGGAATGTTGAGCTTCAAGAGCATCATCTGATAGAGGGTAAACTGGTTTAGGGGCATGTTTGGATCTTTCTTCCTCCTTTCTTCTAACATCTTGTAAGTTTCAATCACCCTGACTTCTCCCCACCTTACCACTTGGTTCGTTGAACTATAGTGATTCTGAATCAGTTCTTCCTTCATCCTCTTAAGCTTCAAGGCTCTTTCAGGCATATCTTTCTTATGTTTTTCCCATTAGGAAGAGTTGGCTTCTTGAGAGGGTCTTTCAACATTTCTTGCATTCTTTTAATTTCTTCTTTCAGCTCATTTATACTCCAATCCTTGAACTGTGCCTCTGTTGCCTTATATTGCTTGTTCTTCACGATGTGTTCAATGAGTTCACTTTTAAGAAACTGATCTTCCCTTTCTGACAGCTTGTTGCTTAGATCTTTGACAAAATCTTGCAATGTTATGGCCTTGCTTAACTGAAAAGACATGTTAGTTTGTATCTCTCTATCACTTTTACCAGCTGAGTCTCTTTTTGCTATATCCTCTGCTCGTTTCAATTTGAGTTCCAGGTATTCATCAACATTTGCAGGTCTTGGATAACCATCAAGAGATAATATAGTTCTTTTGTCAGGGTCTTCCTCTGAATAGAAGCTTTGAATTTCTTCCCTGACTGCTGGTAAATCAAGAGGATATTTCTTTGCTGCAGGAATAACTGTAAGGGAATTAGTGCTTGGATTTGAGGACGGTGGCACCATTGATGCGGAGGTCAGTGTTTTGATGATAAAGGAGTAGGAGTAGGAAAGATCTCTTCTTCATTCACAACTTTTGTTGTCCTTCTCCTCTTGAATTTTACTTCTGGTGATGATGGATGAGTTGAAATTCTGGTTGGTGTTGGTAGAGGTTGGGTGGATGTATTGAAAATGACCATGGCAGTGGATGGGTTTGCATCTGCTGCAACCTCTTCTGTGCCAACAGATGTTAGCACAACAGTTGTTGTAACATCTGCTTTGGTGGAAATGGTATGGAAGTTGAAGAAGGTGTGCTTGATTTTTGGAGAGCAGAGGTTTTGATGGTTGGATTTATAGCAGGCTTAATTTTGGAAGGTGTGGATGTTGGTTGCCTTACTTGTCTAGCAAGGCTCCTCTTTATTGAGGTACCAAGCTCTTCCTTTTCTTTTTGTTGCTTAATCTTTTGCTCAACCAATACCTTGCCATCAAGAAACATTTCTCTTCTGCTTCTCATTTTCCCTGGCCAGGATATCATCTGTTAAATCTTTTTCTTTGAACCATATGGCTTGGGTATATCCACTATTGGCCGTGCCATTTGATCATCAATAGTAAGCTTCTCTTGTCCCAAAGGTTTCTCCCCCTTTTTGGCATCATCTTCAGAGTTTATAAAAAATATTGTGGGTGGAGCAGTACCAGTGGTTTGGAGAAGATGAGCTTTTATAGCTTTAATATCTGCCCTGGTATCCATGAAACTTGCTTCAACCATGTTTCTTACTTCCTGCATTTGATGTTTATGTTGTTGATCTGAGAAGTGCTTTTGTTGCTGAAACAGAGGGTTTAGGGCTTGTTGTAGATCAACAGTGGTTAAGACAGAGGGTTGGCTCTTTATAGCTAACAACTGCTTCACAAGATTTTTGATCTCATCAACAGAAGTTTCAAGCGTTGATACTCTCTCTGTCAAATCTTTGTATTTTAGATCATCACCTAATTTAATAGGATTATCTGAACTCCTACCAGAGGTGGTAGTTATATCTAAAGATCATGAGCATATTTTTTTAACATTAGTTTCACCCTTAGATGCCCCTTGTTCTTGGTACTAGGGACTTCCCACAACATCAGAGGTTACCTTTGTAGCCTCTACAGTGGTTGCCTTCAACAGAGACATAGAAATGTAACCACTGTCCAAAGGAAAAGTAAGTAGTTTTGCAATTGTAGTGGCTGCTCTAGTTGAACTATCACCAAGGGTTACATGTAACCCAAGGAATGTAGCCTCTTTATTTGCTGATGGGCTAGCAAAGAATAAAGAATCAGACCCATCATCATGTTGAAGTATATTCTCAGTGATAGGTTGTTGAGAAGTGCTGGATAATGTCTGATCTAGTTCTATTGCATTCAGCAAGGATATAAAGGTTTGTGGAAGTGATTTTATTGGAGAGGGGATAGGTGCAGAAAGAGACATTGCCCTGGGAGATGGGCTGTGGAAGATAGAACCAAGTGGTCCTAGAGATTCATAACTTGGTGTCCCTATGTTTACAACCTGATCCTGTTGTGAGGATGCAGGAGGAGTTTCATACCAGGTTGAGATCTTTCAACCATCTGCTGTGAAGAAGTAGCAGCAGTGGTTAGTGACATTGGTGGTGTCACAGGGTTAACCTCTGGGATCTCATCTTCCAGAGGACCCTTTTTAGGTTTGGTGGGTTTTCTGGATATTTTTGTTGGTTTCGTTTTGGAGATTTTAGGTGTGGGTTTCAGAGCAGTGGTTGCAATGCTCTGATCACCTAGAGTAGTGGGCTCAGTAGCAGGAGGAAGAGTTTGAACATTTTTTTCTTGTAAAATTGGCTCATCCTCCTCTACTTATGTTTTGGAAACCTTTTCAAGATTTGTAAGTCGTGTAAAAAGTTCATGAGTTAGGCAGCCAGGTGTGGACATTGCGCCTTGTTTACTTGCTTCAGATCTGATCTGATCTGATCTTGCAAATAAACACTCAAGAATCGAGGATGTATCAAGAAAGCTTTTCTTTTTGAAATATTTATAAAATTATTTACAAGATCATTGAACAAAACTTGGGAATAGTTAAAATCTGATTCAGTCAAAATTGCATATCCTAGATATTGCATGTTCAATGGAATGTCATTGAAAGCAGTAGATTTTTGCAGAGAGACATGTTTAAAAGAGTATCGAAAAAGAATTTCATCTCTGCTGGAAAATGGGGTTTAAAGATTGTTATACCTTTCAATTGGCCAGTGTAACCCTTTTCCACAATCTCTGCTTGCATCTCTCTTAAAGAAAAGGACACAGGACGTGTCATATCATTCAATTGAAAAACTTGAGAGATCGATTGTGGAGTAATTTGCACAGGAGTACCCCCAACCTTTGAGACTATAGCATAAGGAACATCATCGGCGGATGATTTGACCTTAGCATTGTTCCAGAAATCCTGAAGAGAATCGATGTGAATCTTGGGTTTGACTTCGAGCATATGTTTAAATTTTGAATCTCTTAGAATCTGGATCATGGTGTGGTATTGTGTGTTAACCTCGGTTTCTTCTAAGATTGCAGTGTAATTGTGTTGGGTTTTGATAATGAAGACGAATGGTGGTAACTCTTGCTTGGATTTCGCTTTGGATTTAGTTTTGGGAGCCATGATTTGAGTGAAAACTGTTTTGAGATTTGTTGAAATCGACACAGTTTGGTGAACCCTCTGTTCTTGATAGAACATGGTTTTTATAGGATTTATGAAAAAGTGATGATGACGTGGCATCTGATGCAACAACTGTCGAATAACATCTGCCCACGTGTAACCTCTGTTTGAAAATGGAAGACAGTTGTTTGCTAACCGCTATTGAAAAATACGATCTGTGGATAAAAACATGGTTGCAACTATCAGAGGATACACTTTTTGATAGTGGATAGATTTTTCTAAACGAACCGTGTTATTGTGCTATCAGTGCTTTGACAGACTTTGAGGATTTTTTGAAAATTTCAATTTTAAACTATTTTTAAGGATAGATTTTCATTTTCTAAAAATATTTTATTGCTATTTACACATGGATCACAAAGAAATTTTGTTTTTATCCATGTTTAGCATTCCAAGCCTAGAAATCAAACTGTCAAAAGTGTGAGCATCAATGCTTTTGTCAACACATCTGCCAGTTGATCCTTAGTATTGATATGTTGTAAAGAAATCAAACCTTTTTCATAGCAATCCCTCACAAAGTGATGTCTGATTTCAATGTGTTTGTGGTGGAATGAGAGACAGGATTTTTGATGATATTTTCTGTTGCTTGACTATCAATTTTGAGTGGTGTTTTCAAAGCAGTGATACCAAAATCCAGCAATTGATTTTGAAGCCACAGGATTTGAGCAGTACAACTTGCAGCAGCTATATACTCTACCTCAGAAGTGGATTGTAGAAACTGCAACTTGCTTTTTGCTTTGCCAAGACACTAAGCAATCACATATGAATTGGGCTCCTCTAGATGTGGACTTCCTTGTTGTTTTACATCCAGCAAAATCTCTATCAGAATATCCTGCAAGCTCAATGTTACCATTAGCTGGATACCAGATACCAAGTGTGAGAGCACCTTTTATGTATCTGAATATCCTTTTTACAACAATAAGATCTGACCTTTCTTAGCAATGACTGTGATCTGGCACAAACACATGTTGCAAACATGATGTCTGGTCTTGATGCAGTTAGGTACAATAAAGACCCAATCATGCTTCTATACCATGTTTGATCAATAAGGTCATCTTTGCCATAATTGTGAATAGCTTGGATGTTACAATGGGTGTGCTGCAAGGTTTACAATCATCCATATCAATTTTTTTAAGTAGTTCTTCCACATATTTATTTTGATGAATGGAAGTGCCATGTTGAATTTGTTTGACTTGTAAACCAAGAAAACATTGCAACTCACCCATTGCACTCATCTCAAACTCTGCTGCCATGAGTTTTCTGAACTCTTCACACATGGCAGTGCATGTGGATCCAAAATTGATGTCATCCACATAAATTTGGACAAGCATCAAATCTTTTCCTTTCCATTTTAAAAATAAGGTTTTATCAATCCTACCTCTGGTGAAACCAATGGATAAGAGAAAAGTGGATAGAGTTTCATACCAGGCTCTGTGTGCTTGTTTTAGACCATAGAGTGCTTTATTTAGCCTGTAAACATGATCAGGGTGAAATGCATCTTCAAAACCAGGAGGTTGACACACATACACTTCTTCCTTGATCTTTCCAAACAGGAATGCACTTTTGATATCCATTTGATACACCTTGATGTTGTGGTTGGCAGCAAAAGCTAAAAACAGTCTGATGGCCTCCAATCTTGCAACTGGAGCAAATGTTTCATCATAGTCTATGCCTTCTTCCTATCTTAGCCTTGAACCACGAGCCTTGCTTTGTTCTTGACAACAATACCCTTTTCATCTGTTTTGTTCTTGAAGACCATTTCCAAAACTACTTTGGCAGTGGTACAAGTTCCCATACTTGTTGTCTTTTGAACTGTAGGAGCTCCTCTTGCATGGCTTCTACCCAACTATTGTCTTTTAGTGCCTCTTGGTACTTGACAGGTTGTGTGGTGATAGAAAGCCAACAAAAAGGCAAATGTTTTGGGATTGGATTATGGTGAGCACTCCTCATTGATGTTGCCAATAACTTGATCCACAGGATGGCTTTTGAGGAAAATCAATTCACCTTGATATGGGACAATGGCATTCTGAGGTGAAGCTTGCAGATGTGTATCATCTGAGCTATCCTCTGTTGGTGAATTTGATGGTCCAGCCTCTGATTGGAATGGTGGTGGAGGAATTGGTGGAATGGATGTGAAAATGGGTTAACTTTTGTCCATTTGTTGTGGACTTTTATCAACAGATGTTTGGTTTTGAGAGCTGGCAGAGGTTTGAGTATTAACCATTGTTACCTGCAGAGCTTTTACCGTTGCTACTAACATCTGCTCCTCTGAGTGAATGATAGATTTTGAAATTTAGAAGAATACAATCATATCCTTGCTTTTGACTTGATGACTGTGGGGTACCTGCATAGTTAGTCTTGACAGACACATCTTCAAATGTAAATTTGGATAGGTCACACTAGTTCAACAGGATTTGCTGGGATTTTCAAAGATGAAAGTTCATTGAACTTTACATTCAGAATTTCTTCAACATACTTGGTCCTAGAGTTAAAGACTCTGTAGGCTTTGGCAGTGGTTGAGTATCCCAGAAAATAACCACAATCAACTTTGGCTAGCAAACTTGGATATTGAATCCTTTAAATTTAAAATGAAGCATGGGCAGCCAAAGACTTTAAAATAAGAGATCATAGGTTTGATTTTATAAAGAAATTCATAAGCAGTCTTTTGATGCCTGGGTTTATTAAAACTCTGTTCTGAACATAGCAAGCAGTGTTTACAGCCTCTGCCCAGAAAGTCAAGGGTAAACAAGAATCTGCTAGCATAGTTCTTGCTGATTCAATCAAAGTTCTATTTTTCCTTTCAATAACCCAATTTTGTTCTGGAGTTCTAGGGATACTATATTGCCTAACAATCCCGTTTGACTCACAGAAGGCATCCAACTCTTTGTTCCTAAACTCTGTCCCATTGTCACTCCTAAAGATTTTTACAGGGAGATCAAATTGCTTTTCAACTTGTTTAAAAAAGGTTTTGCAAAATGTTTGTTGTTTCATATTTAGAGTGTAAAAGAACGTCCATGTGAACCTGGAAAAATCATCAACTATCACCAGGAATACCTTTTGTGTTTTAAGCTCATGATTTTCACAGGTCCAAACAAGTCAATATGAAGTAACTATAAGCATTGACTTGTTTTGGACTCTTCAATTGACTTGTAAGAACTTTTCTGTTGTTTGCCTTTTAAATAGCAAACACAATGTTCTTCACAAGTAAATTGTTTGTGAGGCAACCTCTAACAAGAATTTGTTTTGAGAGAGTGGTGATGGTTTTTAGATTTGTGTGACCTAGTCTTTTATGCCATAATTCTGTTTCTTTGCTTGAAGCAATTGAGAACAAGCATGCATTTGACATAGGATTATATTTTACCATGTTTACCACATACACATTTCCTACCCTATTAGCAGTAAGTTGTGCTTTGTCTCAGCAATTATTTGATTAATCTTTTTAACAACCTCTGGGCCTGCTATCTATCAAGTTTCTTTTGTGAAGAAGGATCCATAACCCTTATCACTCATTTGTGAGACACTCAGAAGATTGAATTCTAGATTATCAATGAGATTCACATTTTCAAACTTGAGTTTTCCAGCTAAGACACATCTTGACCCCAACACCTTCCCTTTTGAATTATTTCCAAAGGATATATCACCCCCTCCATGAGCTTTAAAATCTCTGAGCAGGGCTTTACATCCTGTCATATGCCTGGAGCCCCCACTATCTACATACCAATGACTGTCAAGGCAAGTAGAAGCTCCCGCACATGTTTTGAAATAATTAGTTCAGTGAGTTTCCAAAGCCAGAATGGCTTTGGATGGGGTATCAGATGATCCAGACTCAAGTTCAAATGAATTAGCAGTGGTTAGATTAGGTTTTCGTAACCACTACTGTGAACCACTTCATATCAATTGTTGGCAACCATGAGGATGCCTATTTACCTTGGGCTTAGAAGTGTTTTTATAAGTTTCATAAACCATTGGCACCTTTTGATAACTAGGCTGGCTTTTACCTCTTGGAAACTTGTTTGATGGAGGTGCATCTGTCACTTGAATTTCTTTGTAAACAGAGGTTTGATTTAAGGCTTTTGTGACAGATGTTTCAATTGATTCAAATTTTTGTTTGTTTTAAGAAAAACTTGCATTTTCTCTCTCAAGAGCTTTTGCTCTATTCTCTTTTACCTTTTGATGATAAGTTTTGAGATAGGCACACTCTTTGGTCATGTGATTTGTTTTGTTGCAGATGGTGCATCTAGGATATTTGGGTATAAACAAGTTTTGTTTATGTCATAGGCTTTTAAAAGAAAGCAATCTACAGCCAAATGATTTCTCTTTTCACCAAATTCACAAAACAAGTATTTAACCTTTTCTTTCCTTTTCCTATCAGACTTTTGAGAGCAGTGGGTGTAACCTCTGCTGGCAAGTCTTAGATAGGCATCACCAGTGCTTTTGGTGCATTTATACCATCAATGCTTGAAAAGTCCATTGGCTTGAAGTTTTCCAAAATATCACATTCATCTGACCAGGTTGGTTTAAACTGATATTTTTCAATTTCCTTTTCTTTTCCCGAAACCTCTAGCTTTTCAAGAATGATTTTGTTTCCATTTTTATCTGTGATTTTAATTTCTTCACCAGCCAAATTTGTTGGGACTATTTCAACTGGCTCAGAATCAATTTTTGCAACATTTTCATAAGTCTGGTCATAGTCTCTAAAGCCTGCCCCAAACTTTATGTTGCTCTTGATTTGAGCATCAAGCATAAGCTCATAATCTTTACAAGACTCTACCCATTTTTACAAGTGATCTGGGTAGTATCAAGCTCCTTTTTACAAACTTGGTATTTTTCTACTATAGTTTGGAGCTGGTCTTTGGTTATGCTTGATTCATGCCTTAGGCTACTTATTTCAGAATCTTTTTCACTTAGCTTTGTTTTCAACTCTTTAACAAGTTTTTCAAAATTAAGTTCATCTTCTAATATTTTGTTTCTCAGGTTTTCATTCACCTGTTTTATGTTTGCAAAGGCAATAATGCATTTGTCAGAACATAGATCTTTTAGGATCTGAGGTGATACCTTCGAAGAAAGCCATAAGTGCACAATCACACTCATCTTCCTCACACTCCTGCTCATCCCATGGGTCAGATAGAGTGTCTTTTTCAACATCAACAGCTTCCACTTTAACCACTGGTGTAACCTCTGGTATAACCACTGCTTCACAACAATCAACCACATCAGACTTTAACTCTTGCTCCACGGATTCATCACCTTCAACAATGGTCTCCAAAGCCATTAAACATATATTTTCATTTTCAAAATAATTTTTGGCTATGAGAGCAAAGTTTTCATCAGTTAAATCCTCAGGTAAACTACTCCAATCAACAAAACCTTGTGTGAAAAAGCTTTGTTGATTAACCTCTGCTGGTGTAGCAGTGGTTTGAGTAGGTTGAGTAAATTGTGGCATTTGCTGCACATGTACTTGAGGTGGTGCTTGAACATATTGAATCTGTGGTGCAGATGTTTGAACATAATGGACATGAACTGTAGCAACAGGATGTGCAAAATGAGCAGTGTTTTCCATTTGAGGTGCAGGGGTATATTAGGAATATTGGGCAGTGCTTTGAGGTCTGTTGCCAGGATGTGTTACAATTGGTCCTGCAGATTGTGATCTGCATTCTCTGGCAAAGTGACCCATCTTGTTGCACTTGTAACATTTGATTTAGATTTATCCAACCCAACTTTCGAACCCCCATACAATCCTGGAAACCTTCTACCAGTTCGTTTGTAAAATTTACTTCCTCTAACACTTAAAAGTGCCAGTTGATGCAAGATGTCCATCTCTTCAAGATCAGTGGGTTCAAAATGTTGTAAGTCATTTAATTCAAATGATAGATTGTCAGAGGTCTGGATTTCACAATTTGCAGCAAAGGCAAAATTGGGTGTACAGGGATCAGAGTTGTAATTGTTTCCAGATGTTATGTCAAGATAATGATCATAACTCTGATCCTTTCCATAGCTAGACCCCGCCTCATGACTATATAAAGCAGTGTTTCCCAAAGTATAGTCATCAGTCATTTTCCCTGACTCTTGCAACTTCTTTTTCTGGTTCAACTCTCTCTCATAAGTGAGAAGTCGTCCATGAAGTTGTGTCAAGGTCATTTCCTTGTAACCAACAGCTGTTCTAGTGACATAAGCTACAGTCTCCCATTTATCAGGTAAAGATCTCAAGAAACGACTATTGACAATCGAATTTGGAAATTCCCCATTTACCAATTTGAGCTCACTGATGAGACAGCTATATCGTTCGAACTGTTGGGTTAATGACTCAGCCTTAACGTGGCAAAATGTTTCATACTGTTGATTTAAAACCTCTCTATTATTCTCGATCACCTCTTCAGTACCACCGAATTGCTCTTTAAGAGCATTCCATAACTCTTTAGCACTATTACAATGAAGTAATCCCACATAAATCTCATTGGGCAGAGCCGAAGCAACGATGCTAAAAGCCTTAGCATCCAATTCGATTTTGAGGAAATCCAGTTCAGAGTAATTTTCGAGCTTTTTAGGGACCTGAGTGTGGGGATCCTCTGTACTTGGAACCATGGGGACATGCGGTCCAAATACAACGGATCTCCAACATCCGATGTTCTGTTGGGCGAGAATATGACCCATCCTACGTTGCCAAATAAAATATTCATTTCGTTTCAACATAGGTGGTTTGAACATGGATCCAATATTGGATTCCGGTGTGTTTTGTGCCATTTCTCTTGTTTACAACAAATTTGTGTTTTAAAAACTTTTGTAGCTATAAAACTCTGTATTCAAGTAAAACTATCAAACAAATTAGCACAAAGAGCTGATCTATTCAAATCAATTTGACTGTTAAATCAAAATCGATTGACCAAGCTCTGATACCAATTGTCAGGATCTAAGTTTAAATCACTTGTAGTTTTTGTTTCTAAGAATGGAAAATTGACTGAATTAGAAAGATATGCAGCGGAATTAATGGAAAACTTTTACTACAAGCAATCGGTCATTTGTTTTCATCACCATCATGCTTTTAAGTTGATAAACTTTGCATGTGATTCACAAACTCCCCCTTAGCCAATTACAATCGTTTGATAGTAAGAAATGAAGAAGATAAAGTGGGAATGATCTTTTTCAGGAAGACATGTTAACTTCTACAATAGATCACCTATTTATACTAACTATCTAACCATTGAGCATCTTTTGTGACGTCATGGTTGATAGTGACAGCTAACAAAATGTAACTAACTAAAACACTGCTCTAACAATACTATTAGTGCATAGCACTGTTACATTGAATAAAGTAAAACTATGCTAAGCTCTGATCTCTATCCTCTGATCTTGTTTCTTCTATCAGACCTTTGCCTCTTGAAAGATCAGATGATAGGAACAGATGTTTAGGGAAAGCAGTGTAAAGGTAGATCAGAGTTTGTAACCTCTGATAGTTGAACCAAAGCTTGGATAATGTATTTGGCTTTGATATCATCTGTTCCTTTGATAGGGTTCGATCCCAACAATGTGGATCCCAGTAATATAGAAGCAATCAAGAATTGGCCTGGGCCTAAATCTCCGAAAAGATACGCCAATTCTTGGGACTGGCAAGATATTATCGTCGGTTTATCAAAATTTCTCTAGTAATGCCCAATCGCTAACAGCCTTGACGAAGAAGGATAGGAAGTACGAATGGGGTGAAGACCAGGAAACAACATTCCAGCTGTTAACACAAAAGTCATGCGAAGCTCCAATTCTGACGTTACCTGAAGGTAACGTTGACTTTATCGTATACTGTGACGCATTTCGGCAAGGGCTCGGGTGTATCCTAATGCAAAAAAACAAAGTCATTGCATACGCTTCCAGACAACTAAAGGTGCACGAGAAGAATCACACGACGCATGACTTGGAACTGGGCCGGTTATATTCGCACTCAAGATATGGAGACATTATTTATTTGGTACAAGGTACACATACCACAAAAGCCTCCAACATATCTTCGACCAAAAAGAGCTAAACATGAGGCAGCGTAGATAGGTGGAATTATTAAATGATTACGACTGTGAAATGACCACCCGGGAAAAGCTAACGTGGTAGCGGATGCCCTAAGTAGAAGGATCGAATTAAACCCCTCCGAGTGTGAGCACTGGAATGCTTGTGCAAACGAGCCTTAAAGGGCGAATACGGAACGCGCAAATGCAAGCCGTGGAGGAAAGTCAGTTACCCAGTAAGGGTTGCATGGAAATGAGAAAAGCCTGATGAAGAAAATGGATGAGGTGTTGTATTTTAAGGATCGAGTGTGGATTCCTGCAAATTCGGAGCTGAGACAGTTGATCATGGACGAGGCTCATAAATCGAAATATTCGATTCACCCCGGTACAGACAAGATGTACCATGACCTTAAAGAGTTTTATTGGTGGCCGGGAATGAAAGGACGTTGCAGAATATGTGAGCCAATGCTTGACTTGTGCTCGAGTCAAGGCAGAGTATCAGAAACCCTTTGGAATGTTGCAACAACCCGAGATACCTTAGTGGAAATAGGAACAAATCACAATGGATTTCGTGACCCATCTCCCAAGAATGCCTCGTGGTCATGACGCGATTTGGGTAATCGTTGATCGATTGACCAAATCCGCACATTTTATTCCGATCCATACCACTTATAAGACCGACAAGTTGGCCGAGATCTACACTAACGAGATAGTAGCCAGAAGCCACTTTACCTCGTGGTATTAGCAAAACTTACAAGAAGCTTTGGGGACGCGAATTGATCTGAGCACTGCTTAACATCCCCAAACTGACGGCCAATCGGAACGCACGATCTAAACGCTAGAGGACTTGCTTCGCGCCTGTGTCCTGGACTTCAGATAAAATTCGGACAAGCATTTCCATTTGTGGAATTTTCTTATAACAACAGTTACCATAGTAGTATCCAAGCAGCCCCGTAAGAGGCACTTTATGGTCGAAAGTGCCGATCACCATTTTGTTAGGCCAAAGTGGGTGACACTCAGCTGACGAGATCCGAGCTGGTATAGGAAACTGTTGGTGCATATGTCTGTTGTCTACGTCATTGTATATCGAGTCTGAGTGAATAGAGCTTAATCTGTTAGAAACAAGGCTTATTTATGTGTGTAAGAGATCAAGTTCGCCCGGATATACTTGTGAGAACAAGTTCGGCCGAACGTGTTCAAGACAAGTTCGCCCGAACTTGTTCACCTTCCTAAAGAACTTGAGACTCTATAAATAGGTGCCTTGGGTTTTCATTTGTAAGAATAGAGATTTTGGCACACTGACGGCAAAGCTCTGTCGGATCCGAAACTTAAATGTATTGAACAATATTGACAATAAACAAACAGTTAAATGAGTAATTCTTGTTATTTGGTTAATACGTCATTAATTTCCGTCTAATTGGACCTTTAGATACAAATCTAGGTTCCTAAGCAAAGGAGGACGGTCCTATCAAGTGGTATCAGAGCCTGGATATCTAGATTTGGTGGAATCATCACAAGAATCACTCTTATTCTACTCCTTTCTATCATTTTTAACTTTTTCAAAAGAAAACAATGAATTCAAGAATAAAAGTTGATGATTTTTGAATATGTCATGTAAAATGCAGTAAAACAAACCCCTGAGAGTTTCAAGATCAAATTCAAACGAATTGATGTCAAAAAGTTGAAAAAATCATGTTTTGCAAAGTTGGTTTGACCGAACTTGACATCAAGTTCGCTCGAACTTGATTGAAAAAACTCACATTTTTCATCAAGTTCGCCCGAACTTGATTGATTTTTCATTGATTTCAGCCAAGTTCGCTCGAACTTGCTTAATTTTCATTCAAATTTCATCAAGTTTTGCTCGAACTTGATAAAAATTTGTTGAAAATCTTATATAAGTTCGCCCGAACTTGTGAATTCTCTTGAAATTCTTAACAAGTTCGCCCGAATTTGCTTCAGGGTGAATTTTTCATAGTTTAACAACAAGTTCGCCCGAACTTTTTTTTTGTTTGTGATTAAAAAGTTTGAAAATTTCATATAAGTCGCCCGAACTTGTTGAAATTAAAATCAAAAGTTGTTTCTCTCACAAGTTCGACCGAACTTGTAAGTTGCTAATATGTTTTCGAGTATTTTCGAACGTGTTTTTAGATAAATTGCCTGATTTTCAAAATGGAAGATTTCCATAACGTGTTTGTTGCTGGAGTAGCTCAAGCTTCAACGTCTAATGCTATTGCGGTTAATCAGATGAATCTCGACAACGAGATGGGTACTACGACTAAACCGCTTAAGCTAATGGGTATGGACGAGTTTGAGGGATGGAAAAAAAATTTGTAAACTGGGTACAAGCCAATCAGTTCCACAGCTGGGTTGCGGCAGAAAACGGATACAAGTGGCCTAAATATGAACGCGAACAAGATCTTCCATTGATCAAGTTTTCACCTGCTGATAAAGAAAATTACGCAGCTGAAAAGAAAATCATAAGCCTGATACAACAATCTGTGAAGGAAGATATCTTGATATTATTACCAGATGTGATACTTCACAAGAGTTGTGGCAAGCTCTTTGTGACAAATTCAAAGGAAGCGATGAAATGATAAAGAGCAAAACAGCGTTAATCAAGAAAGAATTCGAGATCTTCACAATGATCAAAGGTAAGACAATGAAACAGATGATCGACATATATTGTCATATAATGGTCCAGATGAGAAGGCATGACATTAAGAAAACTACCGAAGAGCAAATAGAAAAGTTGGCTGATGCACTTCCTGAGGGAGAATGGTCAACTTATCTGATGGTTTTAAAGAACAGTCCAGCTTGGATGCATTTAAAGTTGTCATCTTTCATCGACAAATTAGAGGGTCATGAAATGGAGTTGTTAAAAATTGCAAAATCAAAGAATGCCAACGTTGTTCAAGATGTCGGAGTCTATTATAAAGGAGGTGTTCAAGATACTCAGATTCAGAGCCCGAAAATTCAGACAACTTTTAGTGCTAACATGAGTTCCACTCAAAGTTCTCCAAGTACTGGATATTCAAATGCTGGTTCAAATTCTTCGTTTCAAAATCAAAACAATCAATCACATCAGACACACCAATCCAGTTCTGATCCGAATATTTTTCAGTGCAACATAGCAGTTAATCTGAAGAATGTTTTTCCTGAAAAGGTGGCTAAACAACACATAGCTCTTCTTACTACTGTTCTGGAATCTTACGAATGTTTAGTTGCTGGGAAGATCGGAAATCGCAAATGACTGCTGAGGATTACGATCAGGTGGATGAAGAAGAGCTGGAACTGATGGATATAAAGTGGAGTCTGGCATCTATCATCAGAAGGGTTACCACATTTGTAGCTTTAACAGGAAGAGACATTGGTAACTCAAGTTGGGTTTCGACAAGACAAAAGTTACTTGCTTCAAGTGTCGACAAAAAGGACATTTTAAACGAGAATGCACGAACCAAGAAGTAAGTGGAAATCAAAGTCCTTTCGGAGGTGGTAATGATTACTACAAGAAAGCTTTGCAATACAAGCCACTTCCAAGGAAAGTCGGAATTCAAGATCAATCTTCTAACACCACAGAGAAAGCTATGATTGCTTCAAATGAAAATGAAGGTTTTGATTGAACAAGTATATTAACAAGAAGACTGGAGTTGCTCTCATGGCTGAGATTGTGGAAGACCAAGATATGTCTGCTGAGAATACAGCTTTGGAGAATGCAATTCTAGAGGAATACATGCAGAGAGCTAAGGAAGAGGAGATGGTGTATCTGTAAACTCAAAGACAAAATGCAATAAAGTCAGAGGCTGAAAAGGTAAAATCTGAGGTAAACATGATTGAAAAGGAAATTGTGAAAGTTGTGGAGGTTGAAAAACCTTGCACAAAGTGCACAAATCCTTGTGAGCAATGTGCTGAGAAGTCTAAAATCATAAGCGAAATGACTGTGCATAACGAAAACTTTCGATATGATTACAGAACTATGAAAGAAGCTTATGAAAAACTAAAGGGCACTTATTGTAATGTCGAAAAAGCTAATCTTGAACTAAGTGTTAATGTAACAATGTTAAGTGCAACAGTAATTGAAAAACAAAAAGCAATTAACATGTACATTGACACAATTGCTGAAACAAGACGAGAACTTCAAGACATGAAGCTTGAAACTGAGAGGGTGAGGAAATTGTTAAAAAGTTATACCACAAACGCTTATGTCATTGATCACATTCTTCCTACGATAAAATCGGAAGAAAAAGATGATAAACCAAAAGGTACAAAGCGTAAAGAGTACGGAAATGTTCCACCGCCACTACTGCGAGTTACTGCCGCAAGAAAGAGGATGGTATTGAAAAGGCAAAAAACATAACGCTTTTATCTGAAACAAAAGGCCAATTGCCTGAGAACATTGACGTAATCTATACGAAATCAAACAATGACAGTGAAGCGGTTCTGAAAAATGTGGTAAAGAATGTTTAAGGAAATGATTCTGACAACGGCATCTTTGAAAGCGCCAACTCGAGCTTGAACAAATCGGAATCACAATTCGAAGATGACGATACATCGTCTGAAAATGATCTAAGTGATGATCCTAACATTGTCATGTACAAGGTTAAGGAATCTGATAGATTATATTTCGATGATAGCTTTCCGATCGGAACATGAAAGAAGATCAAATCGACAAACTGTTCAAACTTGTAGAAGTTTCGTCAGGTGATCTTCAGGTTAATGAGAAAAGATTTTACTCGAAACCCAAAAGAAACTTTAACAACTACCGAAAAATGGTGGAGATTTCCTGAGAACAGGAAAGCAGGGTTGGGTTTGGAGGTAAGTGAAGATGAGCCGAAAAAGAACCAGAAGTCTTCATTTCATGAATACAAAAGTAAAAATATGAAGTTTGTGTATGGGACAAACACGGTTCAGGAAGAAAGTTTGATCGGTAAGAAATCAAATGATGAATTCAAGAAAGAGAAAGAACTTCAGGACAAGGCTAAGCCCAAAGTGGAGTAAAACCCACTAGTGGACATACTCATGATAATCGGACTTGCTTTAAATGCAATGCAGTTGGTCACATTGCTCGCAAATGTCTGAAATTAAAGCCTGTGCTTCCACAAAGAAAAACAGTGTCAAAAGATGAAAAACAAAAGCAACCAGAGTTTGTAAAACCAATCACAATGTCAAATAGAAACTATGAATCTAAATTCGAAGCCTAAAACTGGATCACTGATTGAAAACTAAACATTTGAAAAAGGTGAAACTTCAAAATTGAAAGAAAACAAAGATTATCAAGAAAGCAAGAAGCAAGTTACAATCCTGGGTTGCGAAGAAAGAGTCTTCATCATCTGAAAGACCAAAGTCGGTTTCTGATAAAACTAAAAATGTCAAATCAAATGAATCAGTAATCAAAAAATGATCTTTCAAAGTCAAATTTTTCAAAACAAACAAAGAAAGAAAAGGTTGAAAAGTTAAATCAACATTGGATGAAATGTTTGATGATGATGTTGATTACGATGATGAGTTTGGAAGTGGTTATGATGCTTATAATGTTAAGCCCAAGACCAAAAAGGCTTGGGTTTCCCTATTCAAGTAGTTACTTTTCATGTGCAGGAGTTCCAAAATATCTACATTGTCGAGGTAGAATCTGGATAGCGAGCTTCCTGTTTTTTAACTTATTCCGAAAATGTCATATCTTTGTCATTTTGAGGGGAGAAGTTGAAAAGAAAAATTTGTGAAAAACAAATTCTGAAAATCCACACCGTTGAACAAAACACTGATTTTTATGTCAAAACCATTTATTCTTTCATGTATATGAGTTTAATGGTTTATCTGTTGAACAGGTACAGATGCAGATGTTGATAAAAGGATCGGATGACGAGTTCTCGTGATCCTTATTGGTTTGTTATCTTTTTTTAATAGAATTTCTTAAATCTAAAATCCAAAAATATGTTTTTGATTTTAGGGGGAGTAGAAATTTTTAGAAAAATCAAAAACATATGAAAAATTGAAAATTCAAATATTTAAAAAATTCAAAAAGTACAAAAACATCGAAAAAGACAAAAAGAATTTGGTTGTCAAAAAGGAAATGATAGTACATCAGTGACTATCACAGTATGCTAAAGAAATGTAAAGTTTAAAAGTTTAAACAAGTCTTACTGTGGATGTGTCGATAGACTTTATACGTTCAGTAAATTGTTTATGAGATATAAACTAAATTTTACAACTGCTTAATCTTGTGGATTAACATCTCTCGGATATATGGACTTAGTACTCCGAAATTTCGTTTGAGAGATTGCCTGATTCTGAGATACGAGTTCTTTATAGATAATTGATATATGGGGTATTATACAAGTTCTTCTGATTTTGCGGAAGCAATAGCCTAGAACTTCTATAATACTTTTGCTAAAAACCCCAAAACTGCATGCAAAACAGAAAATAATCGAAAGATCTAATCATTTGTAGTACTTAAAAGATTCCTTAAGTGGAACACACCTTAAAGACGAGCCTTCATCTCTTTGTCTGTACGGTGGTACTAACCTGAGAAGGTCTCGCATAACCCAGATACAGATATCAATTACGCTATACTCACTTGTAAGATGAAATCTAGGGAATCTTGATACGAGAGTATATTCTGAGATGGGAACCATAGTTAAGACAAGTTTCATAATCCATACTTAACATATCTTGGAACAATTGAGAAATGTGTCAAAGTTTAAGTGGACAAACATATCGACAATCTAGGTAAACAAGTTTAAAACTTAAAGTCTTCATAAAGGTCAACGGTACTGGTGATATGTCTCAAACAACTGATATGTTTCCTAGACACGAATTCACAAAAATATGTATGTATATGTGTTTGTACATAGTTTATTTTGTTTTGTACATAGTTTATCTAATTTACATATTAAAACCAAAAAGTTTTCAGTGTGTTTTAGCATGAACTTTCTAAAATTCAAAAAGATTTTGTTTCTTCATTAGTTTAAACAAGCCAATGATGGAGAACGGTTCTTCGAAGTATGGTAAGATGCTACTATGGTGAAAATCTTGATGACATCTGTTTAAAAAACCAAAATGATCAAAAGTGTTAAAAAGTTCATTAAATTGAAACTTTAAAATTTGAAGAAAACATTGGTTTGTTCACAACGGTTTCAAATCAAGGTCATTAACTTTGACTCGATAAATGAAATTGGTTAACCAAGGCCATTAACTTGGACTTGATCAACTAATTGGATTTCATAATTGATAAACATGTGAATTGGTCAAGTTTTTAAATGTTAAAAGTATTCAAGGTCATTAACTTGAACTTGAATAACTAATTGTTTTGAAAAGATGAAAAAGAGGATTAAAATTTGAAATGTTGATATGTTAAAATTTCAAAGTTTGAATCTGAAATGTTTATTTGAATGTCTGAGAACTTTGAAATAGAAGTAAAGTTTTAGGGGGAGCATGACAAAACATTGAAGATACCAGAAAGCTCAAAGCAAGGGGAGTTTTGAAGATTAAAAGCTAAAAGCAAGAGGGAGCATGGTGATTAAAGTTTTATCAAGGCAAGCTCAAGAAATAGAGGAGGATAACAAGATCAAGAAGTTAAAGTTTATTCAAGACTAAAGATCAAAGATTCAGAAGTTATTGAAGAGGATGACTACGACAACATCCAAGGGGGAGTCTGTTGGTGCATATGTCTGTTGCCTACGTCATTGTATATCGAGTCTGAGTGAATAGAGCTTAATCTGTTAGAAACGAGGCTTATTTATGTGTGTAAGAGATCAAGTTCGCCCGGAATATACTTGTGAGAACAAGTTCGGCCGAACTTGTTCAAGAAAAGTTCGCCTGAACTTGTTCAGCTTCTAGCGAACTTGAGACTCTATAAATAGATGCCTTGGGTTTCATTTGTAAGAATCAGAGATTTTGGCACATTGACGGCGAAGCTCTGTCGGATCCGGAACTTAAATGTATTGAACAATATTGATCAATAAACAAACAGTTAAATGAGTAATTCTTGTTATTTGGTTAACACATCATTAGTTTCCGCCTAATTGGACGTTTAGATACAAATCTAGGTTCCTAAGCTAAGGAGGACGGTCCTATCAGAAACGACTGATAAGATCCACCAGATTCAAAACAGACTGAAAGCCGCTCAGGATCGGCAGAAGAGCTTGGCTGATGTACGTAGAAAACCGCTATCGTTCGAAGTGGGTGAACGAGTATTGTTAAAGGTATCGGCATGGAAAGGCGTTATTAGATTTGGAAAGACCGTAAAGTTAGCACCGCGATACATCGGACCCTACGAGATTCTAGCAAAGGTAGGTCCCGTAGCATATCGGTTGAAGTTACCATCTGAGCTTAGTGCCATTCATAATGTCTTCCACATTTCAAACCTAAAGAAGTGCCTTTCAGGCGAGGCCACCTATATACCTTTGGAAGACATACACGTTGACGATAAACTCCACTTTGTGGAAGAACCGATAGAAGTAGTTGATGGCAGGGTTAAATAATTAAGGCACAACAAATTTCATTGGTTAAAGTCTGATGGAACTCTAAACAAGGACCTGAATACACCTGGGAACGGAAGGATGAATTCCGTAGAAAATACCATCACCTCTTCCCTTGCTAAACTGAGTAAATTTCAGGGACGGAATTTCTTAACCAGGGGAGACTGTGATACCCAGGATGAAACCAGATACACTTTGAATGGTCCTAAACTTTAAAGCATGCTTAAAACAATAATTGTGCGAAAACCCTAAACACATGCATGACTTGTGTGCTATGGTAAACAATATCTCTTATGTGTCGGACGAATCCGAGAGCAAGTCATGGTTAACATAACACTATTAAGGGCCAACGATGCAAGGTTGGTGTCCTTAGCTTGTAACAACGTGTTAAACGAGAGCTTTCCGTTTAACAGCGCAATAAACATTTGACGATGATTGTTAGGCCATTGATAGGGCTATTTAAGATTCCGAGTTCACGAAACATCTTAGTTATGTGCCTTAGACCATGACATAAGATTTGAAGCAAATCGGAGCTCGGGCACGCAAAATGAGGCAGCTTCCCAGTTAGGGAAACTCCTTTGTTTTGAAAGCAAAGAAAGACAAACCAAACATGCAAGAAACAGCCAATCAAGCCTAAAAACACTTAAACTACCATAATACGAGCTTATTATGATTAAAACGTAACCATGTTTGGATATCGAGACAGTTATGCATGGTTTTTAAAACCGAGTCTTTAACACTAAAAACGCGAAAAAGGAGTCCGTTTTGCAAATCGGGACGCGTGTGGGACCTGAAAACGAACCTAAACGCAAAACCAAAGATAAACATCATTTTTAATCTCAAAAACGAAGCACGACAAAGCAGGGGGTGGGGTAGGGGTACCCCCCTTGCGACTGCCCTCCCTCCCTTTATATATAATTTTTTTTTATTTTCTTCTCCATTTTCACTAAAAATATGATCAAACTCTCAAAGAACTCAGCTGATCATCACTTTCATCAAGCCAAATCAAAGGTATTTTGCTAGTTTTAAGTGGTTTTGATGATGATTTCTTGAGAAAACATGAACTAGCTTAAGAAAACTCTTTTTAATCCATGATTATGGATGATTTAAACATGGTTCTTGGCTGATTAAGATCACATCAGGGATTCCTTGATGTTATATGGTAGCCAAGATCACAAAACTTCGGATTTTGATACCCTAATCGACCAAAATCGAATAACAAAGTTCTTAACCGAAAAACAGTGAAACAAGGCTTGATTGACATGAGTTGTGGCATGTTTGGATTGTACTTGATGTGTAGGTACTGAATATAGCACCCACACACTTCTGGACTCATGAGAAACGCTCGGAAACAAAGCTTGCGCTAGGTATAACGCCAGAAACCTTAAACTAGCATAGGCAGAATATTGTTTGGTCTATAACTTGGTCCGTGATGCTTGGATTGAGCTGAAATTTGGTGTGGTGATGTAGGGTATTGATAGGAATGTTCAAGGAAAATATTAGAACTTTTTAAAATTTTCTATGATTTTTGGTGAATTTTTGACTGTTTTACCGAAAGAAATTCGGGAAAAAAATAACAAACGGAATCAATAAATCACCAAATTTTACAGAAACACTAAGGAACATATAGAGAATGTTCTAGGAAGTTTGGGAGTCCATTGATTGAATTTTGATTCGGATTAAAAATCCGCGTTTTTAGGAGTTTTCGGTAGTCGGAAACGCACCGAAACGAAATCGGAAAAATCCAATATTTTTGCAGGGAGTTCCTGGACATATAAGGAGTTTACTGGAATATTTTGAGAATTTAAAGACATCAGATGATAGGCGATGAAATTATTTGGTTAAATACTGATTATTTAAGTTATAAGAATAACTTTATAAATTCAAAAAATATTTTTCCTTGAATCTATATATTGTTACAAGTTTCTAAAAAATTGCCAGAATTTTTAAAATATGTAGATTAAATGGGATTTTTTCGGCTTTTTAAACGCTTCTTTTAACTTATTTCGGCAGTTTACCAGACAACGAACCTGCCAGAACTGGGAACGGACCAAACCCTATTGTTACTATAAGTGGAACAACCGGGGTTATTCTGTGAAGTTACAGGGTAAGCTAGACACTCTGGGTGTGTTCCACCACCGTTCGGGAGAATCCCCGATGGCGAAAACGGAAACTCAATTTTGGGCAAATTAGACTCCCCGAACACCCAAACTCCTTTAACGAAAAGTTAATCTTTCTTAAATAACAACATATTGACACTATTGGTATTCCCGTACCATTATCCGAGCATGTCAAACCACTGAATTTGGCTGGCATGCGAAATAGTGCCCAAAAGCCAAACTGAAAACTGATACTACCCTGACATCCGTCACCATACCAGTGTCCTATAGACACAATCCGGGGTGACAACTCAGAACCAAGTCCAAGTTATAACCATTACCAACTTAGATACTTATTTGAGTCCCTACTTGCATACGTGTCTTTAAAGTTGATCCAGTTGAGTGATCACTCTTTGTTTGGGACTACTACTTTCACTGTGAGTTTCACTACCCCACTTTCAAACAGTTTTACTATTTTCTGGGGTGATTTGCATGTTACAACTATGATAATTGCACCAACTTGTGATGATGTGAATTACCTAACACACGAACTATCCCCACTACAAGTGATTAACGTAAGATGTGGGCAGTGGATAATACTATTGGTCTAACAAACCCAGTTGCTATGACCGGACTGTGTTTCGGCAAACAGGCAACTGCACACGTCCTAAACTTGGTTATGTTGTTAGGCATAACTACACTGGGGCGTGGAACTACACGTGATGCAGTTGGTGGGATGGGGGTGTCTGCGTAACACGGCTCGGCGGGCTGAGGTGTCTGTGGTGACACGGCCTGGGGCGTGCTGAGGTGTCGAACGTGACACGGCACGGTTAAAACAGTCAAGGTTTCACTTGTACATTCGTGTAATTCCATCATGATCTGTGACTTGTGCAATTAAACTTGTTAAAGCATTTTGCTACGAAACAACCAAACCAGTGAAACTCACCGGCTCGTTTAGCTGACCCCTTTTTAAAACTAAGATGCATTTCAGGCAAAGCGAAACAAGAATAAGGAATGTGCGTATGGAATGGCTTGAGTAGCGGACAATAGCAGAATAAAAGCTATAGTGGCTTGTAGTACCGCACTTAAACTTATGGTTTGTAATATGATACTTTAAGTATGTTGTAACCGATGTTCCCTCTTTATATGTTATCACGTTTTTAAATTATGAGTAACTACCATGTGTCTGCCGCACCCTGCAATTGTCTTCCGCTGCGAGTCGGGGTGTGACAAAAAGTGACAAGTATTTAAAAAGTACAATTTTATTTCATTGCTAACGGTTCAAGTACATGAATTCGAAACAAAATAAAATAAGTAGCATGTGACTAATCTACAAACATGAATTAAAGTTTAGTGTGTTTCGAGTTCTTCCTACTATATTCTTTTCAATGCATCATGATTGAAATCCTGCAATATATAGTAAAGTGACATGTCAACACATAAAGTATTGGCGTGCAAACAAAATTAGGTGTACAAGCATAAGTATAAAAGATTTTAACGAAATCCACTTGGCAATAACGTATACTAAGGCATAACATACATAATCTAGCATGCAACACATACTTGTCAACCCAAAGATTTCCGCTAGCGTAATCTTGTCGTGGCAACGACAAGACCGTTATGATTAACTTAACACGACCTCACGAATACGGGCGGTGCGTCACTCCTATATTGCTATACATGTTAAGGGAGGCTTGAAACAAGTTAATGACAAAGCATAACACATGTAACAATTCTAGCATATATGAATTCTAACATAACGTATTCAGCATGTATGGCGGATTATTTGTTTGTAAACATGTTTGTAAGTGTATGTGTGCGTTTTCATTTAGGAATAAGTATTGCACCCAAAAGTGTCGAAAAGTAAAGGGGTCATATACACTCATGGTATTGCAAGCTTTCCGAGTAATCCGAGAGTTGACGAGTTGAAGTGATGAACATCGAAGGTATCATACATGGGGGAAACAGAGGTGTGCGAATATTCTGAGTTTGGCGAAGGGTTCAGATTCGGAAGCAGAAAATACAAAAAAGTAAACGGAAATGCCACTTCGTGCAAAGTGAGCTGACCACTTCGTGCGAAGTGATTCTGCACTTCGTGCAAAGTGACTGTCTGCTTCGTGCGATGTGATAGTCCCTTTCATGCGAAGTTGGCAGTTCTGAAAATGTAGCTCGTCTGATCCCCGTTTCAACAATGAGTTATGTTGAACGAGGAATTTAGGAACGAGACAGTTTAGTCCTAATTCATAACACTTAACCATTAGTTGGTTAACATCATAAACTTGGCTAAGTAGAAATGTAAACATTTTCTAGTTTATATATATGTATATATATATATATATATATGTATATATATATGTATATGTTATGTCCAAGGCCGTAAATACGTCATAGATGTCAAGCAAGGAGGTATGGAGGCCTTATTATATGATACACCAAAGCACTAAGTTTATCCACATAGTTGATAAATCCGGTTGGTCATGAATATACAAAAATTAAATACAAAATGTTCAAGTGAGGTGTGGAACTTAATTCGAGTAGCCAAGGCTCCCAACGTTCTCACACTTGCTGGAACACAAGTCTAATCCTATTGAGGATGATGAACTTGGTTAGCTACTACACTTGGTACAAAAGAAAAAGAGAAGAAAGTATCATATAATGACAAGGTAATAGTGAGCTAAACTCACTTAAAAGAACTGAGAACAATCTGCTATGCATTCAGAAGTTTTAGAGTGGAAGTGAGAAGATTCAGAAAGATTGGAAGTGTGAAATGAGCTCCTATTTATATGAACGAGTTGCTGCCAGCTCCACTACGTGTGAAGGCTTCACTTCATACGAAGTGGGTACACTTCATGCAAGTGGGTCCAACTCGCACGAATGGGTTGGTTCAGGGCTGTTTTCGCGTATTTTAGCTGGTTTTCAAGTATTTTAAGTATAAAGTTGTAATGCATGAAGACAGGTATTTGAACGATTGATTGTATGCATAGCGAGTATTTAAAAAGTTGAATTTTCATTATGATCAAGGTCTCGGGTTTCAAAGTTGGAAATGAATATGAGTATAATACAACTACAACTTTCTAAAAATAGAAAAACGAATATGCTTTCTAAATAGGAAAAGTATGAAAATGCAAAGCGTTAAGTATTTTTGGCTTTTATAAAGTTTATTTTCAAACACACCTAAAATCTGTTTGGTATTATTCATTTTTCAAATGTAAAGACGGAAACCAATAAATAAATATTTACAAACATTCTTTTTGCGAGTGGGTAAGAGAATCATATGAGAGTACGGTCTTGCCAAAACACACTTGTCAATTAGTTTGCATTTTGATAAGCATCCAATAATAATTATGGTATTGTTGTCCACATAAACTCAACAGTCAAATGTAATCATAGCTGGGGGATACGTTTAGATATGATTTATACTTACCGATCGGTGTTCATCCACTCACGACACATTCCCGTATCAAGGTATGCGTGAGAGTTCATCTTACTGGTGAGTATACCGTTTATCATCTATTTTAACGTATATGATGTGAGATACTCACTTATTTTGATTGAAAACAAGCCCTATGTGATAAATCAATTATTAACTAGGAACTTGGTTTTTAGATGCTTGTAGGACACGAGAGCAAGTCCGTGAACAGGTTAGTACTATTGTATTGACAAAAGACGAAGTTGACTCTCGGATGATAGATGTGATTTAAAATCACTTATTTTTGAGGTGGAATATGATAAATTTTATCACTTAATGATGGTCGTATGCAGTTATGTACACGTATATATAGTATCATAGAAGTTCTAGACTTGCGTCCCCGTTGTTTTCGGTAAAAGAAACAACCAAGATACCCATATGATAACCAACATAAAGACCGCATATCTCAGAACCTCGACGCTCTATTAAACGAAATTTCGATGCCAAGACCATATGCCAATGATGGTTCCCACACGGTCTTCAGTTTATATCGCCCTACACACTTTAAAATGATTGTGAGCCTACTGATACATCACTAATAGAGCTACTTATCGTTTTACATTTTATGTTTAAAGAGGTTTCGACAGACCACTAATGTACTATCATGTTCACTTTTTCTTGCCAGAGAAACTCATTTTTGTTTTTCTTTTGTGTTTGTCCTTTTTGACGTTTTTCAATGTTTTTGTATTTTTTAGATTCGGATTTACTCACCCTAAAACTCAAAAAGTAAATTTAAACTTTAAAAACATCTTTTTGGATTTTTTCAAGAAAAAAATCTACAAAAAACGATTTCCCCGCTGTTGATTGACTCATGTTTTACCTCAATGCCGTTTACCAAATTAAGTAATCAAAAGTGATTTATCAAAACTTTGGAAAATAAGTTGGCACGTCGGTAGTCAGTGTGGACCTAAACGACATCGATGAGTTTCTGGTTGAAACAATCACGTGTGAAGTGAATTTTGAGACTAATGTGTTTGTTCTGGAGTGTTGTACGAGATTTTTAGTAATCTTTATAGCAGCCCTAATATCGAAAAAATAAAATAGATTAGGAATTCAAAACCGTAGTCCTGCAACTGCGTCGTGCATTGCCAGGTGTCTTAATGAATCCCCAAACTGAATATCCACTCGTTGTGGATTTTAAATCGAATTGCAGCCACCATAAAAGGAATTACTAAAAGTATTCAAGTTGAAATTTTTATCATTTTAGGTCTTCGTCTTTTCCTTTAAAACGTAGTGTGCGGTTGTTCAATCCAAGCCTAGGCATCCGCCCGCCCGGTTGGTTTATTCAACAAACACATTTCTTCAATCACACCATGGAGAATTGTACACTGTACGTTCATCTTGTAGGCCTTAAACTTCTTGTGGAGGAATAAGCCATGAATCTTTGAAAAGTTTCAGACGTGTTGCAGGCGTGTACATTTTGTTGGAATCTATCGTCTGGACCAGATCAAAGCCTTAAACAACCAAATTGTTGCACATGATTCATCTTGTCAAAGTTCCCAACTTCATTATTTTCTTCTTTTCTCTCCATCAACGGCAACATATCATCCTTGATTCAACATTTTTTTAATCCTTCTTAACAACCTCACCAATAACACTCGAGCCACTGTTGTTTTAGCTCACTGAGTGCCATGTTGTCAACATTAGGGACTCACTTCTAATACTTAGAGAGTTGCTATCCGTTTTCCATAATTTGTTCCTCATAAATTTTTTGAGTGGAAAAAAAGTGAAAAAGTAATAAATAGATAAAGAGTATTACTTAACCAAATAAAGTTGCGAGAAAAGTTAACAAAACAAATATAAATTTGCCGTTCAAAAAAAAAACAAATATAGTTTTACTTCTTACTACAATATTAACCTTTTAATTTTTAATTTATTCAACTTATGGTACTTAACTAGATAAAGTTATGAGAAAAGTTAACAAAATAAATATGGTTTTACTTCTTACTACAACATTAACCTTTTAATTTTTTTATTTATTTAACTTATTTACATAATTAATCTTTTAATTTTGTTTTTCTAGGTTCAAAAATATGTTTATAGTTTTCATATAACCTACTACCAAATAAATGAAAAAAGTTAAACATCTGTCATCAATCATCATCATATTTTTTTCTTACCAATTTTTCCCGCCCAAATCCTACATAAACCTAAATACAAAAATGTTTTGTAAAGTAGGAAAGCGTATCTTAATTCCAATTAATATTATTAATTTCTTTTTTTTTACTTATTTGTGACATGATAAATTAAACGTTAATTATAAAAAATATTTTATTTGTCAAATACAAACTCTTAAGTTAATTTTTTTGATTTTATAACCTTTTTGACTCTGATTTTATAACCTTAAGTCACCTTTTTTTTATTTTTCTATGCTAACGGTTCAAAAAAAAATGTTTATAGTTTTCACATAATATACGATTTTTTTACAGATTATATAATTAGGCTAGAAGTTGGCTATAAAGTTCAAATTTGCTAAAAAGTATAATAAGTCATAAAAAATACCGTAATGTCAACCATAAAACATAAAACACGATGAAAACCCATAAATAACATAACGAAGATTACTAAAATATCATATATGTGAGTTTTGTTTTGTGTTTTGGATGATGAGGGTCTGATTATGGAGTAACAGATATTATTGTGTTTTATTTTATTAGGATATTATGTTTTATATTCATAGTTTTATGATTGTGTCTTTGAGGTTTTTATGGACTATTAGGGTTTGCGTATAGTGTTTTCACTCTTTTATTTATGGGTTTTAGGTGTATTTTACGGCTGAAATTATATGTTTTATGACTTTTTACACTTTTTAGAAATTTAAACTTAGTCGCCAAACCCCACCTTATATAATGATACCATTTCTGTTGTACAACTTCACGTATTACATGAGCCTATAACTTAATCACTAATATATATGTGTTCACAGTTTCACTTCATACTTAACAAAAACAAAGATATGATTATGTATGAATATTTGTTAATGTTTTTTTATTTTGATTTTTATAACCTTTTTGGCAATATTATTTTTCGGGATACGTTAACAATCTTAAGTATATGTTTATTATTATGTTTGAATTTGAATATTGATGTATAATCATAGATAAAATCATTAATAACCATATTAGGATGAGAAAAAATCTTAACCATTCATTTTTCAAATTAATGGTTAAGATAAAATTTAGGAAAAAAAAAGAAGTTATGGGTATTTTGGTAAAATCATATTTGTTGACTTTCTCTATCCACATGTAAGGCACATGCATATTTCACCCCCATTTTTTAAACGTTCATAACTTTTTTATACGACATTTTTTTATAAAAATTTCACCATGAAATCGAGCGTATTTTTATCTTTAATTTGAGTATCATATTGCTATATAAAATATTACGACTAAAAAAACCCAAAAAAATGTGTTGTATTTCTATGTTGTAAAGCATTTTTTGTGCTGCATTTTTGTACTACATTTTTGTGCTATATTTTTTTTATTGAAATGTTTTGCCTTAAATTTTTTTTTCCTTAAACTTTTTGTGCTGAATTTTTTGTACTATATTTTTATGTGCTGATTTTTTTTGTGCAATATTTTTTTACTAGATTTTTTTGTGTTATATTTTTTGTACTATATTTTTTGTGCTATATTTTTTGTATTAATTTTATTTGTAATAGATCTTTTTTTGTTATATTTTTTAGAAAACAAAAGTTATGTCACATGTCATTTTCACATAAAGACAAAAAAATTTTAGTACCAAAAAGTCATTCCTACCTACTTATAAGGAGTGTCACATGTCACCACTGCAATCGTTCTTAGCCTACTTAGCCAAAATCCACCTTTTAGTGGATCCTTCCCCGATAATATGATATCATCTCAAACTTTTATAATTTTTGTTTCAATAAATAAATGTCATAATTAAAGCATATAAAATTGTTTTAGGTTTTAACCCTAACCACTTACTTTCTCTTTTACGAACCAAACTATTTAAAATTTGGCTTTATAATTTCATTGGAAGTGCATGGTAAGAAGTTTATGTGAAAACTGGAAATAAAGAAGACCGGCAAATTAATTCTAATTATTAGGACTAAAGTTAGGAATACATGATTTAAAGCCAATTAATCAACACTATGTACATAGGTAGTTTTGATGTTAATTTACATAAAACACAAGATCTATAAGCATGTTTTGTTTCTAAGCTTAGCTTAAAATTTCATATATATATATATATATATATATATATATATATATATATATATATATATATATATAAAGAAGCCGTTCCAACAAAAAAAAACAGAATGTCACAATTCATATTATAAACAGAATGTACATAGGTAGTTTTGATGTTAATTTACATAAAACACAAGATCTATAAGCATGTTTTGTTTCTAAGCTTAGCTTAAAATTTCATTATATATATATATATATATATATATATAATAGAAGCCGTTCCAACAAAAGAAAAACAGAATGTCACAATTCATATTATAAATTAAGGCAACACCGAGGCGAACTTGCAAAGTTGAAGAACGTTTATGGAGGAGAAATTGCTTTGTGATGTAAAATGCAACCCAAGATTTTTGGAAAGCCAATATCATCATAGCAATGATATTTCATTTTGATATTGAGTAGATATCAAATCCTGACGCAAATTTGATATTTTCTAATCCTTAGTCTTGATCATCTTAGTTCTCTAAACTTAATTACAACCTTGTTCTATTTTCGGAGTTGGTTAATATGGCTATATATTAAATTTTCCGGGTCCGTTTGGGTTGAATCGAGCTGGTCACATAATAAAAATACAAATCAACCTCAATTTCAAACACATAACAAAAAATGTCAAAGGTCATTAGAAATACACATTGGAAATACAATATCTCTAGGGTTGCTCTCTACGGGTTTTAAGTTTCTAAATCTAGCAATAACATCATCTAGAGAAACATTCGCAAACAAGTACTTTTCGATATAACAAATATAACAATCATTCGAATTCTTATCACATGATGAATAGATGTGTCTTCAAGTAGGTTTAACTTAAAAAATACTCATTTCTTTCACAACACTATAAAATTTCAAGCCCCCATAAACACGCATTAAAAATATATATATACAATATGTATAATATTTGTATCTGAGAGAAGAGGGCTCCACCTCACGTCCGCCTTTGGTTTGGAGTTACGGACCTCCACAATCCAGACACGCTCCATAACCCAGCGGTGTCCGAAAACTTAGAAGTCCGAAAATCCAGAACATGCACGTTGGATGTGTTGTTGGTGCTCTTATTGCTTTTTTACTTGCTTACAATTAAATTAGAATTTTATATGGCTGTGAGTAAAAGTATTACATTAAGTTGTTCTACATCTTATTTCGTTGTGCATGTAAGGATACTAAAACTGGCCTAATTAACATTAGAACTAACAAAAAAGTTTAAACCAATCAACTTTCTCCAACACCTATCACAAAAGATCAACTTTTTGAGGCTGAAAAAAACAATATATCGACAACAAATTATTTACAGTTGAGAACCTAACACAAAAGATTAAATAAAAACAAATGAATAAAAAGTTTTTGATAATTCATAAGGAGCAACTGATCAACTTTTTGATGCTTCAGAAACATATTACCTCGACAAAAAGTTGTTTACAATTTAGAAGCTAAACACAGTTTGAATAAAAACATAATCTACGATCAAATGAAAAGACATAGAGATATATTAACTGCTAGAGAAACACAAACAACCTACAAAACCATCTTAGACTGGTGCTGTTCTTCGATTTCCATTGTGACTTGTATTCGTCTAGCGCCTTGCTAGTCTTCTTGTAATGACAATATTGCCACCATTCTAAGAAAAATTGTCAGAAGCGGTCATCCAAGACGGGGCACGAATACCCTCGAAGTCCTTTGTATTCGATGTAGTTGATGATCCCTAAGGAGTTGCAGATCATGTGCATGATGGGTGTCAAGGATCTCTTCGTGTGGCGGTGGACATGTGAATATGTGTGGTAATCCAGCTTCAAGTGAAAGAAATCTTGCATGCATGTCTTCTTGTTAGTCATAGCGGCACCAAGTAAAATCTTCATCGTATCATAACTTGGAGGAGCTCTATGAATAGGGTGTAAATGTTTGATAGATTCTTGGAGTTCATATGTGGTGAGATGTAGCAACTCAACACAGTTGTTGATCCACATGTTTTCTTGAACATCCAAATTCAAGGAAGCCGTAATCGTGGTCAGGGATTTGGAAACGCGGTTGATAGTTTTCTGAATTGTGTATTGAAGGAGTCTTGTGTGGTTGTTGTGGTGGAGGTTATGTGGGAAGGTGGAAAGGGTATGGGTACATAGAGATGGGTAGAGGGTGTTGGCGCAGGTGTTTACGATGAATGAATCCGGTTGCGGCTGTGGTGGTCGGACGGTGATTATCTGTGGCGGTGGTGGCGGAGAATGGTGGTGATTCGAGAATAAGAAAGCAGAGAGGAGGATCAGGAATGTTACGGGAATGATTTTTGTCAACACAAACGAGGAGAATGGTGATGATGATACTTTCTTGAAGATGAATGTGGATAATTCCATTTTCTGGTAGGGTTTTTATTTCAATGTTTTTAGTCTCTTCATGTTAACACAACAAATATATATACACAAGTGAGGACTATATCTCCTAAAAAACGGCGACTTGTTCCACAAGCATAAAAATTTTCTTATCCACATCATATCCACAACTAAACCTAGATTTGTTGAAGATATATTTACCTAATTTGAGGGCAACCAGGTATATGAACTTTACGTTTGCCCATACCCTGATCTATCAAAATAGCACTTTTAATATTGTTTATATTTTTACATTGTTTGATTTTTAAATTAAAAAAGAACCTCGTTGAACGCAATTGTATTTCATAAAATAAAAAAAATAAAGCAAAATCGAATAATCATTTTACGTCATTCAAAAAACTATTATTAATAAACCTATTATTAATAAACTCAATAATAAAATTACATTTTTGGCTGTTACATAAGTCTATAAATAAAGCAATTTACGTAATGTCATACGAGAAACCATGTAAGACCATCTACATAAATAAACCCTAAAAAACCTCTATCATTATTTCTGATTTTTTTATCATTATTTTACTTTTAGGGTGACGATTGTAAGTATAGTACATTTTTAATGCTTTCTATAATTAACAAAACTAAAAAGTAATGATGGGTTAAATAGGAAGAATACAAATTCTATACATAGGTAACTTGTTTCTTACATAACAAAATTTGTCTTCTACAACTTAAAATTTGAGGTAAATTTTAATGTCCTCATTTTTGTATATTAGCATAGATAAATATAGTATAATAGTATAATATTTAGCATGGATAAAAATTGTGATGATAAACGGCTTTGTGGTTGTTACGGTTCTATTTAGAGACAAGTCCAAAGGTTACATCACAGTATTAAATACCATATAGTCAACGTGCCCCGAACAAGGTTTAGGTTTCTCATTTTCATTTGCTTGTTCGGTGAGTTTGCTTTCATTTATTTTGGTTTTAATCTCTCATTTTCATTTGCTTGTAAATCTATATTCCTACAATCATTGTAAAATAATAATTTATGTCTGGTCTTCATTGTTTTTTGGCTTACGTTGTATATTCTTTGTGCGCAGGTTTACTGGTACTTCGTTTGATCTAAAGTGGAGCTACATGCTTTTGCCATTGGCGACTTGGTAAACAATGTATGTTGTTTTGGTAGAGTATTGTTTACACGTATTAGTTTTGTAACACGTCAGTAAATGCGGCTATCAACTTATTGCTTTTGTCTCTAGCCCCCATTTTGACACCCTCATATACTTACTTGTACGCAATGTTTTCTGGTCATAGTTGTTTATAGCCCCTATCACATTAACTTATGAGGTAAAAAGGTGAACTTTTTTTTCATTATAGTTAACTTGTCTAATGTATCATTACTAAACATTTTGATTTAACTCGTTTGATGTAAAATATTAATTATTTTATTGTGCATTGTATTTTTTTTTCCAACTACAGTTAGTAAAAATTCACACCCAAGACAAAGAAAACACAATAATCGAAAATAAGTCAGAGTAAGTCTGCTATTTTATAAATACAGGAATGAATCATATATATATATATATATATAGTCTTTGTATAATCAAAGTCCGACAAAAAAAGTTGTTATTTACTGTTGGGGTTTTCATCCTAAAGAATTTTGAAGAAACACGACACATAAGCCGAAGGCTGGTTTAGTCCTTTTTATTGCTGATTTAAGCAGGTCTAGGCCGGTTTAAGCACTTCAGGATGTTTTTAGGCCGGTTCAAGTAGGCTTTGGCATGTGTAATAATGCTCTCCTAGAACATGCCACTAAGGTACATGCCTCCATTGCGCTAATCAGCTGCTCGCCATCCCCCTAATGCAGACGGTTTTTGTGAATGTGCGCTTGTGACAACTATGGCTTGACCCATTTCATATTAGACAATTTAATCATACACATCCACAGGTAAATGGGATGAAAGTTGAAAATCATCATCACTATCACTAATTATGTCACGGTTAACATAATTTATCATAATTCATAAGTAAATGGATGCTTTATGTAAGGGATTCATTGTAACACCCCAAGTCGCATAAAAACAACACGAGATGGAAACACTTGGGGAGTCACGTAACAAATTGTTTCACAACACCTGGTATTTCAAGTTTTGTTTTATTGAATTAACGAATCACATTGTCTTGGAATAATGAAAATGAAATACAATCAAATTGTCTTTCAAGTTTTAAAGTCACTAAGGCCCGAGTCATCCTAGGTGTAGCACGCAGGAATAATCATCACATAGATTAACCTGAAACTATGTGAAAATAGGTACTCAGCATAAAAATGCATGTGAGTAACATAGGTTTTGTATCGAAGATTCATGGCTTAAAATGTTAGAGAAAAGTTTAACCAAAATAGCCATGAATCCCTTTCAAAATGTTTTCTTTTATAAAGTCATGTGAAAATCAATGATATAAAAAATTAGGTTAAATCAATAACCAAAATATGTCACTGCGAAAACAAATGTCGTGTATAAAATATATCGTGTCTTGTAGAAAAATATCTTGTATAAACAATGTCTTGTGTAAACCAAATGTCATGTAAACCAATGTCACGTAAACCAACGTCTTGTAAACCAGTGTCATGTAAACCAATGTCGTGTGAATCAATGTCATGTAAACAAATGTCATGTATAGTCAAAATGTCTTGTATAAAACAACATCTTTGAATAACAAAAGTTTTGTTCAAATCAAAGTTATTGTTTTATAAGCACTTGCTTTTATTGTTAAAACGTACATTTAGTTTTTTTGGCGAATACATTCAAACCTTCTTGACTGTGAATAAACTTTATAAAGACCAAGGTTTATCAAGTGTTTAACGGATTCTGTCATTCCCCAATAGATACTTTCAACAACTAGAAAACGGGAATGGGGTGTCAAACCTATGGTACCATAACATACTACCGGTCGACATCAATATTAATGAATGTATTAAGTCAAGTTCAACGTACCAATATGTCATGAACAATGTAAGCAAAAATGTCCTTGAAAACCATGTACTGGTATGCTCAGTCAACATACATTGCAAAAATGTCTTTGAATCAATGTGCTAAGCATGCTAAGTCAACATTGAAGCAAAATGCAATGGAAATCATGTACTAAATGTACTATGTAATCAAAGCATGTATGATTTCATGAAATCACCAAAGTAATTATAGGCACAATATGTTTCACCCCAAACATTTGAAAAACGTAAAAGAGGGGACTATGTACTCACTTGTGGTAGCAAGAGTATCCTTGTTCAAGAGAATAAAGAAAAGCTCAAGAAGTCCGAAGATTCACGTGCGTCCTAATATCGGATAGTTATGTAAACATCGGGACATAACGGAAGATCGGATAGAATGATGCCTCATAAACCAAATGAGTGTTGGAACTCATATGAAATGGTTTAGTAAGGTTTACATTCTGAATTGAAATGATTCCTAAGTGATTTAGACCCATAATGGCTCGTTAAGGTAGTTTATGCCACTTTAATGAGTCATTTGCGTAAACGCGTGATCGGATGTGTTATGATAGGTTCTATATGCCAAAACATGTTTAATAATGTTATAACATCAGTTTCTATTCCAAAACTTTGGTTATATATGCTTAAAATCGATTTATGCGCAAAAAGGGCATTTTGGTCATTTATAAAGGCATAATAAACAACTTAGCATAACACTAACCAAACGACGTGACCATAAGGTATAACCTAGAGGGTTATTCCCTATACAACTATGATCACAAATATATGTTTGGTCGGATCCTAAGGTCGACCAAACGGGTCGGATTCTAAAGTCAAAGCGGTGGTCAAGACCGCTCGACTTACGACCCTAATAAAGACAAAATTAAAAGTAAAGAGTTAGACATTTCAAAACATGTTAACTAAGTTATAAAACAAATTTGGTATCAAAACAAGGGTTTGATACCCGAAAATAGTTCCGTCGTATAATGCGCATATTACGCATTATTGACCGAAACTTTGACTCGTCACTACAACTAATGAATCGCTGATGGATCATAATCATCGTGATTACGATCACGTTGCAAAGTCCAATTGGATTTTGACTTGACCAATCAATGGTCAAAAGCTGAAAGTCAAACTCTGTTTGACTTTTAGCTTGAAATAGCTAAACAAATGAAACAAGACAAGGATAGAGCACTTACTTTTTTGTAGAACACCCAAGAGCTCCAAGAAGACAAGAACAACTAAGGTAGGAGGCATCCAATAATGTGGTAGCCTCCACTTACAGTGTTTGAGAGAAAGAAAAGAATTGAGCAAGGAATGAGGTGAACTTTGATGGGTATTTATAGTGTTCTTGGATCAACAAGATCATTCCAAGTGTCCCATGTGTTGGCATGATCTATGGAAGTCTTAACAAGTGTCAAATGCAGGTGAATTGGTGGCAAAATTGATTTTGCTTGGTTTCCAAGGAATAAACAAGAAGCTGCCACCTGTTTGCAACAATTCTGGTGAGTTGGGTACCCCTTACGAACCGTGTGGGGTTTTGCCTTACGGTCCGTAAGACCCTTGCAGGGGCTGAAGTTTCAAATTTGGCAGAAATGGCCCCTGAACTTGATTTTGACGCGTTTTGGCACTTTTAACACCTGTTAACCCCATTTTCAAGCTCTATAAGGACACATAAAGCATAGGGAACTTGAAATGTGCCCAAAAATATCCGGATGCCGGTTCGTTTGGTCGTACGGTTGCGGTTTTGGTTAATTACGACGAAAATCGTAACGAACGTCAAATGACTGTACATGCGTAACGAAGATTAAAATTTTTTTTGGATGTGCGTACATGTTCCGGATTAAGAAGTACGTGAATTGGCTTAGTTTTGCAGAATTTACAAATTAGCCCCTGAAGTTGCAAAAGCATGTTTTTGCCATACCGAAGCCCTAAAAACTTATTTCTAAGTTATATAAAGGGTATTTAGGGTATGCTAAGCTTGTGTCCTTGTTCCGGAGTGTGCGTCGCTACGAGAATCAGCAGACTTTCATATTTTGTTGTAAATAGTCCCTGTGATCGAATGAGCTTGTTTTTGACATACCAAAACCTTCAAAACTTATTTCTAAGTTATGTAAAGGATATTTAGGGTATGTTTAGCTTATGTCACTATTCCGGAACATACGTTGGTTTAACTGATTACGTTTACGTAACAAATTTAGTATAATTTTCCAGATATTGTTTAAGAGCTCGATTTTGAACAAGGATTGATATTGTGCAATTGTTATGGATAATTCCATAATTCAATGAATAAAACACAAGGCTTTATTGCTTATGAAATTGTTCGGAATTTGATAATGACAACTAGAGGCACAGTTTCACAGTCTCCCATACTTTAGGAAATTTCGTCCCAAAATTTATTCTAGGAATCCGTTTGCATAAGTAGTGTCAAGCAATCGTTTTGCGCGGAATCTAGGGTTTCATCTACTCACATAGAATAACCCAATTTAAAGGATCTTCACGTAAGGCATAACTTTATCATTCCCTAGTGGATACTTCCTCCGATAATGTAGGAAATGGGAATGGGCTGTTATACCTGTGATGCTCATCTCCTAATAGATACTTCCTTGATTAATGCAGAAAGTGACAGATGAGGGATTTGATTTATGGTAAGACCAAATCGACCAATAGTACCGTGAGTATCCTTTAAGTGTCTAACTATTAAAATAGAAAGATCTTGTAAGGATTTGGCTCTTCGTTTCAGTGTCTTGTTAAGCATTCTTAGAAATCCAATCAAGGATTTAAAAGTAATACTTCTAATATCCCTTTAAGAATCTAATTATTAAGATAGTAAGATTCTATAAGGATTTGTGTTTCATTCTGTAAACACCCCGACTGCGTAAAAACAACAAACCTCGGCGGAAACTCACGGAGTCACGTTAACAGATTGTTCCAACAACACGTGGTAATTAAAGTTATGATTTATTGAATATTGAAATTTCATAGTTACATTGTCTTGGAGTTTAAAACAACTAATTAAACTATTGGTCTTTCAAATTTTAAGGCACTAAGTCCGCGTCCAATCCTAAGTGAGCATGCATCAACATCAAGCATTGTTCCCTGAAACATATGTGAAAACAGCAGCAAAAATATGCCGGCGAGTACATGGTTTTGTGAGTGTGTCAAATTCATGGCCTTGAATATGTAATTGCAATACCTCGTTAGACTACTAGAGTCGTTAATTGAAAACCGTGTTATCAAAAGTATTTGGTATTGCAATGATAATAACCAACTAAAACAAGTTAGTTATAGTTTATAAAAGATTGTAGCCATGAATCTTGACCAAAACATTTGTTTTGTAAATTCGAGTTGTAAATCGCCTTGAAGAAACTTTGTATGGTTTATATCTTTAATTGAAAATCGTTGTGTGTCATTGTTTGAAAACCTTTGTTTCAAGTGATGCAAATAACGCCACGAATATAATACGATAAAAGCACTTATATATAGGAAGTACCAGTGGCGTATCCACCATGCTTTTATCACATTACACACGTCCCATTATCTAAATCACTTACCAAAAACCAATCGTTTCATCATTGTTTGTGTCATAAACCACATCGTTAAAAATCTCTTGCTTTAATTGTGAAAACTTTTGGTCGTTTTGGTGAATACATTTAAACCTGTGTTGACTCGTCTGTACCACCAAAGGGTATCTTTAAATTGCAATAACAAACCAACAAAGGGTTTGTTAAAGTAAACAGTTTCGGTCGTTCCCCAAACTTCCCCACAAACACCGGAACCTTGGTAACGGGATTGTCAGTCCTATGGTACCATAACTTACTACTGGTCGGCTTGGCCAAAGCTAATGAATGTTATTCGTGTCATGTGTATAAGGTACCAACAAGTTCGTTCACATTATTAAAATCGTCGTGTTTATATAAACCATAGCTCTTGTAATTTGAAAACTTGAAAACAATTTAGCACATATGAATCACCCCAAAATATTTGAAAAACATAAAAGAGGGGAACTATGTACTCACATGGGGTTGCAAAATAACCTTGAATCAAAGATTAAACAAGCTCAAATGTCCGAGAAATCAAGCGTGTCCTAAAATCGGATAACTATGTAAATATCGGGACTTTAATCGGCGGATCGGATAGAATGAGGTCTTGTAAACCAAATGAGTGTTGGTACTCATATGAAATGGTTTAACAAAGTCTACTTCTGATTTGAAAAAGGTTTCCTAAGTGCTTTTGACCGTTATAACTCGTTAAGGTAGTTTACGCTACTTTAAAGGATCGTTTACGTAAAAACGTGTTCGGATGGTCAGATATGTGTTATGATAAGTCTAATATGCCAAAATAAGTCTAATATAGTTGCAACATCAGTTTATATGTCAAAACATTGATCACATATGCTTAAAGTTGATTTATGCGCAAAAAGGGCAATTTGGTCATTTATAGGGCATAATAGACGACTTATAATAACACTAACCAAACGACGTGACCATAAGGTATAACCTCAGAAGGTTATTCCCTATACAACTATGGTCACATATATGTGTTTGGGCGGATCCTAAGATCAACAAACGGGTCGGATTCGAAAGTCAAAGTGGTGGTTAAGACCGCTCGACTTACGACCCTAAATAAGCACTAAACTAAAAGTGACGAGTTAAGTTAAAGTTAAACTATTTGATATATCAAAACAAAGTGTTTTGATACCTAAAAATGTTTTCGTAGTAAAATGCGCGTAATGCGCACTTTTGACCGAAACTTTGACTCGTCCACTTCGACTAGTAACGTGGTAAATCAGTAGGCATGATCGCTAAGGATCATAACCATCGTGATTACGATCAGTTGCAAAGTTCAATTGAACTTTGCTTTGACGAATTAATGGTCAAAGCTGAAAGTAAAACACAGTTTACTTTAGCTTGAAATAGCTAAAATGAATGAACAAGCTAGGAGAACACTTACTTGTGCTCAAGGTAGCCAAGGATGAAGAAAAAGACTTAGAAAACTCAGTCGGGAGACCTCCAACAAAGTGGGAGTTCTCCATTTTTTATAGAGAGAAAGGGAAGGAATGAGCAAAAATTTGGTTGAAGATCAAGGTATTTATAGTTTTTTTGAAGCCACAAGATCATTCCAAGTGCTAGGAGATGTTGTAGGATCATTACAAGTGTTTAGTGAGGTGTCACAACAAGGAAAGTGTGGCAAAAACGAGTTATAGGTGTCAAGTCAAATGAACAAGAAGCTGCCAAGTAATTGCTAAAACTGGCATCCCCTGTGCATCGCGGGAGATCTGGGTGACTCTCTCGCATGGCGCCTGGGATGCCAAAGTTTCAGATTGGCAGTTTTAGTCCTGTAGCCTAAAAACTTGTTTTTCGACGCGTTTTGGCACTTTTCACACTCGTTAACCCCATTTTTAAGCTTTATAAGGTAGATAAAGCATAGGGAACTTGAAAAATGCTCGGAAACATTTTGGATGTCGGTTCGTTTGGTCGTACGGTTGTGGTTTTCGGTTAATTACGACGGAAATCGTAATGAACGCGCAAATGACCGTAAACGCGTAACGAATGATATTTTTGCATTCCAATCATTAAAATACTAGATTTTAATGATTACAAAATTTTTGGATGTGCGTACATGTTCGATAACGATATACGCGAATCAGCATAGTTTCGCAGAATTTGCAAAATAGCCCCTGAGCTTACATAAGCGTGTTTTTGTCATACCGAAGCCTCAAAACTTATTTCTAAGTTATTTAAAAGGTATTTAGGGTATGTTTAGCTTATGTCAATGTTCCGGAGTGTACGTCGCGTTAAACTGATTACGTTTGCGTAATAGTTTACGATTTCACTTCAAGAAGTCGTTCAACGGTTCAGAATTGTGCAAGAATCGAATACGTGCAATGTCAAGATAAAAATACAAATCTTGTAAATAAAACAAAAAAATTTCATTGATTGAAAATTCGTTCGGAATCGTTACACGATCGGATCACCACAAATGTCACAGTCTCCCCTACTTTAGAAATTTCGTCCCGAAATTTAGTTCGAGGAAACTTGTGGAAACAGATGTGGGTATTTTCTTTCATTTGATCCTCTCGTTCCCAAGTAATTCTGGCCACGTTTGGATTCCAACGAACTTTGACTATCGGAATTCGTCTTCGTTAGAGTTTCTTGACTTCACGGTCCAAAATCTCCACGGGTTTCTTGACAAAGTACATAGTGTCATCTACCAAATTTCATCAAGGGGAATGTGAAGATTTGTGTCGGCTAAGCACTTCTTTAGATTGGACACGTAGAATGTTGGGTGAACGTTCCCAAGTTTAGGAGGTAGCTCTAGTCGGTAGGCCACCTTTCCGATTCTTTCAACGATCTTGAATGGTCCAACGTATCGTGGTGCAAGTTTTCCATTTCTTTCGAAATCTAACCACTCCTTTCCAGGACTACCTTGAGTAGGACGTGGTCACCAACTTGGAATTCCAAGGGCTTGGTCGTTTGTCCGCATAACTCTTTTGAGGCTTCTAGCTGTCAGAAGGTTATCGCGTATTTTCTTGACTTTGTCTGTTGTGTCATGAATAAGTTCGGTCCAGTAAACTGAGACTCTCCAACTTCATTCCAACAGACAGGTGAACGAAATTTTCGACCGTATAAAGCTTCGAAAGGCGCCATGTTGAGCTGGCGTGATAACTATGGTTGTAGGAGAATTCGATCAACGGTAGATGCGAATCCCAACTACCACCATAGTCGATCACACACTGCTCTAAGCATAGCCTCCAACGTTTGAATTGTTCTCTCGTTTGTCCATCCGTTTGAGGATGATAAGCAGTGCTCAGATTTAGTTTGGTTCCCATAGCAGATTGCATGGTCTTCCAAAAGTGAGATGAGAACCGAGCATCTATGTCAAATATGATGTCCAAAGGAACACCATGACGAGATACAGTCTCATCGACATAGATCTTGGCGAGTTTGTCAGCTGAGTAATCCTCAGAATTGCCAGAAAGTGTGCTGACTTTGTTAGATGATCAATAATTACCCAAATAGCATCATGACCTCTAGATGTACGCGGTAGTTTTGTGATGAGATCCATCGCAATGTTCTCCCACTTCCATACCGGTATTTCTGGTTGTTCGAGTAAACCAGATGGGCGTTGGTGTTCAGCCTTGAATTTAAGACAAGTAAGGCATTTTGATACATACAAGGCAATGTCTTTCTTCATACCCGGCCACCAATACTGGGTACGAAGATCCTTGTACATTTTGTCTGCACCAGGATGGATTGAATAAGGAGACTTATGAGCTTCGTCCATCAATAGGGTGCGGAGATTGTCTTGACTTTGGAACCCACAAACGGTTCAAATAATAGAGTAATCCATTGTCTTTCGTTTCGAGATGAAGCTCAAGTTGATGCGGTAATTCACTACCCATCATACCTTGTGTAACACAAGTACGTTGAGCTTGGAAATACATGTCTGGATATCAGATTGAATTCGAACACAATGAAGCTTGACACGTTCCTTACGACTAAGAGCATCAGCCACGAACATTCGCCTTACATGGATGGTAGCGAATCTCGCAATCGTAGTCTTTTGAAAGTTCGACCCAACGTCGTTGTCTCATGTTCAGCTCCTTTTGATTGAATATATGTTGGAGACTTTTGTGGTCGGTAAAAACTACGCATTTCTACCATAAATGTAGTGTCTCCAAATCTTGAGAGCAAAAACTACAGCACCTAATTCAAGATCATGGGTCGTGAGTTCTTCTCGTGGACTTTCAATTGTCTTGACGCATAGGCTATGACTTTATCTCGTTGCATGAGAACACAGCCAAGGCCTAGATTCGATGCGTCACATTAGACAATGAAATCCTCGTTGCCATCGGGTAATGATAGAATAGGAGCATCACAAAGCTTTTGTTTCAGAGTTTGGAAAGCTTCCTCTTGTTTGGGTCCCCACTCAAAAGGCTTATTCTTTTGAGTCAAAGCGGTGAGGGGAACCGTGATTTTTGAGAAGTTCGCAATGAATTGACGATAATATCCAGCAAGACAGAGAAATGAGCGAACTTCTGTGGGAGTAGTGGGTGTGTTCCAATCCTTAATCGCAGTGATTTTGGAAGGATCCACATGTATACCTTGCTCGTTAACTATGTTCCCAAGAATTGAACTTCTTTTAGACAAAACTCACACTTGGAGAATTTGGCATAAAGTTGTTCTTTCTTTAGTAGTTCCATAGTTAATCGAAGGTGTCGTTCATGTTTCGGCTCGAGACTTGGAATAAATAAGAATGACGTCGATGAAAACAATGATGAACTTGTCCAAATAAGGTTTACAAACCGATTCATCAAGTCCATGAAAACAGCTGGAGCATTTGTCAAACTGAAAGGCATGACAGTAAACTCGTAATGAACATATCGAGTGCGAAAAGCAGTCTTGGGAATATCTTCTTCGAGCACACGAAGTTGATGATACCCAGAACGTAGGTCAATCTTTGAAAAGTAGGTAGCACCTTGTAGCTGATCAAAGAGATCATCAATGCGAGGGATATCAATTTTTGATCGTGAGTTTGTTGAGCTCACGATAATCGATACACATATGGAAAGATCCGTCCTTCTTTTTCACAAATAGGACAGGAGCACCCCAAGGTGAATAGCTCGGACGAATGAATCCTTTATCAGATAGCTCTTGAAGTTGTTTCGATAACTCTTGCATCTCAGACGGTGCAAGACGGTATGGAGACTTAGCAATTGGGTTGGCACCAGGTACTAGATCAATGCGGAACTCAACTTGGCGTACAGAGGTAAACCAGGTAATTCTTCAGGAAACACCTCAGGATAATCCTGAACAATGGGAATATCCTGAACAGTTTTGCTTCTGCCTTTCTCCTCTACGATATGTGCCAGGAATGCAACATAGTTCTTTGTAGGTATTTTTGGGCTTGGTTACAGGTCATGAGTTTAAGATTACTAGCGGGTTTCTCTCCACGAACTTCTAAGACTTCACCAGAGGGAAGAGGTATTCGAACTATCTTGTCAAAACAAATAACTTCGGCATGTTGCTTGGTTAACCAATCCATTCCTATGATGATGTCGAAACTCCCAAGTTGCATTGGCATGAGGTCAATGGAAAAAAGGTGGTTATCGAGGTTCAATTGGCAATCACGAATGACAGAATCAAGTTTAAGAGGTTCGCCACTAGCTATCTCGATAGTCAAGGGCTTTCCTAGTTTAGTTCTTGGCATTGAAAGTAATGGTTCAAAGGCTAAGGACACAAAACTCCTACAGCACCCGAATGAAAAGAACAGAAGCATGATGATTGTTGACAAGGAACGTACCGTTAACGACTTCGTTATCAGCATGGGCCTCGTTGGCGTTAATGTTGAATGCTCATTCACGAGCTTGATTAGCATTGGCTAATTTCGGGTAATTGTTCTTGTAATGGCCATCTCGCCGCAGTTAAAACATGACCCGGGTCGAAAGTGAGGTCGAACGGGATTTGCTTGGGGTTGGACATGATTCTGTGCAGCTTGGTTTCGAACAGATCGACAAACGTTGGCCAAGTGGCCAAATCGTCCACAGGTAGTACATTGACGACATGGTTGATGAACTTGGTGGTGACCATTGCACCAATTGCACAACGGTGGGATACCAGCATATCGCTTCCTCACAGGAGGTTGAGCTGGTTGGTTTTGGGAGCTTGTTGGGTTGACCGGCTGGAGCGGGTTGTGTAGTGATGGCAAAGTTCTGAGAAGCTTACGCTTCTTTGATCATTTGGAAGGCTCGGCTTTGTTTCCTTTTTGTTTCTCTTGAGTGGTTTTGGTGGATGATTTCTTATCGTCTTTGCGATGAAGGTTACCTTTTTTGAACTAAGACTCGGTCAAGGTTGCAGCTAGCTCAATGGCCTGTCGGACAATGGTTGGGTTACTTCCGGTAACAATATCCTAAACAAGGTTAGGCAAACCATCAATATACTTCTCGATTGCCTTATCCAAAGGCGTCACCATCAAGGACAGAGTAAACTCAACTCCTCGTACGGTCAATGTTGTGACAACTGGCAATTTTTGGGTAATTTTCGTACAATTAAACTATTAATTTAATCATGAAATTATATGTTAAAACGCCATGCTCGCTAGATTACATCCTATATATCTGAAACTGCTATGAATTAAATTTCAATAGTGCATATTATTCATCTTGATCATTGTGTCAGAAAAACAATTGGACAAGACACTAAAACAACTAGTAGACTTGCCGGTTAGACTAGCAGTGTCAGCACTAATCCGGTACTCATCTTAATGACAGTTCTAGGGCTTAGATAGAAGTCCAATAGCAATCATACATTAAATCCAATATGGGAAAAACAAGGATTTGACTTAACACTTTCCGGAAACCATTTAAAGCACTTAAAAGTGCCCAAAACACACACTAAATGCATAATTCAGCATAAATCAGCAAAATTCAGCATTGTTACACTAAAATATAATGCAGAATTGAGGTTAAAGTGTCCAGAATAACTTGAAAAGTGCAGGGAATTAAAACCATCATAGAAGGTACCTCATAACACACTAAACTGCGCCATTTAGCAATTTAACGAACCGGTAAGCAACCGAACAACCGGACACTACCCGAAACACCAACTTTTCACTAAAGCATTGTTTTAGTGATACAAAGAAAGTTATGATCATCAAACACCATAAATCATCCTAAAAACACTAATGCACATAACACTTTAACTAAACATCCTAGATTCCAACTAAACATCTAACTAATGTTTGAAACCAAACCAATACCCCCCCATGTGGACGGTCACAAGGGGCCCCACCATGCCCCAATTCTTTTGATTATTTTATGTAGATTGTTAGGAAGATACTAAACATGATATCCAAGAGTTAAAAGGATGTTGGAGGATCATGATGCATAAGACTCCTAACCTTATTTCACAAATTCAAAACACCAACTCCTTCTCTCTTGCTCTCGGCCCCAAACACCACCACATCACACCATTCTCTAGCCACTTTCAAGCAAGATCAAGCATATCAAAGTGTTACAAGGTAATGTAAGAAGGTGCAAAGCTTGGAAGTTGAAGGACAGCCTTGGAGTGCTTTTAACCACCTCATTTGTGCTATCTTCATATCTTGTTCTTGTTTGCCACTTCCCTAGCCACAAGAGCTAGTAGTAAGTCTCTAAATCTTTATTATGATCCTTGTTACTAGTATATTTATCATGTACAAGTGAATCCATCAAGAACATAGAGCTTTAAAAGATGAACACATAAAGAAACCTTATAATCTAAAGAAAATAAACATAATCTTGGAATGTAATAAAGTTATGTATGCTTATTTTGTGCTTAGCTTGATGATCATCATGTGTAGTATTGTTGTATGTGAAGATATTAAAAGTGTATATATAGATCTTGAAAGATCCATGAAGAATAGGTTGATGAGCTTGATGTAGGTCACTAATGAACTAGTTAAAATGATTTACAATACATGAACATGGATTTAAAGTCATTTTTGTAAATGGATGAACAAGTTGTTAAAAATAATTTTCTACAAAAGTTGTGTAATTAGTGGATAATTAGTGTTTTTGAAGATAAATAAACATGTTAAACATCATACTAAAAGACTACATGTTTTCATAAAGTTTTGAGATCATCATCATGTAAAAAGTGTATGTATGAAGTTGTTTAAGTTCATAGAAATTATTTTAGTGATCAAGTGAGTTTTGTAAAGCTTAAACACATGTTTTTAAACATGGGAAAACTCCTAAATCTAAGGGAAACTATGGCCAAATTTTTATAAAAAATTCAACACTTAGAAAAATATAAAGTTTTCTACTAAACTTGTGATTTTTAGATGTTTCAATAAATTAGACATGACCATACCCTATTTTTTTATGTAAAAATACAAGTTATGAAAACAGAGATTTCATAGTATTAAAAACAAGTATAGAAATATATTTAGAAAAATATATATTTAGAAGTCATCAACTATTTGAGTGCTATGTGTATACTAAGTGTATATTATGGTAGTAGACAAATTAGGAGAGTTAAAACAATAAAAACTCCCAATGGAGTATAAATACAAATACCAAAGAAAATACTTGGACAAAATACACAACAAAATACTCACCCTTGAGTATTTGGCCAAACATAACAAAATATATATAGACTTATATATTTCTTGGTAAAATGGACTTGGACAATTAAATGGACTTATACACAAATATATATAGTTAACAAGATTGGTGAAAATATATATATATTCCCTACAAGCCTTAAAAATATATTATTTTTAAGAAATATAATTTTCGGAAAAACATAAGATTACAAATAATAAATCTTGTTAAGGAAATAAGAAATACATGAACCTTAACACTAGAATACGTGTATGCTTTCCTAAGTATACACTTGGGAAATAACAAACCAACTTATACTAAAAATAAGATTGGAAATATTATTTTGCAAGTATACATATTTATTTTGAAAAATAAATATAACAAGAATACAAAGACATGGGCTAGGCCCAATAACATAAACACACGGGCTAGGCCCAATGACATAAACACATGGGCTAGGCCCAACGATACAAGGACATGGGCTAGGCCCAATGACATGGGCTAGGCCCAATGACAAGTGTGCTAGGCACAAGGACAATGAACGAGCGACGCCGTTCACACACTAATCAAGACACGATAACAAAATATATGTACTAAGTCAAGAAATAATTAATCAATAAAATATTAAAAATAACTAACATAAGATGAGGACTTGTACATAGAACAAACATAGACTTAAGTGTCTAATGAGAATTAGAACACTTGTAGGTTTGGTTCAAGACCAAGGAAAAACACTGTGAGTTGTACACAAGGAACGCGAAACTGTGAGTTCATGCCCCCCTTTCTTTTTAAACATTCTCGGTTTTATAACATTCGGGGGAAATACATGTCAAGACATATGGTATGTTAGTTATGGAGTTAGATGACAATAAGAACGATGTGCGTAAGTAGGATTGGATGACATTATAACATTAGTAACCACTAATCACTTAGTGACCAAGGTGCAAAAGGTGTAGATCTATTGAGCTTGAGGCACGCTCCACTCCTAGTTGTATACCATGGGGTGATTTTGTGATCCCAATTGAGAAGAAAGTGTCCTCGGTTTGGTTATATACTTACGGTGCATAATATCGGAGGGCTCGCTACCCACTGATAGATCCTTATATTACATAATTATTTACATACCTGGATTTCAATAATGGATGACAATTATGACAACTTATTTGAAAACAAAACTACATGAACTCGCTCAATTTTTGTTGATTTTTCAAACTACATGTATTTCAGGAAACAGGGCTTAACTGGTGATGGATTCTCGGAAGATACAACGATGGCCACTTTTGGAGGATTTGCCTCTTATATCCCTTCCTTGTTTGGGTATATAGGGGTCTAAACCTCGACTTAAAACTATTATTATAACAAACACATTTTGGTGATGTAACTTAACTAAATATTGTTTTGGTAAACTTATGAAGCTTATTGGGACATGTAAACTTGAATTTGAATTTGTATAACATATGGCATCGTTGTTGGGTTATAATTATGTTTACACGATTGATTGCAATGATTACCGTTAAGTCACACGTTTGCGCTTCCGCTACGACCAGGGTGTGATAAGTATACGCACGATGCTCACCACTATCCTGTTTGAGATCATGGAATTCGTTTTTGAGCGCCATCTGCTCATGACGAGGACATAATTCCTTCATCATTAGAGCCTTAAGCTCTTTCTAAGTTTGTGCTAAGGCTACATTAGCACTTCTGTCTCTCATAATACCATTCCACCATGTAAGAGCTCTCTTTTTGAATACGCTCGACGCGAACTCAACCTTTCGCTCATTTGGACATTGAACAAATCGAAACGTGCTTGCGAGACTCTCAAACAATTGCAGAAGCCCAGTGGCTCCCTCAGACCCAGAAAACGAGAGTGGTTTAGCCAAATAAAATTGTTTATAGTTGCACGGAGCTGGTGCTTTGTTATTGTTATTGTTGTTCGCTTGATTGAGTTTGGTCACAAGATTTGGGAGTACCGCAACAATTTGCTGAGCGATAATAGCTGCCATTTTGGCGTTTTGGGTTGTATCACGTCGAGGAGGCATTCTAAGAGAAAACATGGAGGAAGATATGTGAGAAAATCAAGAGAGGTGTTGAAAATATCGACGAAATAAGGATGGTGGTCATTCGTTTGTTTCTCAAAACAAACAAACGACACACTGTGACTAATAAAAGTAAATGGGTCTTTATAATGTATGGCGAAGACATGCTTTAGCCTATAAGTGGACACTCACCCCAAGAGTTGCCAGGTAAGAGTGACTGGTCCGATTTAGTGGATTTGTACGAACACTCTAACCTTGGACAGTAAACTCAGGGTACAGGCACCCACCCTTCCAGATTGCATGTGTTCACATTAAAAAAACCCAAACTTTGACGAGATTTGAAGGCTAAAAGAGACAGATGATTCATTTTTGACTTTATGCCTTCAATTTTGTTTTGTTTTGTGTAATCACCTAAGGATAGGTGATGGTAGTATATTAAGAATCCAAACGCAAGTAAACTCGCGTTAGGGTCCTAGGAAGGTTATAGTCTAGGTCAAAGCATTACTAATAACCTAATTCCCTATAAGCAGTGCTCTGATACCAATCTATAACACCCCGACCGCGTAAAAACAACAAACCGCGGCGAAAACGTCGGGGAGTCACGTTAACAGATTGTTCTAACAACACGTGGTAATTAAAGTTATGATTTATTGAATATTGAAATTTCATAGTTACATTGTCTTGGAGTTTAAAACAAACTAATTAAACTATTGTCTTTCAAATTTTAAGGCACTAAGTCCGCGTCCAATCCTAAGTGAGCATGCATCAACATCAAGCATTGTTCCCTGAAACATATGTGAAAACGAGTCAGCAAAAATATGCCGGCGAGTACATAGGTTTTGTGAGTGTGTCAAATTCATGGCCTTGAATATGTAATTGCAATACCTCGTCAGACTACTAGAGTCGTTAATTGAAAACTGTGCTATCAAAAGATATTTGGTATTGCAATGATAACTAACCAACTAAAACAAGTTAGTTATAGTTTATAAAAGACTTGTAGCCATGAATCTTGACCAAAACATTTGTTATGTAAATTTGAGTTGTAAATCGCCTTGAAGAAACTTTGTATGGTTTATATCTTTAATTGAAAATCGTGGTGTGCCATTGTTTGAAAACCTTTATTTCAAGTGATGCAAATAACGCCACGAATATAATACGATAAAAGCACTTATATATAGGAAGTACTAGCGGCGTATCCACCATGCTTTTATCACATTACACACGTCCCATTATCTAAATCACTTACAAAAAACCAATCCTTCATTGTCTGTGTCATAAACCAATCGTCCATTGTTTGTGTCATAAACCAATTGTTCATCGACCGTGTAAACAAATCGTCCTTGTTTTAATTGTGAAACTTTTGGTCGTTTTGGTGAATACATTCAAACCTGTGTTGACTTGTCTGTACCACCAAAGGGTATCTTTAAATTGCAATAACAAACCACCAAAGGGTTTGTTAAAGTAAATAGTTTCGGTCGTTCCCTAAACTTCCCACAAACACCGGGAACCTTGGTAACGGGATTGTCAATCCTATGGTACCATAACTTACTACTGGTTGGCTTGGCCAAAGGTAATGAATGTTATTTGTGTCATGTGTATAACGCACCACAAGTTCGTTCACATTATTAAAATCGTCGTTTTTATATATACCATAGCTCTTGTAATTTGAAAACTTGAAAACAATTTAGCACATATGAATCACCCCAAAATATTTGAAAAACATAAAAGAGGGGAACTATGTACTCACATGGGGTTGCAAAATAACCTTGAATCAAAGATTAAACAAGCTCAAATGTCCGAGAAATCAAGCGTGTCCTAAAATCGGATAACTATGTAAATTTTGGGACTTTAATCGGCGGATCGGATAGAATGAGGTCTTGTAAACCAAATGAATGTTGGTACTCATATGAAATGGTTTAACAAAGTCTACATTCTGATTTGAAAAAGGTTTCCTAAGTGCTTTTGACCCGTTATGACTCGTTAAGGTAGTTTACGCTACTTTAACGGATCATTTACGTAAAAACGTGTTCGGATGGTTAGATATGTGTTATGATAAGTCTAATATGCCAAAATAAGTCTAATATAGTTGCAACATCCGTTTATATGTCAAAACATTGGTCACATATGCTTAAAGTTGATTTATGCGCAAAAAGGGCATTTTGGTCATTTATAGGGCATAATAGACGACTTAATATAACACTAACCAAACGACATGACCATAAGGTATAACCTCAGAAGGTTATTCCCTATACAACTATGGTCACATATATGTGTTTGGTCGGATCCTAAGATCAACCAAACGGGTCGGATTCGAAAGTCAAAGCGGTGGTTAAGACCGCTCGACTTACGACCCTAAATAAGCACTAAACTAAAAGTGACGATTTAAACATGTTAAAACATGTTTAACTAAGTTAGAAAACTGATTTGATATCAAAACAAAGTGTTTTGATACCTAAAAATGTTTCCGTAGTAAAATGCACAGAATGCGCACTTTTGACCGAAACTTTGACTCGTCACTTCGACTAGTAACGTGGTAAATCAGTAGGCATGATCGCTAAGGATCATAACCATCATGATTACGATCACGTGGCAAAGTTCAATTGAACTTTGCTTTGACCAATTAATGGTCAAAGCTGAAAGTAAGTACATGATTATTCATTCCCCAATGGGTAATTCTTCAGAAGCGAAAATGAATGAATAATTCATTTTCCTCAATGGATACTTCTTTAGAAGCAGAATGAATTCATTCATTTTCCCAATGGATATTTCTCCAGAAGCGAAAATGAATGTGGATTTTGATTGGATTGTTCATTTCCAATGGATATCTCTGGAGAAGCGAAAAAGGAGTAGCTAGTACATTTTTCCTCAATGGATACTTCACCAGAAACGAAAATGAATATAGGTGGCTTTCGATTCTTGTTTAAGTTAACACATATGGGTCTGGGATAACATAAAATCCTCAAGTTATTTGGATAACGGTACGACAGATATATACAATAAGAACACGTATATATAGGAAGTACCAGCGGCGTATCCACCATGTTCTTATGATTATTATAATCACCCGTTATCTAAACACACAAGATTTTATATCACCACACTTAATAGGACTCACTATAGTTTCCATGCATCGAATCTCATAACTATGTGTGCACCCATAATTACTTAACTCGTTGCATAATCTGCATGGCTTATCTTGCCAGTGACAATTTATGGACATGGTCAAAGAAAGATACATTGTTTCGATAATTGAAATAATGCGTGCATCTCACGTGTTTGTACCAGCCAATAAAACTGACGTTTTCCACGATAGACGAGTTTATAGGTTTGCTAAAGAAGTGTGATTCAAAGAGTGCTTACACAGTTCGTTCAAATTTGTAAGAGTGAGAATTTTCACAAATGAATATTAAAATAATACACAAAAAAATATTAGTTCATAATTGAAATATCATTAAAAATAACTGAAAGTGTACACAGTCTTGATAACAAAGAATCGAAAACTAAAACCTAGTTATTTATAATGATCATTGTTGGCACAGCTGTTAAACTCAACTAGGAGCACATCCTGAGTAGGTTGTTAACAATTGTTTGTGTACGCATCGCAAAGTAGTGTAGTCCAGAAGCACAATTTAAACATTGCGCATGAACATTGCATGATGATGAAGGTTACATTGGTTGCCAAAGGTGCAGTTCATTGTATGGTCTTCTGAGCAGGGGTTGTGCGGTGGTTGGCAGCTTGGTTGGGTCGGTACCACAGCAAGGTTGTGAAGCCTTACGCTCCTAGATTCTGGAAAGTTCATTTTTTGTTTCTTTGAGTTGTCTTGTGTGGTTTTAGTACTTGTTCCTTGTTGCCATTGCGAAACAATTTCCTTCCTGATTTGAGACTCAGTCAAGGTGCAGAGAGTTCGATAGCATGTCGAACATGGTAGGGTTGCTACCAGTAACAATGTCCCGAACGGTCGCAGCATCAATGTACCTTTCGATTCCTGTCCAAAGGCGTGACCATCGCAGGAACAACAAGCGTAGCTCCTCATATCAGTCAGTGTAGGCATGTGTTCTCCACTATCTGGTTAAGGTCAGAAACTCATTCAATGCCTTAGCTCATGACGTGGCAGTTCTTCATCATAAGCTTCGAATCTTCCATGTTTGGCCATTCCACTCGCACCCCTGCTCTTTTCACACCATTCCACCATGTGGTGCTCTCTTGTGAAAGACACTCGAAGAAACTCTACCTTGCATTCATTAGACACTGCACATAGCGAAAAGTGCTTTCGATACTTTCGAACCATGTAGGACCAGTAGCTCCCTAGACAGAAACTGAGTGGTTTAGCTGAGCAAACTATTTAAGTTGCCTGAGCAGTGCTTGTTGTTGTTATTGTTATTGTGAGCTTGATTTAGTTGGTCACAAGGGTCGGAAGTATAGCGCCATTTTTTGCGCAATTAAGCGCCATTTCGACGTCTTGAGCAGTGTTGCGCGAGGAGCATTCTAAAAGAGAGGAAACTTGGGAAATGTGTGAATTGACATTTAATAAACAGATGAGTTTTTAAAACATCAACAAAATATAAGGATTGTGATCGTTTGTTTGTTACTTGAACTAAAAACGACACAGTGATATCAAAGTAAATGGTCTTATAATTACGCGAGACGTCTTTAGCCTATAAGTTGGACACCATCCCAAGAGTCCGGTAAGAATGAATGGTCCAATAATGCGATTGTACGAACACTCTAGGCTTAGACAGAAAACTCAGGGTACATGCACCACCTTTCATATTGCACGTTTCACATTAATAAGACCCAACTTTGCGAGATTTGAAAACTTGAAGTTGAGCCCAAAACAAACCATTAAGGATAGTATGTTTCTTGTGACTTTTGGAAAATTTTGACTTCACAAAGGTGTGTTCTGTTTTTTGTAATCACCTAAGAATAGGTGATGGTATAGTTTTTATGAATCTAAACGCAAGAAACTCGCGTTAGGGTCCTAGGAAGGTTATAAACTTGGTCAAAGCATTACTAATAACCTAATTCCCCATAACCAGTGCTCTGATACCAATCTGTAACACCCCAAGTCGCGTATAACAACAACACACGGCGGAAACACTTGGGGAGTCACGTTACAAATTGTTTCACAACACCTGGTATTTCAAGTTTTGTTTTATTGAATTAACGAATTACATTGTCTTGGAATAATGAAAATGAAATACAATCAAATTGTCTTTCAAGTTTTAAAGTCACTAAGGCCCGAGTCCATCCTAGGTGTAGCACGTAGCAACAATCATCACATAGATTAACCTGAAATATATGTGAAAACAGGTACGTCCGCATAAAAGTGCCTTTGAGTAACATAGGTTTTGTATTGACGATTCATGGCTTAAAATATTAGAGAAAAGTTTAACCAAAATAGCCATGAATCCTTACAAAATGTTTTTTCTTTTATAAAATCATGTGAAAAATCATATGATATAAAAGAATAGTGTATGGTTAAATCAATAACCAAAATATGTCATGCGAAAACAAATGTCGTGTATAAAATATATCGTGTCTTGTAGAAAAATATCTTGTATAAACAATGTCTTGTGTAAACCAAATGTCATGTAAACCAATATCACGTAAACCAACGTCTTGTAAACCAGTGTCATGTAAACCAATGTCGTGTGAATCAGTGTCATGTAAACAAATGTCATGTATAGTCAAAATGTCTTGTATAAAACAACATCTTTAAATAACAAAAGTTTTGTTCAAATCAAAGTTATTGTTTTATAAGCACTTGCTTTTATTGTTAAAACGTACATTTAGTTTTTTTGGCGAATACATTCAAACCTTGTTGACTGTTGGATAAACCTTTATAAAGACAAAGGTTTATCAAGTATTTAACGGATTCTGTCATTTCCCAATAGATACTTTCAACAACTAGAAAACGGGAATTGGGTGTCAAACCTATGGTACCATAACATACTACCGGTCGGCATCAATATTAATGAATGTATTAAGTCAAGTTCAACGCACCAATATGTCATGAACAATGTAAGCAAAAATGTCCTTGAAAACCATGTACTGGTATGCTCAGTCAACATACATTGCAAAAATGTCTTTGAAATCAATGTGCTAAGCATGCTAAGTCAACATGCGAAGCAAAATGCAATGGAAATCATGTACTAAATATACTATGTAATCAAAGCATGTATGATTTCATGAAATCACCAAAGTAATTATAGGCACAATATGTTTCACCCCAAAACATTTGAAAAACGTGAAAGAGGGGACTATGTACTCACTTGTGGTAGCAAGAGTATCCTTGTTCAAGAGAATAAAGAAAAGCTCAAGAAGTCCGAAGATTCACGTGCGTCCTAATATCGGATAGTTATGTAAACATCGGGACATAAACGGAAGATCGGATAGAATGATGCCTCATAAACCAAATGAGTGTTGGAACTCATATGAAATGGTTTAATAAGGTTTAAACCAAACGTGAAAGAGGGGACTATGTACTCACTTGTGGTAGCAAGAGTATCCTTGTTCAAGAGAATAAAGAAAAGCTCAAGAAGTCCGAAGATTCACGTGCGTCCTAATATCGGATAGTTATGTAAACATCGGGACATAAACGGAAGATCGGATAGAATGATGCCTCCCTCATAAACCAAATGAGTGTTGGAACTCATATGAAATGGTTTAATAAGGTTTACATTCTTAATTGAAATGATTCCTAAGTGATTTAGACCCGTAATGGCACGTTAAGGTAGTTTATGCCACTTTAACGAGTCATTTGCGTAAACGCGTGATCGGATGTGTTGTCACACCCCGACCGCGTAAAACAACAAACTGCGGCGGAAACGTCGGGGAGTGTCGTAACAGATGTATTGTTTCACAACCATGGAAATTAAAGTTTTGTGTTATTGATTCAAGTTGTTTACATTGTCTGGAATTTAAAAGAAACATAACATAAATTTATTTGTCTTGCTTGATTTTAAGTCACTAAAGCCCAAGTCCGTCCTAAGTGTCGCATGGATCATCCTTAAGCATTAGCTCCTGAAACACATGTGAAAATAGGTACGTAAGCATAAAAATGTCTGTGAGATACATAGGTTTTGTTGATGAGGATTCATGACTTGAAGTTAAAATAATAGTTTAACGAAAAGTAGTCATGAACCTTATAAAATGTTTTCTTTTACAAAATCATATGAAAATCAATGTGAAAATCAAATGATATAGAAGAAGGATGTATGGTTAAATAACTAACCGGATGATAATGAATTGTATAAAATATGCCATTTGTAAAACAATGTCTTGTGAAAAATATATGATATTTGTACCAAATGTGTCATGTCTTTGTCTTTGTCGAAGTGGTTTAAATAACGCTACGTTATGTAATATCATGAAAGCACTTATATATAGGAAGTACCAGCGGCGTATCCACCATGCTTTTATCATATTACACACATCTCGTTATTTAAATCACTTATCAAATAACCACCTAAAATGTCTTGTCAAACAAATGTCAAATGTCATGTGTAAACAATGTAATATGTCACAATGTTAGGTATAAACCATGTCTTGTATAACAATTGTCTTGTATGGCAAGTAAAAAGACTTTACTCAAGCCATATGTATAATGTCGTGTATAACCAATGTCATGTACAAAACAATGTCTTGAATAAACCGAAGTTTTAAATCAAAAGTCATGTTTGCAAAACCAATGCTTTATTTGATATGAACATTTATGTAGTTATGTTTATCGCATACATACAAGCCTTGAGACTGTCGGATAAACCCTTATCAAGTCAAAGGTTTATCAAAAGTTTAATCGGATTCTGTCATTCCCTACTTCCAAACAAACCTAGGAAGCGGGGAACGAGATTTGTCAAATCCTATGGTACCATTACATACTACCGGGCGGCGTGATCAATGTTAATGAATGTATTATGTCCCGTTAAACAAACCAAAAGTCTTAATCAATGTAAGCAATGTCATGTAAAATGTCTTTAAACCATGTACTAAGTATGCTAAGTCAACATACGAAGTAGAAATGTCCATAAAAATCGATTTGCTAGCATGCTCAGTCAACATACATAGCAAAATGTAATGTAAATCAATGAGCTCATATGCTAAGTCAACATATGCCGCAAAAGATGTCCTTGAAATCAATGTGCTAGCATGCTCAGTCAACATACATATCAAAACATAATTGAAATCATGTACTATATAAGTACTAGATGAACGTAGCAAGTATATGTTATGAAAGCGTGAAAACATGAAAGTATCAAGTAGGCACATGTGTTTCACCCCAAAATATTTGAAAAAGTAAAAGAGGGGACTATGTACTCACTTGGGGTTGCAAAAGTATCCTTGTTCAAGATGGATATACAAAGTTCAAGAGTCCGAAAAATCAAGCGAGTCCTAATATCAGATAACTATGTTAATATCGGGAACTTAATCGGAAGATTCAGATAGAATGAATCCTTATAAACCGAATGAGTGTTGGAACTCATATGAATGGTTTAATAAAGTTAACATTCTGATTTGGAAAGATCCCTAAGTGCTTTTGACCCGTAATGACCAGTTAAGGTAGTTTACGCTACTTTAATGTGTCATTTGAGTAAATGCATGATCGGATGGTTAAACATGTCCTATGATGAGTCTTAAATGCCCAAACATGTTTAATAATGTTGTAATATCAGTTTATATGTCAAAACTTTAGCCACACAAACTTAAAATGAATTTATGCGCAAAAAGGGCATTTTGGTCATTTATAAAGGGCATAATAATGACCTATCATAATACTAACCAAACGACGTGACCATAAGGTATAACCTCAGAGGGTTATTCTCTATATAACCATGGTCACTAATATGAGTTTGGTCGGATCCTAAGATCGACCGAACGGGTCGGATTCGAAAGACAATGTAACATTTGTAAAAAACGGGTCTCCAAAACCCGCTCCGTTTTGTAATCAAATACCAAGTTATGAAGATACATTAATTAATTATTGTTATTTTGAGTTTAAACGTTACATAATTAATAAATAAACTAAACTATAAAAATTAAATTGGATAAAAAGTTAAAATAAAATAAATAAAAATCAATTGTAGCTGCCGGGACTCGAACCCGGGTCAGCTGTCGCCAACAACTTATCTTTCTGTCCCCAAACCACTCCGCCACCAAGTGTTTTCTGTTAACCTTAGGAAAACAATTGGATCTTATACGCAAACTCAAATCAACCGTTAATGCCATCTGCATAACGGAAATCGGTAACCGATCGCCAAATCGCTTCGATTTCATCTGGCCAACTTATAACCGATGTATATCGGTTTCTGATTAAGTCTGTAATGAATGAACATAAAGTTTCATCAATTTCAATTTTTGAAACCGAAAAGTTATCAAACTCCAAACTAATTCAAGTTCCAATCATTTGTGCGATTCAGAACTGTCACAACAACACTCCATTTCTTTTTCGTCGCGTTTTCAAATCTTTTGAGCACCTAAAACTGTTCGCCGGAATTCTCTGCAGAAATCGCCGGAAAACCGTGTTCGACACAAACCGGTAAGATATTCCTTCCTTGCGATTTCAATCTATTGTTAGAACTCTACTAACATTAATCCGTCACCCAAAAATCAGCCACAGAAGATTTTGCTGGATTTTCTGGGTTCGCCGGAGAAATTCTGGAATTGCCGGAAACTCGCTAGCTAACGGTAAGCACATTCAAACGTACTAATAATCAATGTACCCTGGTTCAATTTCAAATCTAATTCCTTAATTCTGTTGATAGACTCTCTCAGCCGGAGGTTCAAAAACAGAGCTGTCTGATTCTCGCCGGACTCCTTAAGGAAGACAACCTGTCCGGTATATTCTTTCCCCAAACTGTTCGGTTTTGTACATTCAAGCTAGTCGTCATGTTTATTAATCAGTTAAATCATGAACCAGATGTTTGAGTAAAATCGGTAATCGTAATGAAGAAGACGAACTTAAAAGCGAGATAAGAGTAATTAAAATTCGGATAATAAACGGGTTAGACACACAGTCCAGCGGTGGACTGTGTGCAAAGTTCTTATACACGTTCCGAGTTCGAACCTTAATACACACACGCCTTGCGTAATAACATCCTTCTTTTTAAACATGAACTAACCGGGTTAAAACAGGTAGATGTTAAGTATAATATAAATCAAGAATATAACCGGGTTAGACACACAGTCCAGCGGTGGACTGTGTGCAAGATAAACTTCATGACGCGCGTTCGAACCCTGTCCCAAGCACCGGTCAATTGAATTAAAACGTTTTTGTAAATAAAGGTATTTTCGGTTAATACGAATAAGTATATAAATATAATTAAAACTGAGTTTCTAACGGGTTAGTCACGTAGCTCAGTTGGTAGAGCTACGTGCACGTGAACTGAAGGTCACCGGTTCGAATCCCGCTTGGCGCAACAATTACCGCTGACCGAACCGGTCAACGGTCAACGGTCAAACAGTAAAATAATAATATTTTTTTTATATATTTATTTGTTTATTTTAATTTAAAAATCAATTAAAATACTTAAAAATAACATTTTTAAGGATAGAAAATAGCCATAAACTCACAAAAATATATCTAAAAATCCCATTAAAATCCTTAATAAAATCCATCCATTTAATATATTTTTCCATTATTATTTAGGTTAGTGATTCCTCGTTGTCTCGCTCGTCTAAATCGTGCGCATCTCACCATCTCAAAAATCAACGCACCCAATGTGAGTGAACCCTTCAAATTCCCCGTTTTAATCACGTTTTCGGGGTGTATCATGTGTCTTGTTTATTTACATATTATAACCAAGTTATTGTGCATATATCATATCATGACATGTGTATTAGTTTGTTGCTGTTAAGTAGTTATTATTGTATGCAAATTATTATTTCAGTACATGCAATTGCCGAGGCCGCGGCTCCCTATCCATCGAGGTTGAGTTGGATCCCCATTTAATTATGCGGTTGATCTTGGCGTGCCCGCACGATCGGCTCCGTTTGATTGAGCCTTGATCGGTCATTTCATTTTACATTTCAATACATGCAATACGCTCGGCTCCGTTTGATTGAGCCTTGAGTGCACAGTTCAATTTACATTTCCAGTTCATGCAATACGTTCGGCTCCGTTTGATTGAGCCTTGAGCGCACAGTTCAATTTACATTTCCAGTTCATGCAATACGATCGGCTCCGTTTGATTGAGCCTTGATCGCACAGTTCATTTATGTTAGTTATTATATGATATTGGTATGTTCATGTATGCTATCGATTGTTAATGTATGTTATAATTGTAACTGATATTGCCAATGTTTGATTACATACATGTGCTCTTTTATGATTATGCACAATATTTTATTGATAAACTAACCATAAAATCATTATCAAATGTTTATCTATAAGGTTCACTCGCCAACTTATGTTGACCCAAAAACCTCTCATTTTACACATGATACAGGTGAACCAGCAGCAGCTAGGAATACATAGGACCTGGATTAGAAGAAATAAAACGATTTAGTATTCGGATTATTATGTTTGGTTAATTTTCCTTGTATTGAATGAACATGTTTGGATGTTTGAGAAATGTAACTTAGACTTCATTTAATTATGAAACATAATAGTAAATGTCATGTGCTTTGGTGATAACCCAATTATGCCCCGACTCTTATTTCCGCTGCGGGTCGGGGTGTGACAGACAAAGCGATGATCAAGACCGCTCGACTTACGACCCTAAACAAGCACTAAACTAAAAGTGACGAGTTAAACATGTTAAACATGTCTAACTAAGTTTATAAAACTGATTTGGTATCAAAACAAAGTGTTTTGATACCTGAAAATAGTTCCGTCGAATAATGCGCACTTTCCGTATTATTGACCGAAACCTTGACTCGTCACTTCGACTAGGAAAACGTGGTAATCGGTAGGCATGATCGCTATGGATCATAACCATCGTGATTACGATCACGTTGCAAAGTCCAATTGGACCTTGACTTGACCAACTAATGGTCAAAACCGAAAGTCAAACAGTAAGTCAAACTGTTTGACTTTTAGCTCATAATAAGCTAAAAAAATGAACAAGGCTTGGTTAGAGCACTTACTTGCACTCAAGGAATCCAAGATTACTAGAAAAACTCAGATGGGAGGCCTCCTAATAAAGTAGCAACTCCACTTAGAGTTTATAGAGAAGAAAGATGGAAATGAGCAAGGAATTTGTTTGAAGATCGGTATTTATAGTTGTGGAGGATGAATTTGATGATCACAAGTGTCAAGGACCATTCTAGGATCATTCCACATGCTCAAAGACGTGTCAAGACCAGGCTAGAACTTGGAGATCACGAATCTTGGGTTTCAAAGCTGTAAAACAGCTGTCTGCCATTTTCTGCTGTAACTGGGCATCCCCCGCGCGTCGCGGGAGATCTTGGTGATTCTCTCGCGTGGCGCCTGGGATTCCCAAGTTTCAGAATTGGCAGAACAGGTCCCTTCATCCTAAAAACTTGTTTTTCGATGCGTTTTGGCACTTTTAACACCAGTTAACCCCATTTTTAAGCTTTATAAAGAAGATAAAGCATAGGGAACTTGAAAAATGCTCGGAAACTTTTCGGATGTCGGTTCGTTTGTTCGTACGGTTGCGGTTTTCGGTTAATTACGACGAAAATCGTAACGAACGCGCAAATGACCGTAAACGCGCAACGAATGATATTTTTGCATTCCAATCATTAAAATGCTATATTTGAATGATTACAAAATTTTTTGGATGTGCGTATATGTTCCGGGTTAGGAAATACGCGATTGGCATAGGTTTGCAGAATTTGCAAAATAGCCCCTGAAGTTGCAAAAACATGCTTTTGCCATACCGAAGCCCTCAAAACTTATTTCTAAGTTAGGTAAAGGGTATTTAAGGTATGTTTAGCTTATGCCATTGTTTCGGAGTGTACATCGCATTAAACTGATTACGTTTGCATAACGGTTTATGATTTCACTTCCAGAAGTGATTTGAAAGATCAGAATTGAACAAGGATTGAAAATATGAAATACCATATATAAATACATCAATCTTGGAATAAAATACAATATCATAAAATTACAAAGTCGTTCGGAATAGTACGATGATTAAAATACACAGATGTCACATGTGTTATGATTGGTTCTATATACCAAAACATGTTTAATAATGTTATAACATCAGTTTTTATGCCAAAACTTTGGTTATATATTCTTAAAATCGATTTAGGCGCAAAAAGGGCATTTTGGTCATTTATAAATGCATAATAAACAACTTAGCATAACACTAACCAAACGACGTGACCATAAGGTATAACCTCAGAGGGTTATTCCCTATACAACTATGGTCACAAATATGTGTTTGGTGTAACATTTGTCAAAAACGGGTTTCCAAAACCCGCTCCGTTTTGTAATCGAATATCAAGTTATAAATGTCACGTTGTGTATGTATGGTTATTTTGATTTTTAATGATACATAATTAATAAACAAACTAAACTATAAAAATTATTTTTGATAAAAAGTGAAAACAAAATAAATAAAAATAAAATGATGCTGCCGGGACTCGAACCCGGGTCAGCCGGAATTTAAACCCAAAGACTTAACGCTCACAGACATCACCACTCCGCCACTTGTTTGTTTTCTGTCAACTTAGGGAAACAAATAACTCTTATACACAAACCTAGTTAAACCGGTTGCGCCAACTGAGAAACCGAAATCGGAAATTCAACCGTCTAATCGTTTGATTAATCGCACATTCAGGTTTATAACCGATGCACCGACGATTTTAATCAATTCAGATTTGAATGAACTTCAATTTTGATCATCATCGGTTTTTATAACCGAAAATAATCAAAGTCCAAATTCCTTCAATCAAGACCCCTCTCGCGACTCAGAAACATCATACCAACTTTCCATTTCATTTTCGTCACACATTCGGTCCATCAAAACGCTTTAATCAACTCGCCGGAAATTTCTGCAAGTTCGCCGGAAAACCGTATTCATCATCAAAACGGTAATTCTTTCAATACCGTCGTAGTCTAACAATTGTTAAGCTATTTCTAACTTAAACCTTTCAATTGAAATCGAATTCAGACACCGTTATCGGATAATTCCAGTTCGCCGGAAAATTTCTGGAAATCTTTATTTCCGTCTGTGAAACGGTAAGGACCTTCAATCACACTGTTAACGTTTGTTTATCACTTCAATTCCACAATTGGCTAATCAAAACGGTTAATTGTTTTGTTCAGTTGAGGTGCACAAAAACAGAGCCGACGCATTGCCGGAAACTCTGTGATAAATCATTCCTACGGTATGTTTACTTCCAACACCGTCTCTGCTATTTCATTTTAGTCTTATGAATGATTGATAATCGTAAAAGCAAGAAACGGATTAGTAACACAGTCGACTGTAAATTGAGTGAAGAAGACGAAGATAGTTAAGTTATAAGTTTATTTAAAATCGATATAATGAACGGGTTAGACACACAGTCCAGCGGTGGACTGTGATATACACATACGGCGCGAGTTCGAATCCTGTCCCAGCTTTACTCTCTATGTAATAAAATGCCTTTTTGTTTAAAACTGAACCGGGTTAATCTTTGTTAGTTGTTAAGTATAATAAAAACCGAAATATTAACCAGGTTAGACACACTGTGTGCAACACTAACTCGCACGTCACGCGTTCGAGTCTGGTTAACAGCACCGGTTCGTTGATTTAAAATCTTTTTAAAAAACAAATGAATTTTGAATAAATCGGATTAGTATATAAATATAATTAAAAACAATATTATTTCGGGTTAGACACGTAGCTCAGTTGGTAGAGCTGCGTGCACGCGAACGGGAGGTCTCGGGTTCGAGTCTCACCCAATGCATACATGCACACTGACCGAACCGGTCAACAGGTCAACAAGTCAACGGTCAACGGTCAACGCAAAAATAAACCATTTTTTTATATTTTTATTTATTTAATTTAATTTAAAAATTAAATTAAAAATACTTAAAAAAATAATATTTTTAAAGATAGAAAATAACCTTAAACTCACAAAAATATATCTAAAAATTCCATTAAAATCCTAAATAAAATCCACTCATTTACTATATTTTTTTCCGTTATTATTTAGGTTAGTAATTCTCGTTGTTCAACTCTCCCGACTCGTGCACATCTCATCATCTCCAATCAAACGCACCCAATGTGAGTGAATCTTTACAACTCCCCGTTTTAATCACGTTTTTGGGGTGTATCATGTGTCTTGCTATATACTATATTTAAATCATTGTGCATACATCATATCATGAACATGTGTATTCAGTTTGTTTCAACTGTTGTGTGGTTATCGTTGGATGCAATTTATTATTTTCAGTACATGCAATTTCATAGGCCGCCACTCCCCATTACATTATGAGCGTTGAGCATGTTCCCCATTACATTATGAGCGTGAACCTGGCGTGCCCACATACGATCGGCTCCGTTTGATTGAGCCTTGATCGCACAGACATTTTTCATTTTCAGTACATGCAATACGATCGGCTCCGTTTGATTGAGCCTTGATCGCACAGTTTCATTCATGTTATTTATCGTACGATGTTGGTATGTTAATGTATGCTATCGTGTGTTATTGTATATTATAGTTGTGATTGCTATTGCTACTGCTTGGTTATTTACATTTGCTCATTTATGATTATGCACAATTTTTCATTGATAAACTAATAAGTAAATCAATAATAAATGTTTATCTAACAAGGTTTACTCGCCAACTTATGTTGACCCAAAAACCCCTATTTTTACACATGATACAGGTGAACCAGCTGCAGCAAGAAACACCTAGGATTGGACTAGAAGAATAAAATGATTTAGAGTTTGGGATTGTTTTGCTTGGTTTATTTTCTTTGTATTGTATGGACATGTTTGGATATTTGGGAATGTAATTTTGACTTTAATAAATATGAAACATGTTAGTAAATATCATGAGCTTTGGTGATAACCCAATTATGCCCCGACTCTTATTCCGCTGCGGGTCGGGGTGTGACAGATTGGTATCAGAGCCATGACTATAGGGATATAGGATAGGTTATTAGACCCTTAGAGCCTATACTATAGTTGATTAGAAACTTATAAGATTTTTGTGTGTTACATGCCAAATGTCATGATGTTTATATGTTTTATATTAAATGTTACATTCAAAATTATGCAAGCATGTTCATAAGTATGTATTATCATATAATGCCTATCATGAATCATATTCTCATAACATATCACATCCATGAAAGCACACACCACATCATGATTGCTTTTACAAAGATTTTTGTGTTTTCAAATCTCATCAAAGTGAGTTCTCATGACGAGCATGTAGTAACTGGAAGGGTACCAGTACCGGTAGTCGGAACGTCCTGTCTAGGCTGGCATTCGTATAAATCCAAAATAAAGGACCAGTTTGCCTACCTGGGGACTAACGATGAGAGTACGAAGTACCTATTAGGCCAAAGCATGCTATACCAAACGTTGTGTGAGCTAACCCCACTTTGAGTTGTCATTGTGTCTACACCTGGACACATTCCGACCATACATCTCGTAAACATATTTTGTGGTTTGCATTCGGGTGCTGCAAGTGTTAAATCGCCAATACTAATGTGAATCCTACCAAGCCAATAGCATGGGGGCCCACATGACTATGCAGGTGAAGGTATGGGGGACATTTGAGGCCCAACATGAGCAAACCCAAGACATCCTATGGATGTAGTTGCATTATTGATATTTATGTTATTTTCATTTTTCTTAAAGACACATGACACCTAAAAAGACTCCATAAACTCACAATCTTCTTATGTATGTTCCTATAGATGTCGTCCAGACAACAACGACGGGGTAAAAGATCAGGAAGGTCTCAGGAACGCTTGGCCACACACATCGCGAAACAAATGGCCACGATACTGCCTGACATTGTTGTCCAAGTACAACAAGCTCTCGCTACAAATCCTACTAACCCTCCCCAACAACATGACCAGAACATCGACAACCCTCCTACCAGCAAGTGCTCATACAAACATTTCAAATCTTGTGATCCTCCTAAATTTGAAGGGACCGAAGGTGTCACTGCTCTCCTACATTGGTTCGAGGAAATGGAAAACACCTTCCTCAACTGCGATTGTCCTGAGGATCGCAAGGTTCGATACGCCACCGGGAGACTATTTGGGGTAGCTCTCACTTGGTGGAATACTGAAAAAGGGAAGAGGGGAATTGATGATGCAATGGCCTTAACTTGGGAGGAGTTAAGAGAAATCATGAGTAGGCGTTTCTGTCCTAGGAGTGAAATTAAAAAGTTGGAGGTCGAATTTCATTCTTTAAAGCAGAAGGAGGGAGATCACACCACCTATAACAAGAGGTTCTTAGAGTTGAACCAAATGGTTCCAAATTTGTTTACCCCAACTTATCGTTTGATCGAGCATTATATTCGAGGACTTCCCTCGAAAATTCAAGATTCAGTTCTCAGCATTTCACCGGTAACACTTGAAGCTGCTATGGAGCTAGCAACTGAACTGACCGAGAACCGAATTCGCAACGGGAAGTTTAAAGAAGAGAAAAAGAAAGCCCCTGTTGAGGGTCAACCTTCAAACCATTCCATCTCCTCCTCTAAGTTTGCTAACAAGAGGAAGCGCAACACCAGAAACTTCGCCGTTACACAAACCAACTCCCCTGTTCCTGCTGCACCCATTACCCAAGTCGCTCCTTCACCTGCACCATACAAAAGACCCTACTCTGGCCCGTTACCAAAATGTAACCGTTGCCAATATCACCATTCTCCTGATTACCCTTGCCAGCATTGCACCGGTTGTGGTCGCGCGGGTCATACTGTTCAAACCTGCCGCATGCCCCAGCGAACGAACCGCCACCAGCCTTCAACCCATACCCACCAACAATTAATGGGTCAAGCCCAACAACCCCTACTATATCCACCCGCCCAACATTTAGCCCAAACATATTACCAACCCAATTATCCTATGGGTCAACCTATGCGGGCTTGCTACAATTGCGGAGACCCAAGCCATTTCAGAAACACTTGTCCAAGGTTGGTAAACATTATTCATGCTCAGGCCCAAGCCAATCCGGTGAATCAAGCGAACCAAGCTCCTCCACCTGCAAGAGGAAGAGCTTTTAAGAAAGCAAAGCTAATCAGGCTAGAGTTGACGACAACGTGGTTAACGGTACGTTCCTTATAAATGGTAGATATGCCTCTATGTTATTTGATACTGGTGCGGATAGAAGTTTTGTGTCCTTAGAATTTGAACCTATCTTAAACCAAAATCGGGATAAGCTCATAGAATCCATAACGGTAGAAGTTGCTGACGGGAAACCAGTTTCATTAAACTCTATTATACGCAACTGTACACTCACCTTAAACGACCACGATTTCTCAGTAGGCCTTATTCCTATGAAGCTGGGAAGTTTTGATATCATAATTGGTATGGACTGGCTCAGTCAACATCAGGCAGAAGTTGTATGTCGCGAAAAATTTATACGTATTCCTCTTTCAAACGGTCAGACTCTTCGAATCCTTGGAGAAACCTCGTCGAAGGGGCTTAGCTTAATGTCATGTCTTCAAGCCCAAAAATATCTTCGCAAAAATTATGTCGCGTTTTTAGCTCATATCATCAACAAGGGAACCATGGAGAAGAAACTTGAAGACATCCCAGTAGTAAAAGATTTCCCGCAAGTTTTTCCTGATGACATTTCAGGACTTCCTCCAGTTAGAGAAGTCGAATTTCGTATTGATCTTATACCTGGTGCTACACCAGTTGCAAAGTCTCCTTATAGGTTAGCCCCCTCTGAAATGCAAGAGCTAGCCAGTCAATTACAAGAGTTGACTGACAAGGGATTCATACGTCCTAGTTCATCACCTTGGGGTGCACTTGTCCTTTTTGTAAAGAAGAAAGATGGATCGTTTCGTATGTGCATCGACTACAGAGAGCTCAACAAATTAACAATCAAGAATCGCTATCCTTTACCTCGCATTGCTGATCTTCTTGACCAACTCCAAGGTGCCAGCTACTTTTCCAAAATCGACCTTCGATCTGGTTATCATCAACTTAGAGTGCATGAAGAAGACGTCCCAAAGACCGCATTCCGAACTCGTTATGGTCATTATGAATTCATGGTCATGCCATTTGGCTTAACCAACGCTCCAGCAGTCTTCATGGACCTAATGAACATAGTCTGCAAACCTTATCTTGATCGATTTGTTATAGTCTTCATCGACGACATTCTTATTTATTCAAAGTCTAAGTTCTATCATGAGCGTCATCTTCGACTCATCCTTACACTTCTAGAGAATGAAAAGCTTTACGCCAAATTCTCCAAATGCGAATTCTGGTTAAAAGAGGTGCAATTCCTCGGACATGTAGTCAATGACAAGGGAATACATGTCGACCCCTCAAAGATCAAAGCGGTACAAGAATGGCAAGCTCCACGTACACCAACTGAAGTAAGATCTTTTCTTGGTTTGGCTGGTTATTATCGTCGATTCATCTCAAACTTCTCACGCATTGCTGTACCACTCACGGCTTTAATGTAACATTTGTCGAAAAACGGGTTTTCGAAACCCGCTTCGTTTAATAACCAAACAATCAGTTTTAAATTTTTGTTGTTCATTTATGGCTTCTTCTAATTTTAAACGATTCATAATTAATCAACAAATTAGAAGATATAAATTATAATGGTAAAAATATAAAAATAAATTAATTAAAAAGGAAAACCGGCTGCCGGGAGTCGAACCCGGGTCAGCCGGATATTTCCCCAAAGACTTAACTTTCACACCATCAACCGCTCCGCCACTTTGATTTTCTGATAACATAATGAATCAATTAATTCAAATAATAAAGCGCGGAAGTCAAATTCAGTCAAAATCGCGCCCAAATAGCAGTCGTCGAAAATCCCGACGACTTCGCTGATAATTTACGTTTCCGTCCAAAATAACCGAAGAATTAACTCTAACGACGGTTATAACCGACGTCTAAACCCGCGACATCAGTCATAACCGCCGGAGAACGGCTGACTTCGAATTGAGACCGAATTCAGACCCATACATCTCGATACTACCCTATAAATTCACCCACAATTCACCGGAAACCTTTTCGCTCACAAATCGCACCGTTTCTCGACAAAAATTCAATCGCCGGAAAAAAAAACTGTAGGTCGCCGGAAAACCGAGACTCACATCCACACGGTAATTATTTCAACCCTTTCTGTTTCAATCATTCGAATAATCTGTCACTAACACAACTCCACCATCAGAAGCAATCCCAGTCAACGCTCGTCAAAATCCCCACCTTCGCCGGAAATTTTCTGAAACTTCCGAAATCCCACTGAGAGTTGGTATCATCTTTCCAACTTCTATTAAACTTTAATTAAGTATCTCAACTTCGTAATAATCGAACGGAATTTATTAATTGATGTCGACAGCCGGAGTACACTTTCAGAACCGACGGACTCTGCCGGAATTCTGTGAACAACGCTGATCGGTATATCTTTTTCCCCCAAACCCCTTCCATTCGTTACCTTTAAGTTACTTATAAAGTTTAAAAACCAGATAAGGCATAAACCAGACCAAACAGTCGGACCTTATTTTTCTGGGTAAAATCTAACGAAGAAGACGAAGTCGGATTGCATCATAAGATTAATTAAAATCGGTTTTATAAACGGGTTAGACACACAGTCCAGCGGTGGACTGTGTGCACATATAACACCTGCGACGCGAGTTCGAATCCTGTCCCAGCTTTACTCACTTGAAATAAAAATCTTCCTTTTTAACTGAACCGGGTTGACTCACAGTCCATGTTAAGTATAATAAAAACCGAGTTAATAACCAAGTGAGAAACACAGTCCAGCGGTGGACTGTGTGTACGCTAACCCACAGGTCCTGGGTTCGAGACCTGTGGTCAGCACTGGTCCGATACGTTCAAAATCTTTTTTAAAATAAATAATTTTCGGATTTAAATTAAATAGTATATAAGTATAATTAAAAACAGAATTATTTCGGGTTAGACACGTAGCTCAGTTGGTAGAGCTGCGTGCACGCGTACGGGAGGTCACCGGTTCGAACCTCGCTCAGTGCAACCATATAACCGACCGAACCGGTCAACGGTCATCGGTCAACGGTCAACGGTCAACGGTCTCGGTCAACGGTCAAAGTCAACATTTATTTATTTATTTATTTAATTTAAAAATCAATTAAAAATACTTAAAAATAACGTTTTTAAAGTTAGAAAGTAGCCTTAAACTCACAAAATTATACCCAAAAATCTTATTAAAATAGTTAATAAAATCCACATACTTACCGTACCTTTTCGTTATTTATTTGGTTAGTTATCTCTCGTCGATCAATCCCCTAAACTCGTGCGCATTCAACATGTTCAAACAAACGCACCCAATGTGAGTTAATCTCTACCAATTCCCCGTTTTAATCACATTTTGGGGTGTATCATGTGTCGTTATTTATTTATTATAATTAAACATTTGTGCATCCATCATGTTCATGATCAAATGTGTATTCAATGTGTATCCATTGTTTGTGTGGTTGAAGTTTAGATTAATTTTATCATTTCAGTACATACATTTCATAGGCCGCCGCTCCCCATTACCTATGAGCGTGAGCTATTCCCCATTACCTATGAGCGTGAACCAGGCGTTGCCAACATAAGATCGGCTCCGTTTGATTGAGCCTTGATCTCACATACATTTGCATAGGCCGTCCGTTCCCCATTACCTATGAGCGTGAACGGGACGTTGCCAACATATACATTGTCATTCTTATTTCATGTTTAAGCAAGGTGGTTTGTGATCGTTATGTTTACATACATTTGTTCATATATGATTATTGCACAGTTTTTCCTAAATAAATTACAATAATAAATTGATAACAAATGTTTTTAACAAGGTTCACTCGCCAACTTTTGTTGACCCAAAATTTCCCATTTTTACATATGATACAGGTGATCAAGTTGAAGCAAGAAACACATAGGGCGGCTTAGAAGAATAAACCAGTTTAGATTATGGATTTATTTTAGTTAATTTTTCCTTTCCTTGTATTGTATGAATTTGACTTGGAACATTGAAATGTAATTTGGATTTAATAAATATGAAACATATTAGTAAACATCATGAGCTTTGGTGATAACCCAATTATGCCCCGACTCTTATTCCACTGCGGGTCGGGGTGTGACAGATTGGTATCAGAGCCATGACTATAGGGATATAGGATAGGTTATTAGACCCTTAGAGCCTATATTATAGTTGCTTAGAAATTCTAAATTTTTGGGTGTTACATGCAAAATTCATGATGCTTATATGCTTTATGTTTATTGTACATTCAATGTTATTCAAGCATGTAATAAATACATATTATTATACAATGCCTATCATAAATCATATTCTCATAACATATCATACTCATGAAAGCACACACCACATCATTTTCATGATTGCTTTACAATGATTTTTGTATTTTCAAATCTCATCAAAGTGAGTTCTCATGACGGGCATGTAGTAACTGGAAGGGTACTAGTACCGGTAGTCGGAACGTCCTGTCTAGGCTTGGCATTCGTATAAATCCAAAATAAAGGACCAATTTGCCTACCTGGGGACTAACGATGAGAGTACGAAGTACCTATTAGGCCAAAACATGCTATACCAAACGTCGTGTGAGCTAACCCCACTTTGAGTTGTCATTGTGTCTACACCTGGACACATTCCGACCATACATCTTGTAAACATATTCTGTGGTTTTCATTCGGGTCATGCGAGTGTTAAATCACCAATACTAATGTGAATCCTACCAAGCCAATAGTCATGGGGGCCCACATGACTATACAGGTGAAGGTATGGGGGACATTTGAGGCCCAACATGAGCTAACCCAAGACATCCTATAGATGTGGTTGCATTATTGATATTTATGTTAATTTCATTTTTTTAGACACATGACCCTAAACACTCCATAAACTCACCATCTTCCTATGTATATTCCTGTGGATGTCGGGTAGGCAGCTACGTGGAGGACGAAAGTCAGGAAGGTCAAACGAACGCTTGGCCACTCAAATAGCAAAACAAATGGCCGCAGTACTTCCTGATATTGTAGTTCAAGTTCAGCAAGCTCTCACTGCAAATCCTGTCAACCCACCAAATCAAGAGGATCAAAACATCGACAACCCCTCCTCCAAGAAGTGCTCTTACAAGCACTTCAAGTCTTGCGATCCCCCAAAGTTCGAAGGGACCGAAGGTATCACCGCTCTCCTCCACTGGTTTGAGGAAATGGAAAACACTTTCCTAAATTGCGATTGTCCCGAGGATCGTAAGGTACGTTACGCAACTGGGAGATTATTTGGGGTAGCCCTGACCTGGTGGAACACCGAGAAGGGTAAGAGAGGAGTAGAAGACGCGATGGCCTTAACTTGGGAAGAGTTAAGGGAAGTAATGACAAAACGCTTCTGCCCGAGAAGCGAACTCAAGAAGTTGGAAGACGAATTCCACTCGCTGAAGCAAAAGGAAGGGGATCACACTTCCTACAACAAAAGATTTCTTGAGCTGAACCAGATGGTTCCTAACTTGTTCACCCCCGTGTACCGTTTGGTGGAACACTATATTCGAGGCCTTCCCTCGAAGATTCAAGACTCAGTCCTCAGCACTTCGCCTGCAATCCTCGAAGCCGCCATGGAATTAGCCACCGAACTTACGGAGAACCGCATCAGAAACTGTAAGTTCAAAGAGGAGAAAAAGAAAGCCCCGTTGAGGGCCAAACTTCCAACCACCCCACCTCATCCTCAAAATTTTCAAACAAGAGGAAACGAAATACCAGAAATTTTGCCATCACTCAAACAAATTTCCCCATCCCTGCTGCACCCATCACACAAGTTACTCCTTCACACGCACCATACAAAAGGCAATACTCTGGTCCTTACCCAAAGTGCACCCGTTGTCAATACCATCACTCCCCCGAATACCCCTGTCAATATTGCACCGGCTGTGGCCGTGCAGGTCACACCATCCAAGCCTGCCACTCACTGCAACGAATGAACCATAACCAACCCACAACTCAAACTCACCATCAAATAATGGGTCAAACCCAACAACCCCTACTACCACCACCTACACAACATACAACCCAAACCTACTATCAACCCAACTACCCCATGATGCAACCCATGCGGGCTTGCTACAATTGTGGTGACCCAAACCACTTTAGAAACACGTGTCCACGCTTGGTGAACATCATACATGCTCAAGCTCAATCGAACCCGGTGAACCAAGCTAACCAAGCTCCTCCACCTGCTAGAGGAAGAGCATTTAACATCAACGCCAACCAAGCTAACGCCGACAACAACGTGGTTAACGGTACGTTTCTCGTCAATGGTAGTTATGCATCCGTGTTATTTGATACTGGTGCGGATAAGAGTTTTCTGTCCTTAGAATTTGAACCCATCCTCAATCAGACTCGTGACAAACTTATGGAATCCATAATGGTAGAAGTTGCTAACGGAAAACCAGTCTCATTAAACTCCATTATCCGAAACTGCACCTTTACTCTAAACGATCACGATTTTTCTGTTGACCTCATTCCTATGAAGTTGGGAAGTTTTGACATTATAATCGGCATGGACTGGCTCAGCCAACATCAGGCTGAAGTAGTATGCCATGAGAAGTTCATTCGCATTCCTCTTGCAGACGGTCAAACTCTACGAATCTTTGGAGAAACCCCTTCGAAAGGACTCAAGCTGATGTCCTGTCTTCAAGCCCGAAGATATCTCCGCAAGAATTATGTAGCATTTCTAACCCACGTTGTCAAGAAGGGAGACAAAGAGAAGAAACTCGAAGATATACCCATAGTGAAGGAATTCCCGCAAGTTTTTCCCGACGACATCGCCGAACTTCCTCCCAAGAGAGAAGTCGAATTCCGCATCGACCTTATACCTGGCGCTACACCCGTCGTGAAATCTCCTTATAGGTTAGCCCCATCCGAGATGCAAGAGCTGGCCAGTGAATTGCAAGAACTGACCGACAAGGGATTCATACGCCCTAGCTCATCACCTTGGGGTGCACCTGTTCTGTTTGTAAAGAAGAAAGATGGGACCTTTCGCATGTGTATCGATTACAGGGAACTCAACAAATTAACGGTCAAAAATTGCTATCCTTTACCTCGCATCGATGATCTTCTAGACCAACTCCAGGGTGCCACTTGTTTTTCAAAGATCGACCTTCGTTCCGGCTATCACCAACTCAGAGTACATGAAGAAGACGTCCCAAAGACCGCCTTCCGAACTGGATATGGTCACTATGAATTCATGGTTATGCCATTTGGTCTAACCAACGCTCCAGCCGTCTTCATGGACTTAATGAACAGAGTTTGTAAACCCTATCTTGATAGCTTTGTTATAGTCTTCATCGACGATATTCTCATTTACTCAAAGTCTAAGACTGATCATGAACGACACCTTCGACTCATTCTCACACTCTTGAAGACCGAAAAGCTTTACGCTAAATTCTCCAAATGCGAATTTTGGTTAAAATAAGTACAGTTCCTTGGTCATGCCGTCAATGACAAGGGAATTCATGTCGACCCCGCAAAGATCAAAGCAGTACAAGAATGGCAAGCGCCACGTACCCCAACCGAAGTACGATCTTTCCTTGGGTTGGCTGGTTACTATCGCCGTTTCATATCGAATTTCTCTCGTATCGCTGTACCACTCACGGCTTTAACACATAAAGGAAAACCCTTCGCATGGGGACCTAAACAAGAAGAAGCCTTCCAAACCCTTAAGCAAAAGCTTTGTGACGCTCCTATCCTCACACTCCCCGAAGGTTGCGATGACTTTGTAGTGTATTGCGACGCATCAGGACAGGGATTAGGCTGTGTCTTAATGCAAAGGGGAAAAGTGATAGCCTATGCTTCTAGGCAGCTCAAAACTCATGAGAAGAACTACACTACTCACGACCTAGAACTTGGAGCCGTTGTGTTCGCTCTTAAGATATGGAGACATTACCTCTATGGTACCAAGTGTGAGATTTACACTGACCACAAGAGCCTCCAACATATCTTTAACCAAAAGGAGTTGAATATGAGGCAACGAAGATGGGTCGAACTTCTTAATGACTACGACTGTGAAATTCGGTATCATCCTGGCAAAGCAAATGTGGTGGCCGATGCACTCAGTCGAAAGGGTTATGCGAACTCCATTCGCCTTCTATGTTCGCAAATCATGACCAACATCAAAGACCAAATCCGAGAAGCTCAACATGTTTCCATAACAGAATACGACATACGCAATGAGTTATCTTGTGGAGCAGAACTTAAACTCGAAACGAAATCTGATGGTATTCTGCATTATCTAGATCGCATATGGATTCCTGATCACAACAACCTTCGCGATACTCTTATGAAAGAGGCTCACAAGACACGATACTCCGTACATCCAGGAGCCGACAAGATGTATCAGGACCTTCGATAAACCTACTGGTGGCCTGGCATGAAGAAGGATATTGCTGTTTTTGTTTCCAAGTGCCTTACCTGTTCAAAAGTGAAAGCTGAACACCAAAGACCCTCAGGACTTCAGGTCCAACCTGAAATACCCGTATGGAAGTGGGAAAATATAACCATGGACTTCATTACCGGGTTACCTCGCACTCCTGGTGGGTACGACACAATATGGGTAATCATTGATCGTCTTACAAAATCAGCTCACTTCATTCCGATTCGCGAAGACTTCAAAAATGAGAAACTAGCTCGCATCTACATCAGCAAAATCGTAATTCGTCATGGTGTACCGTTAAGCATTATATCAGATCGTGATGGTCGTTTCACTTCACGAACATGGCAAGCTGTACAAGCCGCTTTGGGTACACGATTAGATCTCAGCACCGCTTATCATCCCCAAACTGATGGTCAATCTGAACGCACCATTCAAACTCTTGAAGACATGCTTCGGGCATGTGTCATAGACTTCAAAGGGAATTGGGACGCTCACTTACAATTAGTTGAATTTTCGTACAACAACAGCTTTCATTCAAGTATCGGCATGGCACCTTTCGAGGCATTATATGGTCGTAAGTGCCGATCACCAATATGTTGGCACGAAATTGGAGAAGCTCAAATCACCGGTCCAGAATTAATACAAGAAACAACTGACAAGATTCATCAAATCCGAAACAACCTTTTAGCGGCACAAAGTCGTCAAAAGAGCTATGCTGACAAGCGACGAAAGCCCTTGCAGTTTAACGTTGGCGATCAAGTACTTTTAAAAGTATCGCCGTGGAAGGGAGTAGTTCGTTTCGGCCAAAAAGGCAAGCTAGCACCACGTTACGTAGGTCCTTTCAAGATACTTGAAAGGGTAGGACCTGTAGCCTACAAGCTTGACCTACCGGAGGAACTCAACAGAATTCATCCCACATTCCACGTATCGAACTTGAAGAAGTGCCTCGCCGATGAAAATCTCCATATTCCTCTAGAAGACATTCAAGTCGATGAATCTATGCAATTTATCGAAAGGCCAGTAGAAATTATGGACTTCGGGGAAAAACGTTTAAGAAGAAGCCGCATCCCAATTGTCAGGGTACGCTGGGAGTCGAAACGAGGACCTGAGTTTACTTGGGAACGTGAAGACTCAATGCGCGAGAAATACCCACACCTTTTTCCTGTAACTACTACTACTTAAATTTCGGGACGAAATTTCTAAAAAGTAGGGGATACTGTAACATTTGTCGAAAAACGGGTTTTCGAAACCCGCTTCGTTTAATAACCAAACAATCAGTTTTAAATTTTTGTTGTTCATTTATGGCTCATTCTAATTTTAAACGATTCATAATTAATCAACAAATTAGAAGATATAAATTATAATGGTAAAAATATAAAAATAAATTAATTAAAAAGGAAAACCGGCTGCCGGGAGTCGAACCCGGGTCAGCTGGATATTTCCCCAAAGACTTAACTTTCACACCATCAACCGCTCCGCCACTTTGATTTTCTGATAACATAATGAATCAATTAATTCAAATAATAAAGCGCGGAAGTCAAATTCAGTCAAAATCGCGCCCAAATAGCAGTCGTCGGAAATCCCGACGACTTCGCCGATAATTTACGTTTCTGTCCAAAATAACCGAAGAATTAACTCTAACGACGGTTATAACCGACGTCTGAACCCGCGACATCAGTCATAACCGCCGGAGAACGGCTGACTTCGAATTGAGACTGAATTCAGACCCCATACATCTCGATACTACCCTATAAATTCACCCACAATTCACCGGAAACCTTTTCGCTCACAAATCGCACCGTTTCTCGACAAAAATTCATCGCCGGAAAAAAAAACTGTAGGTCGACGGAAAACCGAGACTCACATCCACACGGTAATTATTTCAACCCTTTCTGTTTCAATCATTCGAATAATCTGTCACTAACACAACTCCACCATCAGAAGCAATCCCAGTCAACGCTCGTCGAAATCCCCACCTTCGCCGGAAATTTTCTGAAACTTCCGAAATCCCACTGAGAGCTGGTATGATCTTTCCAACTTCTATTAAACTTTAATTAAGTATCTCAACTTCGTAATAATCGAACAGAATTTATTAATTGATGTCGACAGCCGGAGTACACTTTCAGAACCGACGGACTCTGCCGGAATTCTGTGAACAACACTGATCGGTATATCTTTTTCCCCCAAACCCCTTCCATTCGTTACCTTTAAGTTACTTATAAAGTTTAAAAACTAGATAAGGCATAAACCAGACCAAACAGTCGGACCTTATTTTTCTGGGTAAAATCTAACGAAGAAGACGAAGTCGGATTGCATCATAAGATTAATTAAAATCGGTTTTATAAACGGGTTAGACACACAGTCCAGCGGTGGACTGTGTGCACACATAACACCTGCGACGCGAGTTCGAATCCTGTCCCAGCTTTACTCACTTGAAATAAAAATCTGCCTTTTTAACTGAACCGGGTTGACTCACAGTCCATGTTAAGTATAATAAAAACCGAGTTAATAACCAAGTGAGACACACAGTCCAGCGGTGGACTGTGTGTACGCTAACCCACAGGTCTCGGGTTCGAGACCTGTGGTCAGCACCGGTCCGATACGTTCAAAATCTTTTTAAAAATAAATAATTTTCGGATTTAAATTAAATAGTATATAAGTATAATTAAAAACAGAATATTTCGGGTTAGACATGTAGCTCAGTTGGTAGAGCTGCGTGCACGCGTACGGGAGGTCACCGGTTCGAACCTCGCTCAGTGCAACCATATAACCGACCGAACCGGTCAACGGTCAACGGTCAACGGTCTCGGTCAACGGTCAAAGTCAACATTTTTTTATTTATTTTTATTTATTTATTTAATTTAAAAATCAATTAAAAATACTTAAAAATAACGTTTTTAAAGTTAGAAAGTAGCCTTAAACTCACAAAATTATACCCAAAAATCTTATTAAAATAGTTAATAAAATCCACATACTTACCGTACCTTTTCGTTATTTATTTGGTTAGTTATCTCTCGTCGATCAATCCCCTAAACTCGTGCGCATTCAACATCTTTAAACAAACGCACCCATTGTGAGTGAATCTCTACCAATTCCCCGTTTTAATCACATTTTGGGGTGTATCATGTGTCGTTATTTATTTATTATAATTAAACATTTGTGCATCCATCATGTTCATGATCAAATGTGTATTCAATGTGTATCCATTGTTTGTGTGGTTGAAGTTTAGATTAATTTTATCATTTCAGTACATACATTTCATAGGCCGCCGCTCCCCATTACCTATGAGCGTGAGCTATTCCCCATTACCTATGAGCGTGAACCAGGCGTTGCCAACATAAGATCGGCTCCGTTTGATTGAGCCTTGATCTCACATACATTTGCATAGGCCGTCCGTTCCCCATTACCTATGAGCGTGAACGGGACGTTGCCAACATATACATTGTCATTCTTATTTCATGTTTAAGCAAGGTGGTTTGTGATCGTTATGTTTACATACATTTGTTCATATATGATTATTGCACAGTTTTTCCTAAATAAATTACAATAATAAATTGATAACAAATGTTTTTAACAAGGTTCACTCGCCAACTTTTGTTGACCCAAAATTTCCCATTTTTACATATGATACAGGTGATCAAGTTGAAGCAAGAAACACATAGGGCGGCTTAGAAGAATAAACCAGTTTAGATTATGGATTTATTTTAGTTAATTTTTCCTTTCCTTGTATTGTATGAATTTGACTTGGAACATTGAAATGTAATTTGGATTTAATAAATATGAAACATATTAGTAAACATCATGAGCTTTGGTGATAACCCAATTATGCCCCGACTCTTATTCCGCTGCGGGTCGGGGTGTGACATTTAACTCATAAGGGAAAACCTTTCATATGGGGACCCAAGCAGGAAGAAGCCTTCCAAACTCTTAAACAAAAACTTTGTGATGCACCAATCCTCACTCTTCCTGAAGGTTGTGATGATTTTGTGGTCTATTGCGACGCGTCAGGGCAAGGATTAGGCTGCGTTCTAATGCAAAGAGGAAAAGTTATAGCTTATGCTTCGAGACAACTCAAGACGCATGAGAAGAACTACACCACCCATGACCTAGAACTTGGAGCCGTTGTGTTCGCTCTTAAGATATGGAGACATTATCTTTATGGTACTAAGTGTGAAATATACACTGACCACAAGAGTCTTCAACATATCTTCAATCAAAAGGAGTTAAACATGAGGCAACGAAGATGGGTCGAACTTCTAAATGACTACGACTGTGAAATTCGGTACCACCCTGGCAAAGCAAATGTGGTGGCTGATGCACTCAGTCGAAAGGGTTATGCGAACTCCATTCGTCTTCTATGTTCGCAAATTATAACCGACATTAAAGATCAAATTCGAGAAGCCCAACACGTTTCAATAACGGAAGATGATGTACGAAAGGAGATGTCCTGTGGAGCTGAACTTAAAATTGAAACTAAATCTGACGGTATTCTGTACTACCTAGAACATATCTGGATTCCTGACCACAACAATCTTCGTGAAATTCTTATGAATGAGGCTCACAAAACGCGATACTCTATACACCCAGGAGCCGATAAGATGTATCAAGACCTACGATATACCTATTGGTGGCCTGGAATGAAAAAGGATATTGCTGTTTTTGTTTCTAAGTGCCTTACATGTTCCAAGGTGAAAACTGAACACCAAAGACCCTCAGGACTTCTGGTCCAACCTGAAATACCTGTATGGAAGTGGGAAAATATAACCATGGATTTCATTACCGGGTTACATCGCACTTCTGGTGGGTATGACACTATATGGGTAATAATTGACCGACTTACAAAATCAGCTCACTTTATTCCTGTCCGCGAAGATTTCAAGAACGAAAAGCTTGCTCATATATATATCAGCGAAATCGTAAGCCGACATGGGGTACGGTTAAGCATTATTTCTGATCGTGATGGTCGTTTCACTTCACGAACATGGCAAGCAGTACAAGCCGCTATGGGTACGCGATTAGATCTCAGTACCGCCTATCATCCTCAAACTGATGGTCAATCTGAACACACCATTCAAACTCTTGAAGATATGCTACGAGTATGTGTTATAGACTTCAAGGGAAATTGGGACGCTCATCTACCATTAGTTGAATTTTCGTACAACAACAGCTATCATTCAAGTATCGGCATGGCACCTTTTGAAGCCTTATAAGGTCGTAAGTGCCGATCTCCAGTATGTTGGCACGAAATTGGGGAAGCTCAAATCACTGGTCCAGAATTGATCCAAGAAACCACAGACAAGATCCATCAAATTCAAAACAATCTTCTAGCGGCTCAAAGTCGTCAAAAGAGTTATGCAGATAAACGACGGAAGCCTTTAGAGTTTAACATTGGTGATCATGTACTTTTAAAAGTATCACCGTGGAAGGGAGTAGTTCGTTTTGGTCAAAAAGGCAAGCTAGCACCACGCTACGTAGGACCTTTCAAGATACTCGAAAGAGTAGGACCTGTAGCATACAAGCTTGATCTACCAGAAGAACTCAACAGGATTCATCCCACATTCCATGTGTCGAACTTGAAGAAGTGCCTCGCTGATGAAAACCTCCACATTCCTCTGGAAGATATTCAGATTGATGAATCTATGCATTTTATTGAAAGACCAGTAGAAATCATGGACTTCGGGGAGAGAAACGTCTACGACGAAATCGCATTCCAATTGTTAGGGTACGCTGGGAGTCGAAACGGGGACCTGAGTTTACTTGGGAACGTGAAGACTCAATGCGCGAAAAATACCCGCATCTTTTTCCTACTACTTCAACTACTTAAATTTCGGGACGAAATTCCTAAAAGTAGGGGATACTGTAACATTTGTCAAAAACGGGTTTCCAAAACCCGCTCCGTTTTGTAATCGAATATCAAGTTATAAATGTCACGTTGTGTATGTATGGTTATTTTGATTTTTAATGATACATAATTAATAAACAAACTAAACTATAAAAATTATTTTTGATAAAAAGTGAAAACAAAATAAATAAAAATAAAATGATGCTGCCGGGACTCGAACCCGGGTCAGCCGGAATTTAAACCCAAAGACTTAACGCTCACACACATCATTACTCCGCCACTTGTTTGTTTTCTGTCAACTTAGGGAAACAAATAACTCTTATACACAAACCTAGTTAAACCGGTTGCGCCAACTAAGAAACCGAAATCGGCAATTCAACCGTCTAATCGTTTGATTAATCGCACATTCAGGTTTATAACCGATGCACCGACGATTTTAATCAATTCAGATTTGAATGAACTTCAATTTTGATCATCATCGGTTTTTATAATCGAAAATAATCAAAGTCCAAATTACTTCAATCAAGACCCATCTCGCGACTCAGAAACATCATACCAACTTTCCATTTCATTTTCGTCACACATTCAGTCCATCAGAACGCTTTAATCAACTCGCCGGAAATTTCTGCAAGTTCGCCGAAAAAACCGTATCCATCATCAAAATGGTAATTCTTTCTGTACCGTCGTAGTCTAACAATTGTTAAGCTATTTCTAACTTAAACCTTTCAATTGAAATCGAATTCAGACACCGTTATCGGATAATTCCAGTTCGCCGGAAAATTTCTGGAAATCTTTATTTCCGTCTGTGAAACGGTAAGGACCTTCAATCACACTGTTAACGTTTGTTTATCACTTCAATTCCACGATTGGCTAATCAAAACGGTTAATTGGTTTGTTCAGTTGAGGTGCACAAAAACAGAGCCGACGCATTGCCGGAAACTCTGTGATAAATCATTCCTACGGTATGTTTACTTCCAACACCGTCTCTGCTATTTCATTTTAGTCTTATGAATGATTGATAATCGTAAAAGCAAGAAACGGATTAGTAACACAGTCGACTGTAAATTGAGTGAAGAAGACGAAGACAGTTAAGTTATAAGTTTATTTAAAATCGATATAATGAACGGGTTAGACACACAGTCCAGCGGTGGACTGTGTGCAAACATATACACATACGGCGGGAGTTCGAATCCTGTCCCAGCTTTACTCTATGTAATAAAATGCCTTTTTGTTTAAAACTGAACCGGGTTATTCTTTGTTAGTTGTTAAGTATAATAAAAACCGAAATATTAACCAGGTTAGACACACAGTCCAGCGGTGGACTGTGTGCAACACTAACTCGCACGTCACGCGTTCGAGTCTGGTTAACAGCACCGGTTCGTTGATTTAAAATCTTTTTAAAAAATGAATTTTGAATAAATCGAATTAGTATATAAATATAATTAAAACAAGATTATTTCGGGTTAGACACGTACCTCAGTTGGTAGAGTTGCGTGCACGCGAACGGGAGGTCTCGGGTTCGAGTCTCACCTAGTGCATACATGCACACTGACCGAACCGGTCAACAGGTCAACAAGTCAACGGTCAACGCAAAAATAAACAATTTTTTTATATTTTTATTTATTTAATTTAATTTAAAAATCAATTAAAAATACTTAAAAATAATATTTTTAAAGATAGAAAATAACCTTAAACTCACAAAAATATATCTAAAAATTCCATTAAAATCCTTAATAAAATCCACTCATTTACTATATTTTTTTCCGTTATTATTTAGGTTAGTAATTCTCGTTGTTCAACTCTCCCGACTCGTGCGCATCTCATCATCTCCAATCAAACGCACCCAATGTGAGTGAATCTTTACAAATCCCCGTTTTAATCACGTTTTTGGGGTGTATCATGTGTCTTGCTATATATTATATTTAAATCATTGTGCATACATCATATCATGAACATGTGTATTCAGTTTGTTTCAACTGTTGTGTAGTTATCGTTGGATGCAATTTATTATTTTCAGTACATGCAATTTCATAGGCCGCCGCTCCCTATTACATTATGAGCGTTGAGCATGTTCCCCATTACATTATGAGCGTGAACCTGGCGTGCCCACATACGATCGGCTCCGTTTGATTGAGCCTTGATCGCACAGACATTTTTCATTTTCAGTACATGCAATACGATCGGCTCCGTTTGATTGAGCCTTGATCGCACAGTTTCATTCATGTTATTTATCGTATGATGTTGGTATGTTAATGTATGCTATCGTGTGTTATTGTATATTATAGTTGTGATTGCTATTGCTACTGCTTGGTTATTTACATTTGCTCATTTATGATTATGCACAATTTTTCATTGATAAACTAATAAGTAAATCAATAATAAATGTTTATCTAACAAGGTTCACTCGCCAACTTATGTTGACCCAAAACCCCCCATTTTTACACATGATACAGGTGAACCAGCTGCAGCAAGAAACACTTAGGATTGGACTAGAAGAATAAAATGATTTAGAGTTTGGGATTGTTTTGCTTGGTTTATTTTCTTTGTATTGTATGGACATGTTTGGATATTTGGGAATGTAATTTTGACTTTAATAAATATGAAACATATTAGTAAATATCATGAGCTTTGGTGATAACCCAATTATGCCCCGACTCTTTTTCCGCTGCGGGTCGGGGTGTGACATTTGGTCGGATCCTAAGGTCGGCCTAACGGGTCGGATTCGAAAGTCAAAGCGGTGGTCAAGACCGCTCGGCTTACGACCCTAATAAAGAGCTAAACTAAAACTGACGAGTTAGACATGTCAAAACATGTCTAACTAAGTTATAAAACTAATTTGGTATCAAAACAAAGGGTTTTGATACCCGGAAATAGTTCCGTCGTATAATGTGCTTTTGCGCATTATTGACCGAAACTTTGACTCGTCACTACAACTAGTAAACGTGGTAATCAGTAGGCATGATAGCTATGGATCATAACCATCGTGATTACGATCACGTTGCAAAGTCCAATTGGATTTTGACTTGACCAATTAATGATCAAAGCTGAAAATCAAACTCTGTTTGACTTTTAGCTTGAAATAGCTAAACAAATGAAACAAGACAAGGATAGAGTATTTACTTGTGTTGTAGAACACCCAAGAGCTCCAAGAAGACAAGAACAACTCAGGTAGGATGCATCCAATAATGTGGTAGCCTCTACTTAGAGTGTTTGAGAGAAAGAAAAGAATTGAGCTAGGAATGAAGTGAACTTTGAGGGTATTTACAGTGTTCTTGGATCAACAAGATCATTCCAAGTGTCCCATGTGTTGGCATGATCTTATGGACGTCCTAACAAGTGTCAAATGCAGGTGAATTGGTGGCAAAATTGATTTGCTTGGTGTCCAAGGAGTAAACAAGAAGCTGCCACATGTTTGCAACAATTCTGGTGAGTTGGGAACCCCTTACGGACCGTGTGGGTTTTGCCTTACGGTTGTCAGGCCCTTGTAGGGGCTGAACTTTCAAATTTTGCAGAAATGGCCCCTAAACTTGATTTTGACGCGTTTTGGCACTTTTGACATCCGTTAACCCCATTTTCAAGCTCTATAAGGACAATAAAGCATAGGGAACTTGAAATGTCCTCAAAAATATTCCAGATGTCGGTTCTTTTGGTCGTACAGTTGCAGTTTTTGGTTAATTACGACGAAAATCATAACGAACGCGCAAATGACTGTACATGCGTAACGAATGATATTTTTGCATTCCAATCATTAAAGTACAAGATTTTAATGATTACAAAAATTTTTGGATGTGCGTACATGTTTCGGATTAACAAATACGCGATTTGGCTTAGTTTCGCAGAATTTGCAAAATAGCCCCTGAAGTTGCAAAAGCATGTTTTTCCCATACCGAAGCCCTAAAAACTTATTTCTAAGTTATGTAAAGGGTATTTAGGGTATGCTAATCTTGTGTCCTTGTTTCGGAGTGTGCGTCACTACGAGAATCAACATACTTTCATAGTTTGTCGTAAATAGTCACTGTGATCAAATGAGCTTGTTTTTGACATACCAAACTTTTCAAAACTTATTTCTAAGTTATGTAAAGGATAATTAGGGTATGTTTAGCTTATGTCACTATTACAGAACATACGTTGCATTTAACTGATTACGTTTAGGTACCAGTTTACGTATAATTTTCCAGATATTGTTTAAGAGCTCGATTTTGAACAAGGATTGATATTGTGCAATTGTTATGGGTAATTTCATAATTCAATGAATAAAACACAAGGTTTTATTGCTTATGAAATTGTTCGGAATTTGATAATGATAACTGGAGGCACAGTTGTCACATTCATGGGATGATTGATTGTACATACATAATCTCAGTTCCACATTCTTGAATGTGATTATAGTTTCTAAACAGATACAAGATGCTTTCAAGATGCTTCGATCTCTTTGGTTTCACTTTTCTTATTGTAAGACCCATTCTTAATAATATTGAGAATTAAAAAAGTTCTTGCATTTATATGATTAATGCAAGAGACATCCATAAACTTCAAGTTAATAAAAACATTAGTGATTAAAAACATTTACAAAATAACATCAGAATTGTTAAGTTTCAGTAAAACAACTAAACAAAAGCGGAAGCATCTTCAACATTTGTGACACACCCCGACCATGTAAAACAACAAACTGCGACGTAATCGTCAAGGAGTGTCGTAACAGAACTATTGTTTCAACAACCATGGCATAATAAATTAAGTTTTATTGAATGAAATGTGTTTACATTGTCTTGAATTTAAACATAAAACATAACATAAGTTAAATTGTCTTCAGGTTTTAAGTCACTAAAGCCCAACGTCCGTTCTAAGTGTCGCATGATCAACCTGAAGCATTCGCTCCTGAAGCATATGTGAAAATAAAGTACGTCAGCATAAAAATGCTTGTGAGTAACATAGGTTTTGCATTTAAGATTCATGGCCTAGAATGTTTAATAGAAAACTTAGTTAAAAAGTGACCATGAATACTTACAAAATGTTTTCTTCTATGAAATCATAAGATAAATCAAATGATACAAAAGATATAATGCATGGTTAAATCAATAACCAAAATATAAGTCTTGTCTCGTGTAAAAATATCATGTCATTGATAAAAGAAGTGTCTTGTCTTGTACTTTGTTTGAAATGATTTAGATAAAGACACGATATGCAATATGATAAAAACACTTATATATAGGAAGTACCAGCGGCGTTTCCACCATGCTTTTATCATATTAAACCCGTCTTATTATTTAAATCACTTACTATAAACAACCGTCAAAAGTCTTGTTTAAACCAAAGAAATATCTTGTAATAAGTATATCATGTAAAAAAATGCCAAGTAAACAAATGTCATGTATGAATAAAGTCTTGTGTAACCAAAATGCCAAATGTAAACCAATGTCTTGTATAGTCGAAATGTCTTGTATAAAACAATGTCTTTGAATAATCAAACGTTTTGTTTTATAAGTCATGCTTTTATTGTTTAAAACATATATTTAGTTTGTTGACAAACACACTCAAACCTTGTTGACAGTCAAATAGACCCTTATAAAGATAAAAGTCTATCCATTTCATCGGATTATGTCATTCCCGAAAGTCGCTTCCAAACAAACCCGGGAAGTGGGAACGAGATTGTCAATCCTATGGTACCATTACATACTACTGGTCGGCGTGATCAATGTTAATGAATGTATTAAGTCAATCTCCAACGTACCAATATGTCATGAACAATGTAAGCGAATATGTTTTTCAAAACCATGTACTAGTATGCTCAGTCAACATACATTGCAAAATGTAATGTAAATTAATGTGCTCATATGCTAAGTCAACATATGCCGTAAAAAGTATCTTTGAAATCAATGTGCTAGCATGCTCAGTCAACATACATAGCAAGAAATAATGTAAATCAATGTGCTCATATGCTAAGTCAACATATGCCGCCAAAAGTATCATTGAAATCAATGTGCTAGCATGCTCAGTCAACATACATAGCAAGAAATAATGTAAATCAATGTGCTCATATGCTAAGTCAACATATGCCGCAACATGTAATGGAAAGCATGTACTATATGTACTATGTAATCAAAGCATGTATAATGTCATGAAAACCCGAAAGTAGTCATAGGCACAATATGTTTCACCCCAAAACATTTAAAATAGTAAAAGAGGGGACTATGTACTCACTTGGGATTGCAAGAAAGTCCTTGTTCAAGAAGATAAGTCAAAGCTCAAGAGTCTGAGAATTTAAGTATGTCGTAATATCGGATAACTATGTTAATATCGGGACATAAACAGAAGATCGGATAGAATGAGGTCTTGTAAACCAAATGAGTGTTGGAACTCATATGAAATGGTTTAACAAAGTTAACATTCTGATCTCAAATGAATCCTAAGTGCTTTTGACCCATAATGGCTCATTAAGGTAGTTTATGCTACTTTAATGGTCATTTGCGTAAACGCGTGATCGGATGGTTAGATATGTGTTATAATAAGTCTTTAATGCTTAAACATGTTTGAAAATGTTATTTTATCAGATTACATGTCAAAATTTTATGTTACATAAGCTTATAGTTGATTCATTTGCAAAAGGGCATTTTGGTCATTATTGAAGATCATAACAACTATTTATCATAATACTAACCAAAAGATATGACCATAAGGTATAACCTCAGAGGGTTATTCCCTATACAACTATGGTCCCTAATATGAGTTTGGTTAGATCCTAAGATCGACCAAACGGGTCGGATTCAAAAGTCAAAGCGGTGGTCAAGACCGCTAGACTTACGACCCTAAACAAGCACTAAACTAAAAGTGACGAGTTAGACATGTTAAGCATGTCTAACCTAGTTTATAAAACTGATTTGGTGTCAAAACAAAGTGTTATGATACCCGAAAGTAGTTCCGTCGTATAATGCGCACTTTGCGCATTATTGACTGAAACTTTGACTCGTCACTACAACTAGAAAACATGTTAATCAGTAGGCATGATCGCTATGGACCATAACCATCGTGATTATGATCACATTGCAAAGTCCAGTTGAACTTTGTCTTGACCAATTAATGGTCAAAGCCGAAAGTCAAACACTGTTTGACTTTTAGCTTGAAATAGCTAAATAAATGAAACAATACAAGGATAGAGAACTTAGTTGTGTTGAAGAACACCCAAGAGCTCCAAGAAGACAAGAAAACTCAGGTAGGAGGCCTCCAACAATGTCGTAGCCCCCACTTAGACTGTTTGAGATAAGAAGAGATGAATGAGCAAGGAATGAGTTGAACTTTGATGGGTATATATAGTGTTCTTGGATCAACAAGATCATTCCAAGTGTCCCATGCGTTGGCGTGATCTTATGGAGGTCATAACAAGTGTCAAATGCAGGTGAATTGGTGGCAAAATTGATTTGCTTGGTGTCCAAGGAGTAACCAAGAGGCTTCCATCTAGTTTTAACAATTCTGCTGAGCTAGGGGGTCCTTACGGACTGTAAGGGCTTTGGGCTTACGGTCCGTAAGCCCTCTAGCTGACAGATAGTTTGGGAAATTGGCAGAACAGGCCCCTGAACTTGATTTTGACGCGTTTTGGCACTTCTAACACCCGTTAACCTCATTTTCAAGCTTCATAAGGATGATAAGCATAGGGAACTTGAAATATGTTCAAAAATGTTCCGGGTGTCGGTTCGTTTGGTCGTACGGTTGCGGTTTTCGGTTAATTATGAAGAAAATCGTAACGAACGCGGGTATGACCGTAAAAGCATAACGAATGATATTTTTGCATTCCAATCATTAAAATACAAGGTTTTAATAGTCACAAAAATTTTTGGATGTGCGTACATGTTCTGTATTAAGAAAAACGCGAAATGGCATAGTTTCGTAGAATTTGCAAAATAGCCCCTAAAGTTGCAAAGGCATGTTTTACCATACCAAAGCCTTCAAAACTTTACTCTAAGTTATGTAAAGGTTATTTAAGGTACGTTAAGCTTGTGACCTTGTTCCGGAGTGTGTGTCGCTACGAGAATCGGCTGACTTTCATAGTTTGTCGTAAATAGTCCCTGTGATCGAATAAGCTTTTTTTAACATACCAAACCCTGCAAAACTTATTTCTAAGTTATGTAAAGGATATTTAGGGTATGCTTAGCTTATGTAACTATTCCGGACTATACGTTGCGTTTAACTGATTTTGTTTTGCGATTACACTTCCAAAAAAGGTTTGAAAGGTCAAAATCGAACAAAAATTGAAAATGTACAAAAGTCATAAGTAAATACACAAATTTGTAAACAACACAAAGTTTCATTAATCGTCAAATTGTTTGGAAGTCGTTACATGATTGAATTACACAGATGTCAAAATTTGTGTTTGGTTCCTGTATAACTTGATCACGTCCGTTTACACCATAATGATGACCTAAATAATATTTAACAATATTAATTATTAATTTTATAATGCCAAAATGGATAACATAAAATAACTCAAAAAAACATAATTAATTTTTTAACAATACCCGCCGTAAGCTACAGTTGAAACGTAGCTTACGGTACATCATTTTTTATCTGGGCAGAAAAGCACAACCGTAGCTTACAGTTCATCCGTAGGCTACAGTTCAGTCTGCAGCTTTCTCTCTAACAATACCCGCTGTAAGCTACGGTTGAGATGTAGCTTACGGTTCATCATTTCTTTCTGATCTGGGCAGAAAAGTCCAACCGTAGCTTACAGATCATCCGTAGGCTACAATTCAGTCTGCAACTTTCTCTTTTTTTACTAAACTTGCGTATCTTTTTTGTTACTTATCCGTTTCACTTGAAATTTACTTCTGAATGATCGTAAAACATTTTCCCACATTCTTAGCTCATAGACCCACAATTTGGATTCATGAATTTTATTATTTTACGTTATGAGTTCTCTTTTAAATAACCGAATAATTGACATGTTTGCAAAAGTAAGCTAACAAGCTTATAGTTTCACATTTTTCTCGTAAGAGCATCATTTTTATGATTGTTCCTCGCTATCCGGGTTAATTTCCTTGTGTTTCCCGTATTTGTTAATCGATATGCAATCACACATAACCACTCCGTTCAACTTTATGATCATTGAACTTAGTTATTCCGAATTCCTTTCACGAATTCGCTATTAGTCGACTATGACTTTTCCCGAATCCTTAAACTTATAATCCGTGTTCCCGTTACTCGGTTTATGCTTATTTTCGGTTTTACCCTTTTACCGGGTTTAAACCAAAATAATCATTCACGCATCCATTCTAGTATGTGTCAATACATCATTTTGATCCGTTTGGTTGTCTTAGTGAAATCCATCTCTTGTATTCAACCAAACCTTTATTCATTTAATCTTTTGACCCGTTTGGTTGTCTTAGCGAAATCCATAGCTTTTAATCAACCAAACCTTTATTCTTTTAATCATTTTGACCCGTTTGGTTGTCTTAGCGAAATCCATCGCTTTTAATCAACGAAACCTTTATTCATTTCATCATTTTGACTTGTTTGGTTACCTTAGCGAAATCCATCGCTTTTATTCAACAAACCTTTATTTATTTCATCATTTTGACTTGTTTGGTTACCTTAGAGAAATCCATCGCTTTTAATCGGCCAAACCTTTATTTATTTCATCATTTGACTCGTTTGGTGACTTTAGCGAAATCCATCGGTTTTATTCAACCAAACCTTTATTTATTTCATCATTTTGACTCGTTTGGATGTTTATGAAATCCATCATTTGGACATCCAAACTTCTCATTAATTCATTTACTCATCACCCGGTTCATTCGTGTGAAATCCACCGCATATGAATGAACCATATTTCACAAGTAGTGCATTTAATAATCAACATATGTTTTTTACAAACCAAACAAGAAAATTCTACGAAGCATAAAGCCACGTACCTTAGAGCTTTTCCTTCAAACGCGTATCCGCCCCGGCTTGGCCACTTGACGCTTCACCCAAATTGCCAATGCGTTCAATCCAATTTATCCTTTAGAACTCATAATAAAACCTATCACACGTAAATTATCATGATTGTCATTTACGTGATTCTTTCACATTTTTCCAACAATTGAAGATCACGTAGGCATTACATCAAGCACCTTGTGGGCAAGATTTTATACTACATTTATCAAGTTCATGATTTAGCTATTAGCTATGTATTAATATCTTTCAAGCCTCTATGTCTAGTATGTGTAATTAACATCAAGAATTTGACACCTTATCATCAATTTCTATAATTTCTTTATCGCAATTCAAGTGTTCATCATATTTATTAAAACCCATTTAACACAAGCATGATTAATCATTCAAACACTTAAATTATGGCATTTGATCTTTAATTTCTTTCCAAGGGTTTGTTCCTAGACTTGTATACATTTCAAATTTTGTCATAACATCTACGATTCATACTTGAATTGTAATTAGTGATGTTCATCAAATTTCATAATATCACCAAACATCAAAATTTGACATACCTTATGATTCCCTTGACTAGATGATCACAAAAATCAATTCATGCAAGAACTAGCCCTCAATTCTCCCTTTCAATTTGATAAAATAGTGTTCTTGGTGTTCTTGTCTGGTCACACACACATACACGCACATATGTGTTGTGTTTTCTTTTTGTTTACTTTAATAAAAACAAGTTTCACCCACTTAGCCAATTTAGTCCCTCATGTTTAGTTTGTTATAAAGAGGACTATAATTTATGATTTTCATTATTTAACAACCTACTATTAACTAAGTAAAATGCCCTTAGTTATATATCTATATATATATATATATATATATTATTTTTGGGGTGTTACACTTATTAAACTCGATGCCCTGAAAAATAACCCTAGAAGATCCGTACTTACTACCAAATCCTACACCTAAGCCCCATCCAAGTCGTAAGCCAACTCCACAACCTCGACCTCAAATCGTAAAACCAAACCAATGATTCATTTAATAAACAGTATTTTGTGAACAAAACTAGAGATAACAACATGTAGAGGTCGTTTAACAAGCATAAAATTTCGGTTTTGAAGGTTGTATTGGTGCATAAAGTCTATTGCCTACGTCTTTTTTAGAATCTATGTGTTTATAGGTAGCTTAACGTGTTTGAACCACATATCAAAAGATCTCAGCCAAATTAATCCATTTTCATTTTCAAATTGTCAAAATTCAACAAAAATGTGGTTTCAAGCACAACAGGGTGATCAAACGCAGGATGGGTCATACGCACGCATGAGCCAAACGAAGGAAGTGGTTGATGCATATGTCTGTTGCCTACGTTATCGTATAATATTGAGTCAGTATTTAGGAGCGAAATGTCGAAAGTTCATGTATATTTAGGGACAAGTTCGCTTGAAATGGTAGTGTGTAGTCAAGTTCGGCCGAACTTGACTAAGCAAGTTCGCCCGAGCTTGCACTCCCACCAGCGAACTTGTGTTAGTATAAATAGGAGCTTTGATGTTTCATTTGTAACATTCAGAGATTTTGTCACGACGGAGGCGAAGCTCTGTCCAAGTGTTTCAGGATCTGTAACGTTGAATATTAATGAAACGTGATTAAATAGAAACAAATGAGTGTATCCAATGTCGCCTAAGCAAACGGATTCCGCACGTTTACCTTAGGTTTGTCAGATTAGTGCCTGAACGATCCGTACAACGGACCTTCAAGTGGTATCAGAGCAGGATTGGCTTAATTTGAAGACATTGGACATAGAACATCTCATCTTCTACTATTTCTTCTATTTTTAACTTTTCTTGGACAATTCATCAAAAAAATGGACTGATTTTCAAGTATAATACGTAAAATCCATAATAGACAAACCCATTGAAAAGATCAGAGCTTAAAACAAACGAATTCATGCCGAAAAATTGAAAAAACCATGTTTGAACAACCAACAACATGTTCGCTCGAACTTGACTGAAAAATTCACATTTTTCATCAAGTTCGCCCGAACTTGATTGATTTTTCAAGGTTTTAGGATAAGTTCGCTCGAACTTGCTTACTTTTCAATCAAATTTTAAAAAACTTGATTAAAATTTGTTGAAAATCTAGTAAAAGTTCGCCCGAACGTGCTTGTTTCTCTTCAAGCTTATACAAGTTCGCCCGAACTTGCTTGTTTCTCTTCAAGCTTATAACATGTTCGCCCAAACTTGCTTGTTTCTCTTAAAACTTATACAAGTTCGCCCGAACTTGTCCAAGGTTTCTAAAAAAAAACACTCTGGACATTTATATCGTTAGATTTATATTGACGAGACGTGTTTAAAGCTCTAATCTGGTAAAAACAGTTTTCCGAAAAAAATTTTAAACGGTTTTAGCAAACAGATATGTTAATATTGTGATTAAAAAGTCCATTTTTTCTAAAAATTGTCTGTTTGCTAATCATTTTTCAAGTGTTTTGAACGACAGATTAGTTTGGAAAACGAAATGGAGTCCATGAAGCCTCCTACGTTGATGAATATAGATGAATATATGTTTGGAAAGGAAAATTTGAGAGCTGGGTCAAAGTTATGCATTTCTGTAGTTGGGTCGTGATTGAGACATGTTATGTCATTCCTAGAGATGAAAATCACAAATTCTGGAGAAGTGCAAATATTCTACTCAACAAAAAGATGAATTATTTTGCTGAAAAGAAAATGATTAATCTGATACAGCAGTCGGTGAAAGGAGATATCTTGAATCTGCTACCATAATGTGATACGGCACAAAAGCTATGGAATGCTCTACGTGCTAAATATCTGGAGCGTGCTGAGATGATTAAAAGCAAGTAGGTAAAGTCAGAGGTAAAAATTGTTGATAAAGAAGTGGTAAAGGTACAAATTGTGGAGGTCGAAAAACCTTGCACAAAGTGTACTGAATCTATGTGCTTAAATTGTCAAAAATTCAAATCTATTAATGTCAAACTTTTTGAATGATTTGGAATGTTTGTCATTAGAAATAAAAGTTAAAAGAAAATGAAAAAATTTTGAAAATCAAATAAAAATTTTAGAAAATAAAAAATTACAAATGTGAAATACTTTCAAAATAATATAAAAATTTTGGAAAATGATAAAAATGTTATTGAAAAACAAAATATAATAAACTAGCATCTTGAAAAAATTAGAAAACTTAACAAGATGTTGAGATTGCAAAAAATAAAATTGATGATTTAGAAAAACAATTGGAAGGTTTTGTGACTTCATCTGTAAGGTTAGATCAGATATGTACTAAACGTTCAATAAGAATAAAAAGGAAATTCCAATAAGTGACAATGTCATAAATTATGACGATGTCATAATTAAGGATTGTGATGATGATACCGATGATGAAAATGATAAAAAAGAAATATTTTTGAAACTAAAAGAAAAATTTCAAGAAACTGTTCTACAATCTGCTAAAAAGGTGAATGCTCATCGCAAAACCTTCTAAGCAATGGAGAACAAAAACAACATGAAAAACAAAATTCTAAAAATTTTCAAAACAAAAATAAAAGCTCATCGGTACGATCATCCAATCATTATCAAAACTCACAAAAATTTGAGAATAAGTGGTGCAGGTCGGACCACAATGCTTCAAAGTCAAATCAATTTTACAGAAGAAGCAAGAAAGATGACTACTACATGTCAAATCAATGTGCAAATTTGGGTGTTTGGTCTGAACGAGAGATTGGTACGATAACAGAGTGTGTTACAACTGTGATTTGGTGGACACATTGCTGTTAACTGCCTGAAAAAGAGAGTTGATACGAGAAGATGCTATAAATGTCAAATCAAAGGTCATATTTCAAGGATTGTCCGACTAATCTGAAAAGAAGATCGGTTAAATCTCAGGGGGTGAAAAGACCAGAGGAGAAGAAAACAAAGAAGAAAAATGAGAAAATTGTAGAGAAGCCCAAAGAACAAAAAGTCAATTATCACAAGGGCAAAAAGACAGATTGAGAAAAAAGAGAAAAAAAGTTAGAGAGTATTTGGAAAAGATTTTGTCCTCGGATACGTCTAAAAATCAGATAAAAGTTCTAATGAATCATTTTACTCACAGTCAAGTAAAACGAATTCATCAGATACAAATCTGAGGACAAAAGAGAGAGCAGTGGAGAAAAATTTGATAATTCAAACAGTTAAAATCAAAGAAAGTAAAATTTTCAAATAAAGTTTCTATCAAACTGTTTGAATATCAAAAAGAGTGTGAATGTTTGTTTACTTCAGATGTTAATGATTTTGGTAAACCTAAATCCAAAATGGATTGGGTTCCTATTCAAAACTGATTGAAGTTTTTTTGAATGTGCAGGATAACCAAGCTTCAAGCCAAACGTCAGTTGAGAAGCAGTGGTTGTTTGTGCAGAGAGACATGAGACATGAGTGATATTCCACACAAACAAAATAGTAGTCTCGCGATCACATTCGTAAAAAGTCGTTAAATGGTAATGGAAGATTCTTATTTTCGATTTTAATAAGATGTTTTCAATTTTAGGGGAGAAAAAATTTAAAAAATTGTAAAAAATTCTTGTAAAATTGAAAAACATCTTTTCGAAATCATTTTAGATAGATAAAATGATTGAAAAAGCCAAAAACAATAGAAAATCTTAAAATATGAAAAACATTGAAAAATGAAAAATGAGATTACTTTTGCGCAAAAAGGAAATGATAGTACATCAGTGGACTATCACAGTACGCTAAATATTTGTAAAGTTTAAAAACTTATAAACAAGTCTTACTGTGGATGTGTCGATAGGCTTTACACGTTTAGTAAATTGTTTCAGGATATAAACTAAATTCTACAACTGCTTAAACTTGTGGATTAACATATCTTGGATATATGGACTTAGTACTCCGAAATTTCGTTTGAAAGATTGCCTGATTCTGAGATACGAGGTCTTTATAGATAGTTGATATCTAGGGTATTATACAAGTTCTTCTGATTTTGCGTAAGTAATAGCCTAGAACTTCTATAATACTTTGTTATAAACTCCAAACTGCATGCAAAACTTGAAAAGTATCGAAAGATATAATCATTTGCAGTGCTAAAAAGATTCCTTAAGTGGAACACACCTTAAAGTCGAGCATTCATCTCTTTATCTGTATGGTAGTACTAACCTGAGCTCTCAAGGCATCGCATTACCCTGTTACAGATATCAATTACGCTATATTCACCTGTAAGATGAAATCTAGGGAATTTTGATATGGGAGTATATTCAAGAAGTGGGAACCACAGATAAGTCAAGTTTCATAATTCTTATCCTAACATATCTTAGAACAATTGAGAAATGTGTTAAAGTTTAGGTGGATAAACATATCGACAATCTAGGTAAACAAGTTAAAACTTAAAGTCATTAAAAGGTCAACGGTACGGTGGTATGTCTCAAAAACTGATATGATCCTTTTAGCACGTTTTCTCACAAAAATATAAACTGTAAATATTACATTTCTACATTCAATATTAAAAATCCAAAAGATTTTCTTTCAAAATCTTCCATTGTAACCTAATAATGTTGAATGTGAGCCGGACCAATGAGACTGTTAAGACAATGTTTGTGTGTGGATACGTGTGATTGTTCTTAATCGTCAAATCTTAGAGATTCAGAGCATCATTTGAGGGGGAGCTAGATAAAAATGTTGATTAAAGATACCAGAAAGCTCAAAGCAAGGGGGAGCATGGATGTTAAAGTTATTCAAGATATAAAGATCAAGAGAACATTAAAGACTCAGGAACTTAATTGAAGAATGATGACTATGACACATCCAAGGGGGAGTCTGTTGATGCATATGTCTGTTGCCTACGTCATCGTATAATATCGAGTTATATTTAGGGGGACCAACGAGACTGTTAAGACAATGTTTGTGTGTGGATACGTGTGATTGTTCTTAATCGTCAAATCTTAGAGATTCAGAGCATCATTTGAGGGGGAGCTAGATAAAAATGTTGATTAAAGATACCAGAAAGCTCAAAGCAAGGGGGAGCATGGATGTTAAAGTTATTCAAGATATAAAGATCAAGAGAACATTAAACACTCAGGAACTTGATTGAAGAATGATGACTACGACACATCCAAGGGGAGTCTGTTGATGCATATGTCTGTTGCCTACGTCATCGTATAATATCGAGTTAGTATTTAGGGGCGAAATGTCGAAGTTTATATATATTTAGGGACAACTTCGCTTGAAATGGTAGTGTTGTAGTCAAGTTCGGCCGAACTTGACTAACCAAGTTCGCCCGAACTTGCATTCCCACCAGCGAACTTGTGTTAGTATAAATAGGAGCTTTGATGTTTCATTTGTAACATTCATAGATTTTGTCACGACAGAGGCGAAGCTCTGTCCAAGTGTTTCCAGGATCTGTAATGTTGAATATTAATGAAACGGTGATTAAATAGAAACAAATGAGTGTATCCAATGTCACCTAAGCAAACGGATTCCGCACGTTTACCTTAGGTTTGTTAGATTAGTGCCCGAACGATCCGTACAACGGACCTTCAGAGGTTCTACGCACGCAACAGTCAACCGCCGTATAAGGTGATACATTTGGAAGTTATTCATACGCCATGGTGTCATACTCTCAGGGTGTTCTACGCTTGGAAGTGTCATACGATTGAAGGATCCTACACGAAGGGTCATCCATTCGAAATTATCTAGTTGGATGCAAGTGATCTGTTGTACGTGCGTCCATTAGATTCTAGTAACCTCACTATGTGTCAGTAAAATTAAACATAAACTATACTATTCGGGCAAATTCTCGAATGTTAGATTTACAAGTTAAGAAAAAACTTGGTGTTTATACATAAAACTTTTATAGAATTTGTAACTAATGATATTCTTTCTAAGCAATGGGATTTTCAATTCTATTAGTGACGAGTTGTACATGGGACAAGTATTCTCAAAACTGGCCTCTGGTGTTTGGAATGAATTAAAATAGACTTATGATAAAGTAGTTGGGTCAGTTTTGTTTGACTTATATTAGAAAATCACCTCATAAATTCAAAGTAGAATATGAGTATCAGAGTATTATCCTAAACTGAATGTTATGTGGTTTGAATTAGATCAAATATCACAATTGCCTACATGCACTTGTAATGCGGCCAAAGGTTCTAATAACTTTAACCAAATTATTATGTTAATGCAGTTTTTAATTCGGTTGGACAGTTGATATTAAAATGTGAGAACAACACTTTTAACAAATGAAACATTACCTTATGTAAAAGAAGCATTTGCTATAGTTTCTAGAGAAGAATCTCATAGAAACTCTAGCAATAGTATATTAAGGAAAATCAAACAGTGGGTTTGTTTCTAAATCCAATAAGTTTTTTGATACAAATAAGAAGTTTTCTAAGAATACAAATCAAGGTTTGAAATGTTCTCACTATAATAAGACTGGTCGCACTGTTGACAAGTGTTTTGAGTTAATAGGGTTATCCCTCTTGGATGAAATTAAGAGGAAATCAAGGCAAGTGTAAACAACAATTGTGCTTCTGATGATTCTTCTGTTCTAGTAACATGTTTGACTAATGATCAATTGTCTAGAATGTTAAGTTTACTTAATGATAGGACAAGTGAGACACCTCAAAGCTGCAATGTATCATGTACTTTATTCTGTTTAAATGTGTTTGTCAAACTTATTTATTGTTTTGCTAATGGTTTTCAAACAAAAAGATATAGTGAGATAATAGATTTGGGGGCAAATCAACAGATAGTAAAAAGTGAAAAGGATCTAAATGACTTTGCTGATGTCATTGAACTACACATTCAAGTAAAACATCTAACTGGTAGTCAAATTCATGACTTGTATATGTGTGGCAATACTTTGTGTCTAACAGGTGTGTTGTAATCATGTTAATTTGTATGATTTGTGGCATGCTAGGTTAGGGTATCCATCTAAACTAGGTTGTTAGACATATAAAATATAATTTCAAAAAGGTTTCCAATCATGGTCCTTGTGACGTTTTCATAAGGTTAAGCGAAATAGGGAATCCTTTCCTCTAAAAAGTAGTTAGTTGGGTACAATTACTTCATTTAATATGTGAGAACATTACAGGGTCCCTATTAGATATGGATATAGATTTTCCATAGTTGACAGGTGCATATCAAGTATTTCAAAGTATAACACGTACAAATGCGGAAAGGAGTATAAATTTAGTTTGTGCACGGGGATTATTAATGTTTTTAATTGTGAGAGACATGCGAATTGTGCATTGGCTTTGAAATGAACGAGGTAACAAGTATTGAAACACATAGATATTGAGATAACATAAAAGATAGGCTTGATAAATATTGGAGTGTTTTGGGTTTAGGAACTTCGACTATTCCAAAGTGAAACATGCTATGGCCTAATGGGTAAAATACTCTCATCGAGAAACGATTAACGGTATTTTACCCTTCAAGTTACTACATATCCCTAGTCGATCGAAAAATTCGAAATCTTTAGCAGGATTGAAAATCGAAGAGTGGGACTAGTTAACAAGGTGCGGGTTTCACCCCTAACTTGATAACATTGTACCCTAAATGTCGTTGGTACTTACCAAACGAGGAGGAATTACGACCCGTTGGTAAGGTCCAATAGTGTATGAAATGGAAGTTTTCCATCAAGATATCACTCCTAACTTGATGGCGTACTTCGTGTAAAATCGAATACGCGGATTGAGAGTCGTTTACCAAAGTGTGTTTTTCACGCCTATTTTGGTGAAGTCTTCTCGTTTATATGATACGAGTGTCTTCAAGTCTTCAACGTGTATATTGTGTAAATGTCTTAGGAAATACATGTTGTATAATTAAGACAAAAGAAATAGAAAGAAGCAAAGTAGGAAGAATAACATGTTAAGTAAGATTCAAGAATGGTCAAGTTGGTCACTTAAACTATAGACTAGGTTGAACATACAATTCTACCAAATTCCCTATAGTTATGGCTCTGATACCATTCTGTCACACCCCAACCGATGGTGGAATCATCGGTGCGGACGTAAATAGATTGCTCGAGACATCATAACACTATTTATGTCAATATTTAATTCAAAACCGATTTCATTTTATTGATAATAATTGTCAAACATTACAAGGAAACAAAGTACAACATGGAAAAGTCAAAGTGCAACAAAGTTTAACATAATGAAATGACAAAATCTAATAATTCTAAATGTGTTTCTAGTGTCGTCCCTAATAGCTTTTGTCATAGTCAAGATCATCAACCTGCAATATGTTTATAAGTATAATTCAACACAAAAGCATTGGCAAGTACACAAGTTTTGATATAGCATATGTTTGAAAAGTTTTAAACGAATCCCTATGACAAAAATAGTTCACTAGATTAATTATCAAGGCATGCAATTCTACAAGTCAACCCAAAGATTATCGCAAGAAATAAAGCTTAACATGACTCAAGTACGGCAGTGTGATACTCCTATACATGTTAAGGGGAGGCTCGTATGAAAGTTATAATGACATAAGAATGTTCCAAGAATATAAATCATGTTTCACGTATTTTAGCACGCATAATGGATTGTTTGTGTTTGTATCAAGTATAAGCGTGATTTCTTGTAATTTGATAAGTTAAACATATTGCATCCAAAAGTGTAAAGCATAAAAAGGGTGTTCGAGTTTACTTACGGTTTTGCAAAGCTTCCTTTGTAAATTCCGTGAAAAGTTGAAAGGTTGGAGGATGGAACACAGAGTTATCCTATACAAGGAAATGGAGGTGTGTGAATAATTGGTTGATAACGGATGATGCAGAATGTAAAGTACAAAAGTATGTATAAACAAAAGTAATCATTTAGACTTAAACACTCGTTTTTGACACTATAAGTCCCGTATGGGTTGATGTGATTTCATGGGTCGAAATGCCTATTAGACACGTAACGAGAGGCTTAAGTCCTAGACAATATAACTTACTATCGTGATAAGTAATCATGTTGATTAACATCAAGGTTTCAGTTATTAAATCATCTATATATAATATATATATATATATATTATAGTTTGTATAGTATAGTTATCTAAGCTAAGTCCATCATAAGTATCATAGATGTCATATAAGTAAGCATGGAGGTAGGATCTTAAACATCCATTTAACCTCTTTGTATGATTCACCAATACACAGATCATCACAAGGATGATTCGGATGGTCATGAATGAAATGAAATTGTACAACTAATCACTATACCAAGTAGCCAAGTAATATTTAACCGGTGAGCCTAAACCGACATAGAAAGAGTTTAACTAAGTGTCAGAGGCTAGACAGGGTTACGTCACTTTGAGGCTAGCACACTACTTGGGATAGCGATTGTAAATCATCAAGTGAGGTAGTGGAATGAAGGTAGGATAGACCAAGGCTTCCAAGTATTCACACTCATACCCAAGCACAAGTCTTGTCACAAGATCAAGCTTGGATGGTTTCAACACTTGTGGGTTAATAACCCTAACAAAAAAGAAAGTTTGGAGATAAATTACACCTCCGATTTTGTATGAATCAACCTTGGCCAAACTCTCTAACCATACTCTTGATTAGATGCATAAAAGTCACAAGTTTGTATGAGAAAATGATAGTTTAATAAAAGTTTATAAAGATTTCTTCCAAAACAGAAAGTTTGGACCTCAAAATGGTGATGTTCCACCTTGGTTTTCCATGGTAAACTGTGGAAACACTCCTAGAGGTGTTCCAAGCTTTGTAGAGGAAGAAGAAGTGAAGAAAATGGAAGAGAAGTGAGTATGAACTCACTTTTGTAACCTAGATTATTCCGCCTTGAATCTGATTTTCCAGAGATTTTGAGTGTAATTTGAGAGTGTAGAAGTGTTTGGAAAGTGAAAATGGTTGTGTGGAGGCTTGGTTTTATAGTGGTTAAGTAGGGTTTTATTTCCAATGGAGTTTTATAGTGATTGGGTCAGAATGGAGGTGACAAAATTGGCCAATCTACGGCTTGGATTTAACCGCTGTGGATTCGACCCCGTTGCGATACGCGACGGTTGAATGGAATAGGCGTCGCGTGACGCGGCCCTATCCTTGTTCGGCCGAAGTTTGATTGTTTACACTTTTGTCCCTAACTTCTTATAATCTATCATTTCATGCATAAACTTGATAATTAACATGTTTTCCAAGTATAATTAACGTACTGCAAGTATAAATCGAGTATCGAGAATGTATGATTGAAAGTTTGCGCGTATAATAAGTATCAGTTGCTTATAAAAGTTTGACTTGTAAGCATACCAAGCATGTAATAAGTATAAGTTTCATTATGTGACATCCTGGAAAAATCAGGTATCATCCTTTGTATTTATACGATTTAATCTTTCAGATATACATACACAGAATAAAGTCATGTCGCGAATATTTGACAAATTATAATATGTGTTTGGTTATTTAACGGCTTATATTATATGTTCCATTAAAAAGCCGAACCAGAGCTCAAACCGTTTCAACCTTGCGTGAACCCAACCCCTACCACACACCTCGCGACCCAAGTAAACCCAACCCGACACCCCCTTACCCTTCTCGGCCCATACACCTAACCGCCCCCATCCTCTTGTGTTTCTTGGGGAACAAGTTTCCCTGGGGAACAAGTTTTCTTGGGGAACAAGTTTGGGGGTTATAAATAAAAACTAGTCTCAAAAATTCAAAACCCTAATCCCCCTATCCCCTTGGAGGTCGACGGCAGCCAACACCCCCCTCTCTTCATCGATCGCAAGCCCTCTCTCTTTCTCAGTTCTCTTTGCTTCAAGGTTAGTATCTTGGTTATGTTTGTGATTCATGGTGTGATTTTGTGCAGACATGGTTAAAGATCATGAGTTGTTAGGTGTGTAGTAAGGTTTTTGTTGTGCATGAGTAGCTTCGGGTGAATTATGCGATTTGTTGAGTTTATTGACGATATGTATGCGTAAATAATCATTGGCTGCGTTTTCTTTACAAAAACATGATGTTATAACTAGGGTTATGAAATTATTAACATGGCTAGGTGATAATTGATGATTAATCTGCTTTAGTTGTTATTAGGAGGTGTTGCGATCGCTAAATATGTTTCGGGTATCGTTTAGAATGAAAACAGAATGTAGATTAGCGAAAACAGCCAACTTCAGTTGGCTGTAAATGGATCTTTATATATCGTAAAATTCATTTTCTGAAGTCTAAAACGTACTTTTTTTGAAAAACGCTTCTAATGGCGCTGGAATCGCATTTTTCTGAGGTCGTTTACTATTTTAAAATAATTATTTCGTGCAGTAGCTGAAACTGCGTTTTTTCTGCAGAAATTACGTGTTGTTTGCTGTGTCATATCTTGTAATCTGGATAGAATTAGATCATTAAATTTGTACAGTAGTTAAACACAGGTGTCGCCGAAAACCTCTCATTGGAATGTCGTCAATCGGGTGGTTAATGATTTTTAAATGAATTTTTCCGTGGACTGCAGTCAGAAAGTGACGAATCTGACTGCAGCCTAGTAAATGGTTTTTTATAAATAATCGGTAATGAGTTAGGGCAGGAAAAGTTTACACAAAGTTTTACAGACCGTTTGAAACGTTCTGTAAATTAATTGGAATTTTTTGGAATATGGGAGCTATTTTATAAAAATACCCGAAAACAGCCAAGTTCTGGACACTTAAGCTGAAACACAATAAGTTGTTATATGTGCATCTGGATGTTTGTATGTGCTATCTGTGAATAGCGAACCCGTTTTATGGTGACTTAAATGTTATATAACTTGTTGTGTGCCATGGTATAGATGATTATACGTGGAATATGTATATATAAGTTGTCAACGTGATTGCATGATTCGTGTTAAGATACGTGTATAGATTTCATGTTTACATGAGCACACTAATAAACTAAATGGTAATCATATTAGGACGTGATTGACCAACTCAACTCATAATCACTTTAAAAGTCTAACCAAGCTATCAACGGTGAGTTCACGGCCCCTTATTCTTTAAACGTTTAAAAGAACACAGGGGGAGAAAACATGTACACGTTATAGTGATGTATAGGTGGTATATATTACGGTACAGTAGCGCTTTCTACTTAGAGTTATGTTATACGGTTATGGTCACAAGGAAGCATATATCACATGTCAGTCCTCTTAACACCTACGATGCGTTAGTATTGTATTATAGCGAGGAATTTTTAGTAGTACTACTGGGCCCGACAAGCCCCACTCGAACTGGTCGCGCTAGTTAGACCGAACGTTGATGGTCACCAGTGTAGAATTTGCCTAACACTTAGCCATGGTTAGTGATAGACCTGGCACAACAGGGGCAGCAAAGTCAGCTTTGGATCGAACACTTTGTTGACATGACCTAGGTTAGCTACCTAAACATATAACATAATATCTGCAATACAATATAAACAACACACGTTCGGGTTTTGAATCGGGAACAACTTATAACAACACGATTCAGGTTTTGAATCAGGAAACTTGAACATTCTAATTCGGGCTAGATCAGGGTTACCTATCATAACATACTGGTTTGGGATTTGAACCAGTGGAAACAACTTATCTTATATCTATAAACTTAAACTTGTGAACTCACTCATCATAATTGTTGACACTTGATTTTTACATGTTTTCTCAGGTTGATAAGGTAGCACACATCAGGACTAGGATGCATTATGGTATCGCATTGATTCATCAAATTTTTAGACACAACTTTAAATTACATTAACTATTTTGGCTTTTAATTATTACGCTTCCGTAACTCAATTGTATAAACAATATTTTCTCATTAATGAGCAAACATGAATATTTTTTAAAACTCATATAGTGGTCCTTCAGTATGACTAATAACTGTGATCCTGGTTTGTCACGCGCCTCGCGGTAAAACCCCGCAAGTGGATTTTTGAGGGTGTGATACATTACGATCAAAGTCTCGGAATACAAAGTTGGAAATGAAATACGATTACGATGTTGATAAAACTTTCTAATAAACAGAAATACGAATACACTTTCTAAATAAGGAAAGTACAAAATGCGAAACTTTACATTTTATGTACCGATACCGAACATGAGCGTACATGTATTTTCAATACTAGTACCGGTTTGATACTGGTTGACACCAAGCTTATCCAAACCCGTGATAAACAAATTTATTAAGGTTAAAAAAAATAATAAATGAAATAATTATTATTATAGTATTAAAATAATTAAAGTGTTAAAAATTGTATATGTATTAGTATAATATTAAAAGTACTATTCATTAGATTCTATTAATAATAATAACAAGGTTTTCTGTAAGTCGCGCATTGCGGCGATACGAACAAATGATAATATAAAACAAACTTTGTTTAAATGAAGGTACGTTACTTAGAAAGTCAAACAGTTATAAATGGTTCGGTTCTTTATCGTATAGTTTTACAGTACTTAATAAATACACTATTTTGAATACAAATTCGTTTTTAACAAAATTTATTTTGGAATGTCAACAAAAAATTATACAAAACTATGTACTTAGAGTTTAAGAAAAAAATTAACAAACGTAAGTTATTGAAATATATCAAATTAAATGATAAAAAAATGATTTATGAAAAAGGAAAAAAGATGATTTAACAAAATATTAAAGAAATTATTAACATTATTAATAAAACTACTATAAAAACAAATATGCTTTGTGAAGATAAGGCAAAGAAAAACATCAGTGGATTTTTTTTAAGAGACAATGAAAGAAGCATGTATCGAATTTGAGTGAGATTATTTTGCAATATTTACTTTAATCACCGGATCACCAAAGCTTTCTTTTAATCATCTTTATCTCCCTTCATTATATAAAGAAGTCACAGTAAAATAAATACTATTCATCATCTTGGCCACTAATCAAATTAAATTAAATGATAAAAAATATGATTTAAGAAAAAGGAGAACGATGATTTTAGAAAAGACAAAAGAAATTATTAACATTATCAATAATATTACTATAAAAACAATCAAATATGCTTTGTGAAGATAAAGAAAAAGAAAGCAATTAAGAGAACTAAAATAAAAAACATTAGTGGAATTTTTTTTTGAAGAGACAATGAAATCAAATTTGGGTGAAATTATTATGTAACATTACTTTAACCACCAGATCACCGAAACTTTCTTTTAACCATCTTTATCTCCCTTTAATATATATAAAAGAAGTCATATAAGTTTTTGCTCGCCTATGTTGTGGGCCAGAAAGCCGAATTTTTATCTCTCGTAAATATGTAAATTTGATGTCAAAATTATAAATTCGAACTGAGGGCAAAATCATAATTTGCTGAGAAGAAAAAAGAAACAAAACAAATGGCAAAATATTAAATTTAAAAAGGGCAAAAACGTGATTAAGTTGAACCAATGGATAAGCTACCCCATATTGCATTTGTAATAATAATAATAATAATAATAATAATAATAATACAATATGGTTGGTCGTTTTAATGGTTTTGCCCAAATATTTGAAAATAGTTATTTTCCTCCCTGATATACGTAACTTATCACCATTTAGTTCCCCGCCTCTAAATCCATCCGAATTATCTATTAAAAATACATGTATTTTTAGTAATTTTATATATTATATATATATATAATATATGGGTAAGATCAGATAAAAAATTGATTTTATGTAAGAAAGATAAGAAGGAATATTGACCTTTCAGTTTACAAATCAATAGTTAAGATCAAAGTGTAGGAAAAACGATGGATGTAAGAATATTTTTGTAATAGCCTATTTGTTGATTTTCTCTCTCCACATGCAAGCACATGCATATTTCCCCCTTCGTTTTTTAACGTTTATAACTTTTTCATACGACATTATTTTTTTAAAAAAATTGCACCATAAAATCGAGCATCTTTTTTATCTTTAACTTAAGCACCATATTGCTATATAAAATATGTGATTTCAAAAAAACCCAAAAAATGGCTTAGATTTCTAAGTTGTATAACATTTTTGTGCTAGATTTTTTTTGTTGAATTTTTGTACTTGATTTTCTTGTGCTATATTTTTGTGTTGGATTTTTTTGTGCTGGATATTTTTGTACTTGATTTTTGTGCTATATTTTTTGGAACTCGATTTTTTGTATTGTATTTTGAAAAAACAAATGGGTGGGAGTTTGTGTTTTAAAAACCAAAATACCCTTCCGTCCTACTTATAAGGGGTGTCATAAGTCATCACCACAATCCTTCTTACGCTACTTAGGCAAAATCCACTTTTTAGTGGATTTTTTCCATATATACATATTATATATATATATATATATATATATATATTATAAATGGTTAGGGTAATATGAAAACTTGTACGAGTTGTGAGAACTTAGAGGATTCGAGCTTATGAAAGGTTTTTTCAGTTTTTTTAAGGGGCCGAAAAACATCAATTCGAAACTTTTTTTTTATTTTTTTACGGCAGTATTTTATAACATTTTAATCTAAGAGTGTTAAAAAATGGGGCAAAACTTGCACGGGAAAGTCGAGTTCTCTAAGTTCTCGCAACTGAGAGGAGTTTTACCTTGATCGTGATCTATATATCTATATATAAGTATTTAGTTAATTATTATTAGTTTCAAATATCCATGCTTTAATTGAGAATCAAATAAAAAAACGTAAGTATTATTAGTAATATACACACACATTAGCACATCTCTATACCTTTCTCTTCTTTCTATCAAAATTTGCAGACCATCGCACCACCTCTCTCTTTTCCCTTGCCACCACAGCCACCTCCTGGGACACCACCACAGACATCTCATAGGACCACCGAAACCACGCCCAATCTGACCACCACATCCTTGCACTGCCCTTATCCGACCACCACCAACCACCCGACAGTTTCATCTCTCCCTCACTCGCGATTTTCACCATCATCGCCCCCGAACACCCACCATCACATCCATTACCGCACCTCAACCCCACCATCATCTATGCCCTCACCTCACCGGACCCCTTAAATCTTCTGAAATCTAAAACCAGATTTGGTGGATAGGGTTTGGTGGTTGTCTAGTTGGGATTTTAGATCTGATGGGTTCTAGAACTACTTGTTTCAGATCTGATTTGAGATGAAGGCGATGGTGACAATTGTTTAGAGAGAGAGAGAGAGGGAGAGAGGGGTGGGTGTTGCTGGGCAGATCTGCAATTGTCTTAATTGGGGTTTAAAGAGAGAGGCGATTCATGACTGGTATGGTGGTTATGGGGGTTTAGAGTGTATGTTTGTGTTATGGTGGTTATAGGGGTGGCCATAGTGGTGCTTTCAATAAAAGAAAAGGGATTTTTGAAAGTAATAATAATTAATTAAATACTTATATATATAATTACTATAATACCCTTACTTTAATAGACAATTTGGATAGAGTTAGAGGCCGGGAGCAAAATGGTGATAAATTACATAGACCAGGAAGGAAAATGGCTATTTTAAAGAGTTTGGGAAAAAACATTAAAAAGACCAAACCATAGGAAGCAAATGCAAGTTTTCTCTTAAAAAAGTAATAAAAAATATTAATAATAAAACTAGAATTAAGTGTTGGGTTGAAATAATGTAAACGTAAAAATAAAGAATAAAGATAAAATAAAAGTCAAATATCTAGTCCTCGTCGTCATTGGGTGTTAAAGCGTGTAAATATGCTGATCGAAGTTGTCATCGATACAAGCATGTGTTAAAGCCGCTTATGAGACCAATAAATATTTTAGAGTGAATTGCAAGTTTTGTCCTTTATCTTTATCTCAAGTCTCAGGCGATGCCCTTTCTCTTTAAAATTGATTACTTTTGTCCACAATCCAGACACGCTCCATAACTCTGCTCCGAAAACTCAAGTCCGATAATCCAGACACATGCACGTTGGATGTGTTGTCAATGCTCTTGTTGCTTTTTTACTTGCTCAATCAAATTAGAATTGTATATGGCTGTGAGTAAAAGTATTACATTAAGTTGTTCTAAGTCTCCTTTAGTTGTGCATGTAAAACAAGGGATTCAATCAATACTAAAACTTGCCTAATTAACATTAGAACTAACAAAAAAGTTTAAACCAATCAACTTTCTCCAACACCTATCACAAAAGATCAACTTTTTGAGGCTGAAAAAAACAATATATCGACAACAAATTATTTACAGTTGAGAACCTAACACAAAAGATTAAATAAAAACAAATGAATAAAAAGTGTTTGATAATTCATAAGGAGCAACTGATCAACTTTTTGATGCTTCAGAAACATATTACCTCGACAAAAAGTTGTTTACAATTTAGAAGCTAAACACAGTTTAGAATAAAAACATAATCTACGATCAAATGAAAAGACATAGAGATATATTAACTGCTAGAGAAACACAAACAACCTACAAAACCATCTTAGACTGGTGCTGTTCTTCGATTTCCATTTGACTTGTATTCGTCTAGCGCCTTGCTAGTCTTCTTGTAATGACAATATTGCCACCATTCTAAGAAAAATTGTCAGAAGCGGTCATCCAAGACGGGGCACGAATACCCTCGAAGTCCTTTGTATTCGATGTAGTTGATGATCCCTAAGGAGTTGCAGATCATGTGCATGATGGGTGTCAAGGATCTCTTCGTGTGGCGGTGGACATGTGAATATGTGTGGTAATCCAGCTTCAAGTGAAAGAAATCTTGCATGCATGTCTTCTTGTTAGTCATAGCGGCACCAAGTAAAATCTTCATCGTATCATAACTTGGAGGAGCTCTATGAATAGGGTGTAAATGTTTGATAGATTCTTGGAGTTCATATGTGGTGAGATGTAGCAACTCAACACAGTTGTTGATCCACATGTTTTCTTGAACATCCAAATTCAAGGAAGCAGTAATCGTGGTCTGGGGATTTGGAAACGCGGTTGATAGTTTTCTGAATTGTGTATTGAAGGAGTCTTGTGTGGTTGTTGTGGTGGAGGTTATGTGGGAAGGTGGAAAGGGTATGGGTACATAGAGATGGGTAGAGGGTGTTGGCGCAGGTGTTTACGATGAATGAATCCGGTTGCGGCTGTGGTGGTCGGACGGTGATTATCTGTGGCGGTGGTGGCGGAGAATGGTGGTGATGCGAGAATAAGAAAGCAGAGAGGAGGATCAGGAATGTTACGGGAATGATTTTTGTCAACACAAACGAGGAGAATGGTGATGATGATACTTTCTTGAAGATGAATGTGGATAATTCCATTTTCTGGTAGGGTTTTTATTTCAATGTTTTTAGTCTCTTCATGTTAACACAACAAATATATATACACAAGTGAGGACTATATCTCCTAAAAAACGGCGACTTGTTCCACAAGCATAAAAATTTTCTTATCCACATCATATCCACAACTAACCTAGATTTGTTGAAGATATATTTACCTAATTTGAGGGCAACCAGGTATTACGTTTGCCCATACCCTGATCTATCAAAATAGCACTTTTAATATTGTTTATATTTTTACATTGTTTGATTTTTAAATTAAAAAAACCTCGTTGAAGGCAATTATATGTCATGAAATCAAAAAATAAAGCAAAATCGAATAATCATTTTACGTCATTTAAAAAACTATTATTAATAAACCTGTTATTAATAAACTCAATAATAAAATTACTTTTTTGGCTGTTACATAAATCTGTAAATAAAGCAATTTACGTAATGTCATACGAGAAACCATGTAAGAACATCTACATAAATAAACCCTAAAAAACCTGTATCTCACCATATTTCAGATCCTTTTTTATCATTATTTTACTTTTAGAGTGACTATTGTAAGTATAGTAATTTTTAATGCTTTCTTTAATTAACCAAACTAAAAAGTAAGTGATGGGTTAAATTAGGAAGAATACAAATTCAATACATTGTAACTTGTATCTTATATAACAAAATTTTCTCTTAAAATTTGAGGTAAATTTTAATGTTGTCCTCAAATCTTCTGTATATTAGCATAGATAAATATAGTATAATAGTCTAATATTTAGCATGGATAAAAATATTAGTTAAACGCTTTGTGGTTGTTATGGTTCTATTTAGAGACAAGTCCAAAGGTTACATCACAGTATTATATACTATATAGTCGACGTGCCCCGAACAAGGTATAGGTTTCTCATTTTCATTTGCTTGCTCGATGAGTTTGCTTTCATTTATTTTGGTTTTAATCTCTCATTTTCATTTGCTTGTAAATCTATATTCCTACAATAATTGTAAAATAATAATTTATGTCTGGTCTTCATTGTTTTTGGCTTACTGTTGTGTGTCTTGTCTTGTATCGAGTCTTGTATAGTTTTGGCTAGATTAGACTAGAAAATGAAGAGTATTTATGTAAAAGATACACAAGTTCAGCCGAACTTGATCAAGACAAGTTCGCCCGAACTTGATCTTCCTCCAGCGAACTTGTGGATCTATTAATAGAGGTCTTGATTACTTTATTTGTAACTTCTGCAATTTTAGCACAGAGACGCGAAGCTCTGTCGGATCTGGAACTGAATGTATTGAACATTATTGATCAATAAAACAACGTTTAAACAGTAAATCTTGACTATTCGTTAATCTTGTCATATAATTTCCGCTTGTATGGATAATAGATACAATTTAGGTTCCTAAGCTAAACGGAAGACGATCTAACAAGTGGTATCAGAGCCACGGTACCTAGATTGGTGAAATCGTGCAAGATCTACTCTTATTCTACCTCTTTCTATCATTTTTTAACTTTTTCAAGATAAAACAATGAATTCACAGACAAAAGTTGTTGATTTTTGAATATGACATGTAAAATACACTTGTGGTAAACCCCTGAGAGTTGGACATCAAATTCAACGAATTAATATCAAAAAGTTCAAAAAACCATGATTTGCAAAACTCATTCTGGCCGAATTACATCAAGTTCACCCGACTTGATTAAAATTCTTGGATTTTAATCAAGTTCGCCTGAACTTGACTGTTATTTCAAGAGATTTTGAGAAGTCCGCTCGAACTTGCATCTATTTTCAACTAAACTTACATCAAGTTCGCCCGAACTTGATTAAGTTTATGGAATTTCAGTTACAAGTTGCCGAACTTGATTTCACTTGAAAATCAAGCATAAGTTCGCCCGAACTTAGCAGGGAGAATTTTCAACAGTCAATCATAATTTCGCCCGAACTTGTGATAATCAAAATCTGATTTTCCCACACTACAAGTTCGCCCGAACTTGTAAGTAATCTAATCGTTTTTTGAAGTTTGTGAACATGTGTTTTTCAGTAAAATTCATCATTTTTCAAGATGGAAGATTTGTAAAGTGCATTCATGACTGCAACAACATCAAATCTCAATGGTGAACCAAGTAAACATCGACAATGAAATGGGCACATCCGTGAAACCGCCAAAACTCATGTGTATGGATGAATATGAGGGTTGGAAAGAGAAGTTTATGAATTGGGTCCAAGCTGCATATTTCCACAGCTGGGTGGCGATTGAGACTGGTTATACATGGCCCAGGGATGAGAACGATAATGTAATCGACATCAGCAAGTTCTCCACTTTACAGAAGATGCATACGTTGCCATGAAGAAAATGATAAGCTTGATTCAACAATCGGTGAAAGAAGATATTTTGGTACTTCTACCAGAATTCAAGACCACACAAGAACTATCGAAATCCTTGAAGAACAAATACCAGGGAAGTGCAGAAATGGTCAAAACAAGAAAGCACTGATCATGAAAGAATTCAACATATTCACGATGATTAAAGGAGAAACGATGAAACAAATGATCGAAAGATTTTGTCATCTGAAAGTGATCATGAGGAGACACGAGCTTGAGAAGACAGAAGAAGAATACATTGATAAGCTAGCTGACGCTTTACCAGAGGGTGAATGGACGACTTATCTCATGGTGCTCAAAGAAAGTGCGAGTTGGGAATACTTCAAACTGTCAACTTTCATTGATAAACTGGAGGGGCATGAGATGGAGTTATTAAAGATAGCAAAGTCAAAGAATTCAAATGTCGCTCAAGATGTCGGGCTCTACTACAAAATAGAGCTCAAGATAACATCACAGGCCCGAAGATCCAAACCGCTTTCAGCACGAATCTGAATTCTTCGAATCATTCACCGCAGAGTCAAAAGCAATCATATCCAAAATAGATCAGAGTCCACAGAGTTCATCGTATTCAAGCACGGGGTCAAGTTCTTCATATCAGAATTAAGCAAATCAGAATTATCAATCGAATTCTGATCCAAATGTGTACAAATGCAAAATTGCTGTCAATTTAAACAATGTTGCTTCTGAGCAAGTTGCCAGAAAAACACATGACACTTCTCGCCACATGTTAGAATCATACGAAAGCTTGGTGGCTGGGAAAATTGGCAATCCGAAAATGACCGCCGAAGACTACGATCAAGTGGATGAAAAGAACTTGAGCTGATGGACATCAAATGGTCCCTAGCTTCAATCATTCGGGGGGTTACTAAGTTTGTTGCACTTACGGCAGAGACATCGATAACTCAAGCAACAAGCTAGGATTCGACAAAACGAAGGTCACTTGCTTCAGATGCCGACAGAAAGGGCACATTTAAGAGAGAATGCAAGAATCCAGAGGCAATGGGCAATCAAAGTCCATTTGGAGGTGGCAAATATTACAAGAAGTCACTTCCATACAAGCTTTCCCAAAGAAGACTCAGGTCGAAATCCAAGAGAAACCAACAACAACACTGAGAAGGCAATTTGTAAGAAGATGCGTTGACTGGAAGATACATCTTCAAGAAGACAGGTGTTGCTCTAATGGCCGAGATTGTGGAAGACACATCAGCTTAGGATGCAGCCATGAAGAGTGCATTACTAGAAGAATACATGCAACACGCTGAGGAGGAGGAAATTTATCAACATACAAAGATGCAATGTATCCTTCCCCTAACATGTCTACTAGTTTTGCAGGTTATTTTGGAGATACGACATCTTCAGAGAATGTTGCTGAAGAAAAGCCTGTGATTGAAGAAGTTACCAATGTAACCAAAGAAATGAACGAAGAAAACCTTACAGAGATTGCCAACAAGGCAATGATGGCAAATCTGACTAAGGTAGGTTCAGAGGTTCAGGTAAAAATTGTCGAGGTAGAAAAACCATGTAAAAAATGTGCTGAACCGTGTATTCAATGTGCTGAAAAATCTCAGATCATAGCCGAAATGAATGTGTATAATAATAATTTCAAATACGATTATCGCACAATGAAGGAGGCATATGACAAAATGAAAGATGACTAAAGCAGGTTGGATAGAAATACATTGAACAAGATGATTCTATCAGAATGTTAAAAGCTACTTTAATGTAAAAACAAAAAGCTATTAACGTTTACATAAACACAATTGCTGAAGTAAAATAAGAACTTCAAGACATGAAAATCAAAACCGAAAGGGTTCGACAGCTTCTAAAGAGCTATACCACGAATGCCTAGACATTGATCACATTCTTCCTACTATTAGTCGAAAGAAAATGTTCGAAAAGCCAAAGGTAAGAAAATGGAGATTATACCAAAGTTCCACCACCCCTATGCGAAAAAGCCCAAAAAGGCTGAGGGGATGGAAAAGGCGCTCAACATTGAACTTTTAACTGAAAAGAAAAATGACCTACCTGAGAACATTGATATAACCTACACTATTGATGATGGCGAAGCAGTGGTTAAGCAAGTTGTTGATAATGTCTTAATTGAATCTGATGAAGGCAGCTATGAAAGCGCCAACTCGAGTTCGAACAATTCTGATTCACAATCCGAAGATGACGATAAATCATCGGATGATAGCCTAAGTGATGATCCTAATGTTGTCATGTACAAAGTTAAGGATTCTGATAGACTATACTTTGACGATAGCTTTCCGATTCGGGATGTGAAGGAAGATCAACTTGACAAATTCTTCAAACTCGTTGAGGTATCATTAGAAGACTTGGAAATCAATGAAAAGAAATTTTATTCTAAACCTAAAAGAAACAACTACCGAAGGAATGGTGGTGATTTTCCTAAGCACAGGAGAGCAGGGCTTGGTTTCGAATTGGAAAATGAACCGATTAAGAAAAAGTCACCATTTCACGAATACAAAGATAAAAACATGATATTTGTGTATGGGACAAGCACTGTTCATGAGGAAAGTTTGATTGGAAAGCAATCAAACGATGAGTTTAAGAAAGATAAAGAACTTCGAGATAAGGCAAAAGCCGCAAGTGGTGTAAAACTCACCAGTGGTCATTCTCATGATGATCAGACTTGCTTTAAGTGAATGAAGTAGGTCACATTGCACGCAAGTATCCAAGTCTAAGCCTGTCTGTCTTCGAAGGAAAACAAGTTCAGATGTTGTAAAACCAAAGCAACCAGAGTTTGTAAAACCTGTCACAATTTTGAAAAGAAATAAATCAAAGCTTGAAGTTGAACCTAAAACTGAAAAGAAGTTTGAAAACTCAACTTTCGAAAAAGGTGAAACTTCTAAGGCTAATGAATCAAGGTTTTACATTAAGAAGCAAATATAAAATCACAATCCTGGATTGCTAAGAGAAAGTCAACAACATCAGAAGTTACCAAGTCTGAGCCTAATTAAGACTAGTAACTACAAAGAATCAAAATCTAAGACCAAAACTGAAACTGTCAAATCCACAATTGGTACAAATCATTTAAAGGTAAAAAGAAAGTTAACTTTGAAACTGTAAATGACAGTGGAGGCTCAGATGGAGATTTTGAGGATGATTACGAACTTTTTGTATCCCAAACCCAAGACCAAGAAGGCCTGAGTCGTGCTTTTTAACTAAATGCTTATATGTGCAAGGGCTCCAGAGATCCGTTCTTTCAAAGTGGATTCTAGATAGTGGAGCGTCAAGGCACATGACGGGAATGAAAGCTCTTCTCTTTGATATAAAGGCAATTAATGGAGGATATGTTGGTTTTGCCGGTAATCAAGGTGGAAGGATCGTCGCTGAAGGAAAACTCTCAAACGGAGTCGTATCATTTAATCGTGTGAACTACATTGCTGAGCTTGAGAACAATCTTCTGAGCATCTCGCAGATTTGTGATAAACAGTTCACGGTGCATTTGAATGATAGAGAGTGTATTATTCTGAAGCCGGGTTTCAAGATTCTGATGATTGATTCTGATGCGCGCCCCTCGTGAAAATCTCTATGTGTTAGATATGGGCTTCGCTTACCACATCATCGAAATCAGCTCAATGTTTTGTCACAAAAGCCATGGAGAAAGATTCTATTCTTTGGCACAGAAAAATGGGGCACATTCATCTACGAAAAATGAATTTTCTGGTTCATAACGACTTGGTTGAAGGTGTGAATCTTCGAAGCTTCCACATGACGGATCACTGTCTCGAATGTAAGAAAGTGAAGCAGAGCAAAAAGTCACATCCGAAGAAATTCTGTGTAAAGTTGCCGCTTGAACGTCTTCATATGGATCTTTTTGGTCCTGTGAACGTCCGAAGTATTTCAGGAGACCTATACTGCTTAGTCGTCACAGATGATTATTCTCGATATTCGTGGGTATCTTTCAAGAGACAAAGGATGAAACGTTCGACAATCTGGTGATTCTCTTCAAGAAGCTCGAAAGTTTATATCATTTCCCTGTCAGACGTATTCGCAGTGACAACAACATGGAATTCAAGAACAACAAGATGAAAGAGTTTTTCCAACGCCAAAGGAATTCTGCACGAATTCAGTGCACCTTATACTCCACAACAAAATGGTGTAGCTGAGAGGAAGAATAGAACTTTGATCGAAACAGCAAGAACCATGCTTGCAGACTCGAAACTTCCTTCTTAGCTTTTGGAGTGAGCCGGTTGCAGCGGCGTGCTACAATTTAAACAGGGTCTTAACTGCTAAATCGACTAAAAAGACAAAATTTAAATATCCAGAGCCATTTGCTTGCAAGAACCATGATCAACCGAAGGAAACCAAATTTGAAATATCTAGAGCCATTTGGTGCACCATGTACAGTGATTGATCAAGATGGTAAATTTGGTGCTAAATCGCTTGAAGGTTTCTTTGTCGGGTATGCTAGTCCGCTAAGACGAGTTTATGTTCCTACTTTAAGAAGGGTGATTGAAGTGCAAACTTGATTGCTTTAAGTACACAACTCCTATTCAGAGGAAAGGCGATGTGTGGTTGTTTAATTACCAAGATTTGTGGAAGTCATTCTACTTGCCTGAAGAACCGTCTGACGAAGAACTTGCACCTCTTTATTATCATCAATAGTCGAAACCAAGAACAGATTATAAGGCCAATTGTGGTTAATCAACCAACTACTGGTTCTACATCTTCTTCTGGTACAGGTCCGAGTAATAGTGGTGTTTCGGTTGAACAAGTTTATGATGCAGAAGCAACACCTACTACAACTCCAGCAAATTTTTCCACTGAACCAGGAAATGCAACATCAGAGCCCAATATACCTCAGAATCAGAATTCCGATTCTGATGAAGCGCAACTTTCGATGATGATGGAGAAACTTCTTCAGATGACGAATCCGAGCAGATAACAAGCATGTTAAACCAATCTGCAGGTCCGAGCAATCAAAATGAAGCATCAACAAGTACTTCTTTCGTTGATTTGATCGTTGATCTGAATATTTCAAATCAGCAAAGCTCAGTTGATGTTCCTGGTGAAGAAATGCCACGATCGTTTCGTACCATCCTTCAACGAATATTATTGGAGAATTACAGACTGGTGTGCGAACAAGAAGTCAAATCAACAAAGCACTAAGTTGTTTCTACACCCGAGTTGCTACAACTCAAGACTACTACTATTATTCTTGTTTCATATCTCAAATAGAGCCAAAGACTGTGAATGAAGCTCTGGGTAATGAGAACTAGGTGATAGCAATGCTAGAGGAACTGTTATAGTTCGAGAAACTGGGAGTCTGGAGGCTTGTTGACTTACCACCTAAATAGAAAGCTATAGACACGAAGTGGGTCTTCAAGTGCAAAAGAGATGATCGGGGAGTGATCGTTAGAAACAAAGCTCGGTTGGTTGTCAAGGGTTTCCACCAGCAAGAGGGTATTGACTAGACAGAAGTATATGCACCGGTTGCACGCTTAGAGTCAATCAGCATTTTCCTTGCATACGCAGCTTGGTAAGGTTTTAAGGTGTACCATTTGGATGTAAAATCCGCATTTTTCTATGGTAAACTACGCGAACAAGTGTACGTCGGCCAACCACCAGGGTTCGTCGATCCGTTGAACAAGAACAAAGCTTATCTCCTAGACAAAGCCTTATACGGATTACACCAAGCCCCGAGAGCTTGGTACGAGACGTTATCTCAACATCTCGTTGGAAACGGCTTTACAAGAGGCACAATGGATAGTACATTGTTTACCAAAGAAGTCGGAAATCATCTAATCATCGCACAAATCTATGTGGATGATATCCTCTTTGATTCAACGGATGATATTCTTTGCAAAGAGTTCGAAAAGATCATGAAGAAGAAGTTAGAAATGTCTTCTATGGGCGATATGAAATTCTTCCTTGGTTTACAAGTGGATCAGTTACCAGACGGCATATTCATTCATCAAACAAAGTATGTTCACGATATTCTCAAGAAGTTTGAAATGGATAGCTCGAAGCCGCTTTCGACTCCGCTGGCACTGAACCATGGGATTTGCATTGACGAAACTGGAACTAAAGTGGATGATACGCTCTATCGGTCGATGATAGGATCTCTCATGTATCTGACGGCATCTCGCCCATATATCATGTATCCTACCTGCCATTGCGCGAGATATCAGTCCAGTCCCCCAGTCTCACACATGCAGATAGTCAAAAGAATATTCCGTTACCTGAAGGGATGTCCAAGCACCGGCTTGTGGTATCCAGAGAACGATAATTTTGATCTAACGGGATACGCTGATTCGGACTTTGGGGTTGACAAGCTGAATTCTAAATCTACAACGGCTGGTTGCCAGTTCTTCGGAACTCCTTTACTAACGTGGCAATGCAAGAGATAAACCACGGTCTCTCTTTCAACGTGTGAGGCAGAATACATTTCTGCTTCCAGCTGTTGTTCTCAAATCCTTTGGATTCAACAACAGATGAGTGACTTTGGATTGTGATTTCTTGATATGCCTTTATACGTAGATAATAAGGCAGCATCGACATAACCAAAAATCCTGTTCATCACTCTCGAACTAAACACATTGAAATTCGTTATCACTTCATTCATGACTGCTACGAAAAGAAGTTGGTGCGAATAGAAAAAATCCACACCGATGAACAAAAGGCTGATTTTTATACCAAAGCATTTCCTTTAACAAGATTTAAATATCTCATGAGGCTTAATGGTATTAAAAATTTGCTTACAGGTGCGGAAGTAGAGGTTGAATACGGATCGGACGACGAGTTCACGCGATCCACATTGGTTTGTTTTTATCTTTTAGATTAGTATTTCTTAAAAATTAAAATACAAAAATATGTTTTTAATTTTAGGGGGAGAAATATTTGAGAAAATACAAAAACATATGAAAATTTTCAAAAAGTACAAAAACATTGAAAAAGACAAAAGAATTCGGTGTAAAAAGGAAATGATAGTACATCAGCAGACTATCACAGTATGCTAAAGAAATGTAAAGTTTCAAAAGTGATAAACAAGTCTTATTGTGGATGTGTTGATAGGCTTTACACGTTCAATAAATTGTTTCTGAGATATAAACTAAATTTTACAACTGCTTAATCTTGTGGATTAACATCTCTCGGATATATGGACTTAGTACTCCGAAATTTCGTTTGAGAGATTGCCTGATTCTGAGATACGAGGTCTTTATAGATAGTTGATATCTGGGGTATTATACAAGTTCTTCTTATTTTACGGAAGCAATAGCCTACAACTTCTATAATGTTTTATGCTATAAACCTCTAAACTGCATGCAAACTTGAAAAGAATCGAAAGATCTAATCATTTGCAGTGCTTAAAAGATTCCTTTAAATGGAACACACCTTTAAGTCCAGCCTTCATCTCTTTTTTGATAAGGTGGTATTAACCTGAGCTTTCAAGGCTTCGCATTAACCCAGATACAGATATCATTTACGCTATACTCACCTGTAAGATGAAATCTAGGGAATCTTGATACGGGAGTATATTCTGAGATGGGAACCCTAGTTTAAGTCAAGTTTCATAATTCATACCTAACATATCTTGGAACAATTGAGAAATGTGTTGAAGTTTAAATAGACAAACATATCGACAATCTAGGTCAATGGTACTGGTGATATATCCCAATCAACTGATATGATCCTTAGACACGAATTCACAAAAAAAATATGTCTGTAAATATGTTTGTACATAGTCTACTTTGTTCTATATATAGTTTATCTACTTTACAGATTAAAACCAAAATGATTTTCAGTGTATTTTAGCATAAACTTACCAAAATAAAAAAAGACTTTGTTTCTACATTGTTTTCAGCAAGCCAATGTTGGAGAACGGATCTTTGAAGTCTGGTAAGGTGCTAAAATGGTGGGAATCTAACTGACAACGGGTTGGGAGCTAATCTGTAAAATCTGATAAGTCAAAACGATGAAAAATTCATTAACTTGAAACTTGATTTTGAAAAATTCAACAGTTTGTTCATAACGGGTCGAACCTAGGTCAATAACTTGGACTCGGCAGACAAATTGGTTAACAAAGGTCATTAGCTTGGACTTGGTCAAACTGAGTGGATTGTTAAAACTGGTAAAACCTGAAAAGTTCAGGGTCTAAATTGAAAAATTTGAGTTTGAAAAGTTATCAAGTTCGGTCGGACTTGTGATCAAGTCCGACCGAACTTGTACAAGATTTTTAAGTGATAACAGTCATCAAGTTCGCCAGGACTTATGACTAATTTTAACCAATTAGTTTCATAAGTTCGCCCAAACTTCATCACTTGTTATCAGAACATCCAGAGCAAACTTTATCTGCGATAAAGGCGATTTTGAAATTGGCATCAATAAGTCAAAGTGCTGCCCGATTGTTTAGTGTTTAGTGGTGATTTACACACTACTAACCATGGCAAGGGTAGGTGATCATGATTTGGACCTTAAATTGAACGAGTTTGAACGGTTGGACATGTTATAGGATATTAATGAACAAATTAATCCTTAAAACATGTTAAACAAACAAAATCGACCGAATAAATGTCTTGAAATTGATTAGAAGATCTTGATTAACATAGTTGCAGGTTTGGTAAAAACGAAGATAAGTTCGCCCGAACTTGTCTATAAGTTCTGCCGAACTTGTCCTCAGATGTTTATAAATGTTAAGCAATAAGTTTGCCCAAACTTCCATTAAATCTGTGAAAATGATTAACACAAGTTCGCCCGAACTTGTATAAATGTTTTTGATAAATCTTAAACAAGTTCGCCCGAACTTGTATGAAAATTTATTAAAACTGTTTAAGAAGTTCGCCCGGACTTGATGGTTTTGAAATGTGTTTGTTTGTATTGCAAGTCCGCCGAACTTAACCAAATGAAATTGTCAAATTACCAATCAAGTTCGCCTGCACTTGATGGAAAAATTATGAAAATTGTTAAATGTCGACTAATTTCGTCTCGATTTACGTGTTTGCAGAATATTGAGCTTTCGTTTAATAAATTTCACAACACGTGCATCAGCTGGATAAAGCTATCTGTCCATCACTCGGAGCATTTGATGATATTCTCGCTTTCATGGAACGGATTCCAATACACAAAGCTATCACGGCAAGACGGTGGTCTATAGGTCTCACGTCAATAGATTTTGATTGTCCGCAGCGATGAATGAAGATGATACAACAATAAAGTCAGTGGTTCGTGAAAAATGAAGATAAAGAGATCACTATTACTGAAGCTGACATTCGAAAAGTTCTGGAATTTAATGATGCAACTAATGATCCGATGATGCTTGATGAGCGAATGGTTAGAGGGTGTTTCTGCCGCATGGGATATAAGGGGCCCGTGAATGAGTCTACACTGAAGAAAGGATCTGTCCCTAATCCTTACAAATTCTTGATGCACGCGATTATTCATACGTTCAGTCATAGAAAGGCCGGTTTGGACGACAGGCAAGATTATATGGCTTGCATGGCGACACCGCTCATTCTGAACAAGAGGTTCAATTATTCAAAGCTAGTTTTCACGCATATGAAGAACAACATGGGGTCAAAGAGACTTGTGATGTACCCGATATTTGTATAGATGTTGATAGATGAAAAGTTTAAGAAGATTGCGAAGGATCCTAATGACATTCTATAGTTGAGCCATCTTGACGATACTACAGTGAAGAAGTTGATCACTTTCCAGAAGCAATCATCTGCACCAGTTGCAAAGCCACTACTCGGTGCTATCTAATCTGAGAACTATGTCGCGCCGCCAGAGTATAAGTGGAGGAAAGACGGCAGTGGTGATGAAAAGGAACGAAACGCTGAGCTAGAATGGTTGTCTACATTCAAAGAGAAGCGTAGTGATTGGTTTTGAAGAAGGTGGTTGTTCAGGAGAAAAAGAAAGCTTCAGGCAAATCTAAGAAAGTTGATACAATGCTGATTGTTGAAGATGAGCCTGAAAATGTTCAAACAGAAGCTGGTTCTAGTGCGGCAGTTATGATTGAGAGTCAAGAGACTGAAAAGACTACTCAGGAAGATGATTAATATCTGCAACTTCTGAGAATGATGATGATAGTGACGATTTGCTCAAAAATTGCTGAAAAATTGCTGAAAAGGTGAAAGAAACAGACGCTGACTGTGAGCCAGAACAAGAGAAAGATTCTGAAAAGAGAGACCGAAAAAAAAGGAAAGAGTGTAAAGTCTTCTGTAACTAATATATCTACGAAGACTACTGGTTCTCATAAGACGAAAGGAAAAAAGCATAGAAAGCTAAGAGCAGAAGGTATATCGGAAAGGCGAAGAGCACAGAAGTCCCACAAGAACCTTCTGGTGCAAAATTTACAGGAGCTACACAAGAACCTCATGCGGCTGAAATCATTACACAGACAGGAGCACACAAGAACCTCCTGAGTCTGAATTGCTCGAGATTCGATTATTCAATCTCTAGTTCCTCCAATTTATCAACCTGAAGGATCAACTCCTAAAGCTTCTACACCAAAGAATACACCGAAATCTACGCCAAAAACTACTCCAAAGTCAAAGTTATTCGGTGATATTCCAAACGAGCCGGTTGATATTCAAGATCTGAATGATTTCTTCCCAGAGTCAGACGTTGACGAGCTTAAAAGGCGTGTAAAGATTTTGGAAGACAAAGTAGCAAAGAATGAGTTAGAAAAGGTTGAGTTAGAGAAATTGGTGAAGCAAAGCGAAGTGGAGAAAGAGATTATGTCTGATAAAGCCAAATTCCTAGAAGGTGATCGAGGGTATCTAAAAGCCCTAGTTGAGAGCTTGCAGAAGCCAATGAACGATTGATTAAAGAGATTGCAGAACTTCCATCAGAACGAGACATGAATGATAGAAGATTCAACAGATTGCAAAAGGTTTTGACGAATAGTTTGGGGATTGATTTTGCTGCTGAGTATGCACGTTTAGATCTGCAGGAAGCAAAAGAAAAGGCAGATAAAGAGTTAGCTGAATAGGGCAAGGGTAAAAATGTGATTGAAAGCTTGCTAGAGATTATAGAAACTGTGAAAGCGTCTGCAAAAGCTTCGGAGTCTAATGTCGTTGTTCCTGAAACAGAATCTGAAAAGAAAGACGATGATGAAGCTGAAGATCAAGATGATGATGATCAGGCTGATGATACTAAAGATGACTCTTACAACAGTGGTGGAAATGATGATGATGATGATCAAGAGGAGTTGATTGAAAATAGTTGATGCGAAGGTGAATGATGAGTTTGGTTTTACTTCATTGTTGAATGATGAATCAAATCGAATGGAAGACAAACTCAGGGGGAGCAGACAGGGGAGCAAAAGATGATGTTGATATGTCTGATGCTATTACTTCTGCAATGCCTATTGCTGCTAGTTCCTATAAAGCCTCTGATACTTATGCTTTAACACAACGTCGAAGAAGGTGAATTCGTGCACAACTATTCAAAAGAAGATCTAGCAAAGTTGATAAATGTTGATGCAGAATCATTCGACTTTGATTTCGAAGAGCAAGTACTAAATGTGAATACGTTTGAGCCGAACGAATATCATTACAAACGTAGATATGAGGCAGATGATTACAGCAAAGTTATTGTTGAAGATTGGTCTTCTGATGATGAAAAAGACGAAGCTGACAAATACAGTGGTCAGAACACATATAGTTTTCCAACTTTCAAAGAAATGTACGAACAGCTAAATGAAGAAATGTTGAAAGAAAGATCGAAGAGTCTGTGCGTGAAGGAAAGTTCCTAAACCGATGACAAAAGAGGAGATTACGCAAGCAAAGAAGTCCTGGTTTAAAGAAATGCCGAGAGAACGTAAGTTTTGACATCCACTAGCATTCTTTACCAGAGACAAAGATGCATCGTTGGGAGATATTCTTAGCTGGGGATGGTTCAAAGAGTTAATGTTTATGCCATCAAAAGGGAATTTGGAGTTCAATACTTCAGATATCTGGCATATTTCAAAACACTTCCATATTGGGATGTTGAAGAGTTGGTGCAGACAAAGAATGTTACGTATCATATGAAGTTCATTGATCAGTTGCTTTGGAAAATGATCACGTTTGAAACGACAAAAGGATTCAGATATTGGAAACTGTTTATTCCTAAGTTTTGCATCAAAACAAATAAGAAGACTGGGGAGAAAGACATCACGTTGATTATGAAACGCCTGAGAGCAATGCATAAATGCCCCTGATGCCGATCGAACAGAATTTCTTTCCATTATTCAAGTGGTGGAAGTGTATCCAACAACGTGCGAAGCAGTGATTGTTCTTAGATTTGGAGATCATTTGGATATCACTCAGGAAAGGGTTGAAATGTTTGGAGCTGAAGGATTGAGAGGGCTATGGAGAACGATAAGGATACTAGACCCGATATGGCTTGTAAATTGCTCGAAGGAGGATATAAAGTGTTTATTCTTCAGCAAGATTTGTTTCGAAGAACGTGAAAAGGAGCAAGCGATCCAATATCAGAGAGTTGTTAATGTGTGCTATGCACATGAAGTTAACTCTGCTAGAATGTGGGAATCGAGTTGGAGAGAGCTTTAACGCAAATAGTTTTTGAAGGAAGAAGCTCGGATTGAACGTATACATGAAATGGGTAGGGAGGCGAGACTTAGAAGGTTTCAATTCATGACGAAAGTGCCACCTACAGATCAAATGCCGATTCTAGAGCAAGAATGTTGCAAAAATCCAATCAAGAACTTCTTTGGGTGTGTCAGGCAAAAGTAGAGCTTTGAAGACTGATCAAGACGAAGACGATATCCAAGGGGGAGTCTGTTAGTGCATAATGTCTATATCTTAGTCTTGGATCGAGTTTGTATAGTTTTGGCTATATTAGACTAGAAAATGAAGGGTATTTATGTAAAAGATACACTGTTGGTGCAAAATGTCTATGTCTTAGTCTTATATCGAGTCTGTATAGAATAGAGTTGAATAGGCTAGCAGAAAGTTGTATTTATGTAGTGTTGAGTCAAGTTCGTCCATATGTGACATGTTAAGTCAAGTTCGGCCGCTAGGTGAACTTAGCTCCCTCACTGGCGAACTTGGACTTCTATAAATAGCTAGCTTGTTGTCCTCATTTGTAACTTTGGCATCTCTGAGGCGAAGCTCTGTCAATTTGGATTCTTGACGTTTAATCAATAAAATTGACGTTTAACTGATTAATTCTTGTCTATTGGTAAAGTTGTCGTAATATTTCTGCTATTATGGACAATAGAGATCAAATCTAGGTTACTAAGCATCAAGGATCGGTCCTACAAGTGGTATCAGAGCTAGAATAGCCTGATATGATTGATATCAAGACAAGAACACTTCTAATTTTACTCCATTCTTCTATTTTTCTTAATTTTTACATAAAAATGAAGAATTCACGGCCAAATTCTGTCCAATTTTGAATATGACATGTTAAATACAACATAGATAAACCCCTGAGAGTTTGGAGACTAAAATCAAACAAATTGGTGTCAAAATTGTGAAAAAACCATGTTTTCCAAAACCCTAATCTTCGAACTTGTTAGCCAAGTTCGACCGAACTTATGCTAAAAATTCACCTTTTCAATGAGTTTTTACCAAGTTCGCTCGAACTTGAGGTGTTTTTGAGGAAAATTTTGCTAAGTCCGCTCGAACTTTCAAATTTTCATTGATTTTATATCAAGTTCGACCGAACTTGATTAATATCAAGAAAATTTAGGTTAAGTTCGCCTGAACTTACAAGTTTATTATAAATTCTAGATTTCAAGTTCGACCGAAGTTCTCAAGGGATATTTTCAAACCTGAAATCACAAGTTCGATCGAACTTGTGATAAATTCTGAGAATTCTTCATTTTCAACTACAAGTTCGACCGAACTTGTAGTAAATCTAACATTTTCAAAAAGTTTAACATGTTTTCAGCATACATGTCTCGTTATTCGCGATGGATGATAGTCAGAAAGCATTTGTGTCCGGAGTGGGTACATCCAATGCCAACGTGATTCAACAAGTCAATCTTGACAACGAGATGGGCACGACCGTTAAACCACCAAAGCTAATAAGCATGGACGAGTATGAAGGATGGAAGGAAAAGTTTACATATTGGGTTCAAGCCATGCATTTCTTAGGTTGGGTGTCGATTGAAGGAGGTAATACAGTTCTGTTGGACGAAAATCAGCAAGTTTCGGAGAAGTACAAGTACTCCACAATTCAGAAAGAGGAATACATTGCTGAGAAAAAGATGATCAGTCTCATTCAACAATCTGTTAAAGAAGATATTCTGGTTCTGTTGTCAGAATACACGACTGCGAGAAAACTCTTGTATCGCTGCAAAAGAAATACCAAGGAAGCGTAGAGATGATCAAGAGTAAGAAAGCTCTCATTATGAAGGAGTTCGATAACTTTAACATGTTGAAGGGAGAGACTATGAAGCAGATGATTGAGCCTTTCTGTCATCCAAATGATAAGACACAGTCTTGAGAAGACGGAACAAGAATACATCGACAAGCTTGCAGATGCGTTACCTGACGGAGAGTGGACTACTTACCTGATGGTTCTGAAAGAAAGTGCTAATTGGGAATTCTTCAAGTTGTCTACATTCATCGACAAACTCGAAGGCCATGAAATGGAACTTCTAAAGATCGCAAAATCTAAAAATGCGAATGTTGTTCAAGATGTTGGTCTGTATTACAAAACCGGAATGCAAGACAACATTTCAAGCCCAAAGATTCAGACAGCATTCAACGCGAATTTGAATTCTTCGAACCATTCGCAGCAAAATCAAAACCAATCATATTCTCAATATGATCAAAGTCCACAGAGCTCTAAGTTCTCAAGCACTGGTTCAAATTCGTTTTATCAGAGTCAAGCAAATCAGAACCAACAAAAAAATTCTGATTCAAATGTGTACAAGTGTAACATTGCTGTGAATCTTAACAATGTTGTTTCTGAGCAAGTTGCAAAACCACACATGTCACTTCTCGCCACTGTTCTAGAATCTTATGAAAGTCTTGTAGCTGGAAAGATTGGCAATCCCGAGATGACCGCCGAAGACTACGATTAGGTGGGTGAAGAAGAGCTTGAACTGGTGGACATAAAGTGGTGTTTAGCTTCTATCATTCGAAGAGTGCCAAAGTTTGTTGCACTCACAGGCCGAGATATCGGAAATTTGAGCAATAAACTAGGGTTCGATAAAAAAAGTCACGTGCTTCAAATGCAGACAAAAAGGACATTTCAAGAGAGAATACAAAAACCCTGAAGCAACGGGAAATCAAAGTCCATTCGGAGGAGGCAACGAGTATTACAAGAAGTCACTTCAGTACAAGCCTTTTCAAAAGAAGACTCAGATCGAAATTCAAGAGAAACCAAACAGTAGCAACACTGAGAAAGCTATGGTTGCATCAAACGAAGATGATGGTTTCGACTGGAATTCTTATATTGGTAAGAAGACCGGAGTTGCATTGATGGCTCAGATTGTTGAAGATACGTCTGCCGAAGAAGTACAGCTCTAGAGAATATTTTACTGGAACAGTATCTGCAACAACAATAGCAGGAAGAGGAGTATATTCACATGCAGAATCAAGTCATTTTATCTCCTAACTCATGTGATAGTTTTGCAGGACACTTTGACGGAAGTTCTCAGGAGCAAGTTGCCGAGGAGAAATCTATTGCTGAAGAAGTCATTGATGTTACTTAAGAAATGAATGCTGAAAACCTCAAGGACATTGCTGATAAAACTTTGATGGCAAATCTAACAAAGGTAGGTTCAGAGGTAAAGGAAGTTGTCAAAGTACAAGTTGTGGAGATTGTAAAACCTTGCACAAAATGTACCGAGCCATGTGCTAAATGCGCCAAAAAATCACAAATCACCACTAAACTCAATGTACATAATGAACATTTCAAATACGATTATCGTACAATGAAGGAAGTGTATGACAAAATGAAAGATGATTATGGCAGGCTCGATAGAAATAATATTGAACAACATGATACCATAAGGATGTTGAAAGGAACAGTTATGGATAAACAAAAAGCAATAAACATCTATATTAACACCATTGCTGAAACCAAACAACTACTCCAGGACATGAAAATTGAAACAGAACGTGTTCAACAACTTTTAAGAAGTTATTCAACTAACGCATATGTCATTGATCACATTCTTCCCACAATTCCATCGGAAGAAAAACCTAAAAAGAAAATTGGTAAAGAATACAGCAATGTTCCTCCACCCCTTTGCAAGACGTATTGTCGCAAAACTGTTGAAGGGATGGATAAGGCACTCAACATTGAGTTGTTATCTAAAAAGAAAAATGAGTTGCCAGAGAACATTGATGTAGCCTATATTAAATCAGATGATGACAATGCGGTAGTAAAAAAAGTGGTTGAAAATGTTCTGAATGATTCTGATGATGGCAGCTTTGATAGCGCCACCTCGAGTTTGAACAGTTCTGACACAAATTCTGAAAATGACGAGACATCATCGGAAGATTATCTATGTGATGATCCTAACATTGTCATGTACAAGGTTAAGAAATCTGATAGATTATACTTTGATGACAGTTTTCCGATTCGGAACGTCAAAGAAGGTCAATTGGATAAACTGTTTAAACTGGTTGAAGTCACAAGCCGACCTGGAGAAAAATGAAAAGAAATTCTATTCTAAACCCAAAAGAAATTATAACAACTACCGGAGAAAGGGTGGTGATCATCCGGAAAACCGGAAGTTGGGTTGGGTCTAGATGAGGAAGAAGAACCGGTTAAGAAAAAGTCACCATTTCACGAGTACAAAGATAAAAACATGCAATTCGTTTATGGGACAAGCACGGTTCATGAGGAGAGTTTGATTGGGAAGCAATCAAACGACGAGTTTAAGAAACAGAAAAGAACTTCGAGATAAGGCGAAAGCCACAAGTGGTGTAAAATCCACAAGTGGACATTCACATGATAATAAGATTTGCTTATCAACGAAGTTGGTCATATTGCACGGAAGTGTTCGAAATCTAAACCGGCTTATCTTCGAAGAAAAGAAAGTTCAGATGTTGAAAAACTAAAGCAACCAGAGGTTGGGCAGATAAGAATCTTAAAAAGAAATGTTGACAAAGAAGAAATGAAACAAATTTTTGAAAAGAAAGTCGAAAATTCAACGTTCGAAAAAGGTGAATCTTCAAAAACAAACGAAACAAGTTTTACATCAAAAAGGCTAACATAAAACACAAGACCTGGGTTGCAAAAAGGAAGTTACCAACATCTGAAATCACTAAGTCTGAGCTTGTTAAGACTAGTGATAGCATGAAAGAATCAAAATCTGAAATCACTAAGTCTGAGCTTGTTAAGACTAGTGATAGCATGAAAGAATCAAAATCTGAAATCAAGTCTGAAACTGTCAAAATTACAAGTGGTAACAGTTTGAAAGATAAAAAGAAAGTGAAGTTTTCAAACATAAACATCGAAGAAAATCCAGATGATGAATATGATTTGATTATGCTGACGAGTGTGAATTTGATTATGATGATGGTTATCCAATTCAACCCAAGACCAAGAAGGCTTGGGTCGCGCTGTTTAACTAATTGTTGAAATGTGTAGGGGCTCCAGAGATCCTACTTTCCAAGTGGATTTTGGATAGTGGAGCTTCCAGACATATGATAGGAATGAAAGCACTCTTGTTCGACATAAAAGCTATCAATGGCGGATATGTTGGATTTGCTGGAAACCAAGGTGGAAGGATTATCGCCGAGGGAAAGCTCTCAAACGGAGTTGTTTCATTTGATCAAGTGAACTACATTGTAGAGCTTGAGAACAACCTTCTGAGTATTTCTCAAATTTGTGATAAGAAGTTTACCGTCCACTTCAACGATAAAGAATGCATGATCATCAAACCGGGTTTCAAAATACCAGACGAGTGGATACTCATGCGTACACCAAGAGAGAATGATTTGTAAGTTCTTGACATGGGAAATGCTACTACTTATTAAAAAACGGCATAATGTTTTATCTCAAAAGCTACTGAGAAGGAGTCAATCTTATGGCATAGAAATATGGGTCACATTCACCTGAGAAAGATGAATCATTTGGTGCATAATGATTTGGTAGAAGGTGTGAATTTGAAAAGTTTTCATATGTCAGATAATTGTCTCGAGTGTAAAAAGGGAAAGCAGATCAAGAAATCTCATCCAAGAAAGATTCTTAATTCGATAAATTTGCCACTCGAAAGACTTCATATGGATCTTTTTGGTCCAGTGAATGTCCGAAGCATCTCTGGAGATCTCTACTACTTGGTAGTCATAGACGATTATTCCGATACTCTGGGTATTCTTCCAAGAATCAAAAGATGAGACGTTTGAAAACTTAGTGATTCTTTACAAGAAACTTGAGAACCTGTACCATCTTCCGGTGAGACGCATTAGAAGTGACAATGGTACTGTGTTCAAAAACACCAAAATGAGGGAATTCTGCAATGCTAAAGGGATTTTGCACGAGTTTAGTGCACCTACACTCCGCAGCAAAACGGTGTCACTAAAAGGAAGAACAGAACTTTAATCGAAACTGTAAGAACCATGCTTGTAGACTCAAAGCTTCCAGTCAGCTTCTGGAGTGAAGCAGTTGCAGCGACTTGTTACACACTCAACAGAGTCTTAACAGTAAAACCAACGAAGAAGACCTGTTTTTAGATCATCAATCGACGGAAACCGAATTTGAAGTTCTTAGAACCATTTCGAGCGCCATGTACTATAATCGATCAAGATGGCAAATTTGGAGCTAAATCTCTCGAAGGTTTCTTTGTCGGATATGCAAGTTCTTTACGAAGAGTATATGTTCCCTCATTGAGAAGAGTCATTGAAGCGCAGCATGTTGATTGTTTTAACTATACGGATCCTGTTCAGAGAAAAGGTGATGCATGGTTATTCAACTATCAAGACTTGTGGAAATCATTTGATTTTCCTGAAGAGCCATCTATATTATCTTCATCAATCAGCAAATCAAGAACAAATCGTCAGACCGATTGTGGTTATTCAACCCACGTTGGGATCATCTTCTTCTGATGCTAGTTCAAGTAATAGCGGTGGTCAAGAAATTCAATCAAATCAAGTGAAACAGATAACAGAACCAGTCAATACTACAGTGAATCCTAATCTCTCTGAAGCACAGAGTTCAGACTCGGACGAGGCTCCAACATTCGATGCAGAGGGAAAATCTTCTTCAGATGAAGAACCAGAGCAGATTACAAGTTTATTGAATGAATCTGCAAGCCCGAGTAGTGCTCCTGAAGTTGAAGTAGTGGTAGATAACTTATCACAAATCAAGAGAATACTGTGGTTGTTCCAGGCGAATAATGCCAAGATCATATTCTTATCATCCGTCAAATTCTATAATAGGCGAAGTACAAGATGGTGTGAGAACACGGAGTCAAATAAACAAAGCTTTAGTTGTTTCTATACTCGTGTTGCTCCAATTCAAGAGTATTGCAACATTCATGTTTCATATCCCAGATTGAGCCAAAAAATGTTTCTGAAGCTTTAGGCGATGAAAACTGGGTACAAGCAATGCAAGAAGAACTGCTACAGTTTGAGAAGTTAGGAGTGTGGAAGCTTGTAGCCCTACCTGAAAATCAGAAAGCAATTGATACATAATTGGTCTTTAAATGCAAGCGAGACGATCGAGGAGTTATAGTTCGAAACAAAGCTCGGCTTGTTGTCAAGGGATTTCACCAGCAGGAAGGGATAGACTACACGGAAGTCTACGCACCAGTAGCTCGTTTAGAATCTATTCGAATATTCCTTGCTTTCGTAACATGGAAAGGATTTAAAGTCTACCATTGAATGTCAAATCAGCTTTTCTGTACGGAAAATTACGCGAGAAGGTGTACGTCGGACAACCACCAGGGTTTGTCGATCCACTCAACAAAAGGAAAGATATATTCTTGATAAACTCTTTACGGTTTCACCAAGCCCCGAGAGCTTGGTACGAGACGTTATCGCAACATCTCGTGGGAAACGGCTTTGTCAGAGGAACTGTGGAAAGTACTCTCTTCACTAGAGAAGTTGGTAATCAAACTAATTATCGTTCAAATCTATGTGGACGACATCATCTTTGGATCAACGAATGATAGTCCTTGCAAGGAGTTTGAGGACATCATGAAGAAGAAATTCGAAATGTCTTCGATGGGCGAAATGAAGTTCTTCCTCGGATTGCAAGTAGATCACTTCCTGACGGTATTTTCATTCATCAGACCAAGTATGTGCACGACATCTTGAAGAAGTTTGATATGGAAAGCTCGAAGCCGTTATCTCCTCCTCTTGCTCTTAATCACGAGATTGGCATTGACGAAACCGGAACCAAAGTTGATGAGATACTCTATAGATCAATGATAGGATCGTTGATGTATCTGACAGCATCGCGCTCAGATATCATGTATCCTACCTGCCTATGTGCCAGATATCAGTCAAGCCCAAGAATTTCGCACATGCAGATCGTGAAGCGAATCTTCAGATACTTGAAGGGATTCCCAAGCACCGGCTTGTGGTACCCGAAGAATGATAATTTTGATATTGTAGGACATGCTGATTCTGATTTTGGTGTAGATAAGTTGAATTCAAAATCGACTACAGCGGGATGCCAGTTCTTCGGAACACGAATGGTAACCTGGCAGTGTAAGAAACAGACTACGGTCGCTCTCTCTACCTATCAAGCTGTGTATAAATTGGCCTCCAGCTGTTGTTCACAGATTCTGTGGATACAACAACAGATGAGAGACAATGGTCTGCAATTTCTTGACACGCTGCTGTATGTTGATAATAAGGCAGCCATTCATATAACCAAAAATCCGGTTCATCA